>JAEMWC010001216.1:145000-205000 GCA_016490735.1 Pachyseris speciosa | reverse complement strand
CTCATTGGCTTCAAAGTTCCTATTTTGTTTTTGGAAACAATGTATAATACATTAATGCCATGTCAAAGTGGCTCTAACAGCAATCTCGAGAGTTTCCATTTTAGTTAAGGCTCTTTTATGGCTTACTTCGCAGTCTTACTTACAACAAAAGCAGGTCCGGGTTTCGATCAAAAACTCTATCCGGTAAGGACTTCAAGCGGTTGTCATTCAATTTTCTGCCAAAAAATACATTATGAGATATCATTGTGTGTGTGATCAAATTGTTTTAATGAGTTGCAGCAATATTCCTCTGCCGGTCTAATGAGTGTTTAGTTCTAGTTAATAGAGAGCTTAAAAAACAGCTCGAGAGTGCTGCGATGCAGACGTCTCTCGCTCAGTATAGCCTTAATCCTTATACAGAATCTCTGCCTTCCCCAAATTAGCCAACCCCAATCCCTATACTTGCTTTGTTCTCCCTCAATCACCCCCCCGCCCCCCCCCCCCCCACCACCGTCCACCTCCCCGACCAATCTAACTAGCCATAGTCCTCATACAGAAATTCCCACTCCCAAAAATTAGCTGACCCTAATCCCTTCACATGTTTTGCCCCTCCCCAAAGCTATTCCCTTAATGTGGCTTTCTCTGGTAATTTAATCTAACATTTCTACTAGGCTTTAGTTGTTTTTGTTACTTTAATTAACACTAATTGTTGACCTTAAGCGTGCTGCGTCGCAGAAGTCTTTCGCTTAGTATAACCCATTACAAAGCTAACAATTTTATTAATGGTTTTATTTTCTGCTCACAACCACCTTCCCTCACACACAGAAAAACCCCATCTGCCCACTGATTTAATCAGTGGAGACTTGGGAACCCATATTTTTGGGATTCCATACCATGGTACCTGGGAAACCACAAAGGTTGCTCGTGAAACTACTGAAACTAACGTTAACATAATAAAAACAATTATCCTGCTCCATCTTGCGGAATCTCCCCTGATTTTAGCCAACTCCTCCTACGGCCTCTTCGGCTAAGTATCAGGTGATATTCCGCGCGATTTCGCAGGATAATTGTTAACTATACAATAGAATAATGTCATGAAAAAGTGGCTTTAGCAGCAATCTCGGGAGGTTCCATTTTAGTTAAGGCTCTGTCACAGCCTTACTTACAACAAATGCAGGTCAGGATTATGGTCAAAAACTCCACCAGGTAAAGACTTCAAGCGGTTGTCATTCAACTTGCTGCCAAAAAATACATCATGAGATATCATTTAGTTTGATCGAATTGTTTTAATGAGTTGCAGCAATATTGCTCTGCCGTTCTAATGAATGTTTAGTTCCAGTTTATGAATGCCAATATATAAGTCATGCGTGTAAACTCTGGGTGAAAGATTAACAATACATCGCTTAAGTTGCTTTGACTTTATAACTGCGATGATCCATCCCATCTAAAAGCGATTTTATGTTTCAGGACTCTTCTCGTGTTTAAGTAAAAGCAAAGTCCATTTTTTTAAATGAAAATTTCCATGTTCAGCATCATAGGAGATCAGATAAGTACTTTTAATAAAAAGCTTGCACCTGTTGTATATACCTAAAATACACATTCATTCATTCATTCGTTCACTCACTGACTCATTCATTCATTTGTTCGTTCGTTCATTCATTCAGTTATTCGTTCACTCACTCACTCATTCATTCGTTCGTTCGTTCGTTCATTCATTCATTCGTTCACTCACTCACTCACTCATTCATTCGTTCACTCACTCACTCATTCATTCGTTCGTTCGTTCATTCATTCGTTCGCTCACCCACTCACTCACTCACTCATTCATTCATTCATTCATTCATTCATTCATTCGTTCATTCATTCATTCATTCATTCATTCATTGTGTTCCTTGTGTACGTAATTCCCAACTTAAGTGGGGACGAACTTAACTACAAGTCTGTTGCTAAGGACGCGGAAAGGCTCATCATTCGTCGGCGGCTTACCACGGAACTTTATGCCGGCCGCGGCCGCGCGTCAAAACATGGGGGAAAAATCAAATTGTAAACACGAAAAAAAAAAAATATATATATATATATATATATATATAAAGAATAAAAAAATTAATAATAATAATAATAATAATAATAATAATAATAATAATATAATAATAATAATAATAATAATAAAATGTTCTACAAGTTCCCAAAATGTTGCTTTCGTTATAACAGGCTCTACCAAAACCGAAGCGGCGCAAACGGATCACCCGATGAAAGTCAAGAATTGCTTGCCGTCCGAGGCTGCCGACGCTTCCTTATCAAATGTACAGGACCTTGCTACGTTTGTTCAAAACCAACCTAATGACAGGTTTGCCCATCTCAGTTTTTATAGACGACGAATCTTTAACATCGGAGACACTCTATACGAATCAAATCGCCGGCATTCTCGATCGCTACGGTCACGACCTGGAAAAAGCGACTACCAAGAAATTACAAGTTCTGGATGCAAATCTTTGTTTCACAAGCTCCGATTTCTTGGAGGCCGCTTTCGAGTCTCAACTTTGCGGATTAAGGGTTACAAGCAAAACTGAAGTAAAAGCAGGTATTTATGCGTTTGATTTGTTATGCAAAAAATGTCACGCAAAATCCAGCCGTGTCTCTAGCTCGCGGATTATAGAACCCAAGTTTCGGCCAAAGTCCTGGCTTCCAAATTATGTGCTTCTGCCCTTCTTACTCAACGGAGAGAACTACAAAAGTTATGAACATGTCCTTGGCACCTTAGGTGTAGGCCACCCATCGAAAACCCAATGGCAACGCGTGGTGAAGTGGGTCTACCCTAACGTGAAACAACTGGCTAATTATCGGGGCCAGCCGAAGGCTGGAACCGGTCATAAAATGCTGTTTGTTGCTTTCGTTTTTTCAAAGTCTCGTTTCCAGGGCCCCGCTTTCCGCTGTGACAAATTTCTCGAAGTGAACATAGTAACTTTACTCGAGGCAATCGAAGGCATTCCAGACAAAGATTATAACTTTGGGGGGAACGAAAACATCTACAACCTTTACGAGAGACTACTTCATGTGCGAAAACTTAAGAGTGGATTTTTTGAGAGACGTATTTATGAGCGACCACTGCACTTGAGAGTGAACCTTTTATCGAGAATCAAAGCGAACATATTTCAAAACTATCTTTACATCAATCTCTTGTAAAACGTAAGTTTATTCACTGCGTTTTATAAGACGTCTCAAGAACAAGAGTAGCATGCTAAAAACGTTTCTCTTTAAAAGGATTCCTTCGATTCTTATACCGAAGTCCTCGGCGAAAAACACACGTAAAACGAATTCAAAAAGAAGAAATCGGATAATTTTTTCGCCGCCCGACGAAATTTTACAGCGCAGCGAGAAAGAGGAAAGTTGTACATCAAAAAGACGACAAAAACAAGGCAATTATTTTGAAATAAATCGTTTTTCAACTGTGTAAATTTAGTACCAATTTAGCCCTATCCCAGTAGTTCCGTAGAAGCTGAACAAGACTCAATAAAAATATATTTGAGGGAAGAGAATATACTAAACAAACAAATCACGGGGGTCGCCGTAAATGTACAGAAATCCAAATCCAGCGTGCACTAAAACTCTCAAATGAAGGCAACCAAATGAAAGAAACGCGACAGGAAGTTCAATAACAATAAATTTTCATTCAAGATGAGGCAAAAAAAAAACTTATCTAAAAGCACAAAAAATGTTCGAAATTTCACAGACGCGATTCGCTGCGTGAACGCGTGTTCGAATTAATTATTCACGCAAAAGCGAAAGCGTGAGTTTTTCCCACAAATTTTGCAGTTATTTTATCGGCTGTGGCTTTGCCTATCGTGCTAAAAGCTGAATTCAACTTCCAACTAATACGTACATTGCCATTTTTGTTTTCTAAAGTCCAGGCAGCTGCTTTAAATCCGCTATCTGTATTCAAAACTCTCTTGAAAGCGCACCGATCGCCTTGTTTTCGTCGCGGATGAGGGAAGGAAAAATTATTCACAAGAAAAGTTTGAGGGCTCCGTTCACCTTGATCTTCCATTTTGAGGCTACCTAAACATCGATTTATGTTTTTCTTTTTTATTTTAAGTGCCAAGGAAGTAATTTGTCCGTTTTAGGAATGAAAACGAGACCCTGGAAGTTTGTAGATTTGGCCCGCAACGTGCCATGATTACCTGGACTTTTCGAGCCCGTGATTTGAAGACAAAAAACCGTCTTCAACAGCACAGGGTGACCGCGTTTTCAAAAATTGTAAACTATGACTAAATTAAATTTACTTTTTTGGATATCGTTAAGAATCAGCCGTTTGATTTAATGTAGATTTTATGCCAATTTTTATGCGACAAAGCATAGGCGCCCTTGGCCGGCATGATTTTTATTTCCGGCCCTGCTGGCAGAAGAGACCTCTGCTAGCAGGGAAGATTTTTATGAAAGCCGAGGCGTAATTCTATTATCGAAATGAGTACACAGGCAAATACCATTTTCTCTTTTCACATTAGTAATTAGACTCGCCCCATGTAAGGTAATCCAAGAGAGTCTTGGATTCCGGATTCCACGCTGTGGATTCCGGATTCGATGTCTGTGGATTCCGGATTCCACATCCGTGGATTCCGGATTCCACAGACCAAAATTACCTGGATTCCAGATTCCATTAGCTGGATTCCAGGATTCCGGATTCCAAAGCCGTGGATTCCGGATTCCACAGACCAAAATTACCTGGATTCCGGATTCCCTTACATGGGGCGATTAGACGTTGTTTTCTCCAAAGAATATTTGCGATAAAATAGATTTTCATGTCCCGCGATAAACTTTTTGATGTAAACGACCCTTATGCATGCTAGTGTAAACGTGGGTTGCCAAGGCAAAAGTAGCCCCGGTAAAATTCACGAAGTGATTCTCGTTGGTCTTGTTCTTAGGTTAAACGCCAAATAATTCGGCGAGGAGACCAGAAAAACCTTCAAATAATATTCGACGGCTTTTATCTCACTCGGAGGTTTCACGCGAACAACTCAAGTGGCACAATTCACGATAAGCAAACCGGGAAAGTCCTCTAGTTCGCGCACCGATCGAAACGAGGCGTTGCGTCAAATTGGACGGGAAAATCAGGGGGTGCTGAAGGAGACATCTTCGAGGAGCTACTGACCAACCTTCAGGAGGACAACTTTGATGTCAAGGAATGCGTGATGGATCACGATTCCACATGCGCGAATGTGCTGTTCGAAAAGTTCCTCAAGGCTGAAGTGGTTTACTGCGGAAATCACAGTTAAAACGTTCTATTCAGAACTAAAAAATGTGAAGAAAACCCCTTGTCAGGTAAAGTCAGTTCAGCGTAGATAGAACCTAGTGAACACTGCTGTAAGTGAGTTATTTATATCTACTTAACCATACTTGTCTCCAGTCCACTTATTGGATAGATACCGGTACGTTTTATTGGGGAGTTGGGACAGCTGGGATATTTTTTAGTTCAGCCCCCTTTGAAGTGCCATCTTGTATTTCCACATCTGAAGGAAAATAATTCCACATTGGATGCCTTCCTCAATAATGATGTAGCCAAGTGCTTCACCAATAAATTCTATGTTACTGATATGAAAACGTTACCAGCGAGTCCATTCAATTAAAATGGTTATAGTCAGTAGTTTACAGTGTGTGCAAGTAAGGTTAGATAACGGTCATTATTTCGACCATAGTAACTTTATAAGCAAGGGGGTGCTATCCAAAACAAAAGTAATGTTGAATCTGAAAGCCCAGTGAGACCTGAAGTAGCTCCAATATTGTCACCACTCACAATTATTTCAAGTCATAAACTTATTCAACTCTTTTGGGGCTTCTCCCCTCAAAGCAAATTTTCCCAACACAACCTTGTAGTTTCTTGAATGTTTTTATTTTCAGTGTAAGGACCAGAAGAAACCAAAGTGTAAAAGGATGACAGAAGCAATGCCCCATAATGTAAAAAAGTGTCTCAAAAACCTCATACAATGTGAGGAGCTCTTCATGTGCAAGGACCCAATGGGGACATTCTCAGAGGCTATTTTAAATTACCACCAACACTACCAAGACATTCATACATCAGAGTGGTGCAGGTTTCATCCAAAGTTATGGCATAATTATGAATACTCTAAACTCAAAACATAACCATAAAAGATGTCCCTGTCTTCTTTGGATGTCACATTTTCCAATAATCACCACCCACCCAAACCCCCCCCCCCCCCCCCCCCCCCACTTTGCCCCAGATGAATAAGATGATTGAAGATGATGAATTTATTTAAAATTATAAACTGATAATCAGAAAACTGAAATAGACATTGTTTTGACCAAAAACCAAAAACACTGAGTAGAAAACCCTTGTTACATGAGAGAAATGTTTTGTAAAACAGTTTTCAGCATTAATTAGTATCAATAAATTTAACATTATTTTGGATTCTACATGTAAATACATGTAGACCCCCCTTCTAATAAACCCCCATTCTGAATTGCATAATTATGAAGTTAAAAATAACTTATGCTTATTTGAAAGGCCTTTCAAAGAGGATAAGAATGGCATTTTCTTTTTCTTTTTTTTAATATCTTCTCTTTTTCCAAAGATATTTAAGATTTTGTTAAAAAATTGATGACATCCCAATTTGTTTTAGTACAAAGATAAATCACAAAATCAAAAGTACAGTAAAGGTGTATCTCGGGAAATATTGTAGTGATGCTGCTCAAACTTGGCACCAGTGAAAAAGTTATTGTACCTTAGGTATGACACAAAATGACACCTATTGTGCTGTTCCCATCAATTTTGCTTTCCAGTCTATTTAATGCTTAAGTGATGCTCTCATATTTTGTCTTAATCAAACATCATTTACTCCCAATAAGCTGTGGAGAAGATGTAGGGCAATATGGCACCAATATGGTCACTTTGTGCATTTCAAGTAGGATTGTCTGCCTCTCCTTATCTGGTCAAAATGGAAATATTTTGTTAATAACAGAAAGGGACTGGGGCAAAGTGTAACTATGAAAATGTCAAACTGGGTGTCATTTTGTTTCTGGCAGCTTTCAAAAAAAAGTTCATATTATTGGTGCCAAGTTTGAGTAGCATCACTCCAATATTTCCTGAGATAGTCTTGATTTTCTGATTTATCTTTGTACTGATCAAACACTATTTGTGACATTTTAAACAAAATCTTGAATATCTCTGGAACAAGAGAAGATATTCAAAAAAAGAAAATGCCATTCTTGTTCCTTTGAAAAGCCTTTCAAATAAGCATAAGTTGTTATTAGGAAAATTACCCTTATTACACTGACAGCTGTAAAAGATCAGCAATATCTGACAGCTGATATCAATCAATGAAAGTCACTGCTCCCCAGTCCAACCTGGGTCAACTACATTTGTAACTGACGTCAGTTGCAACCAATTATTGTGTTCTACCTTTATCATGGATTTGATCAATAGTCCAGCCTAAAGTTAGTCCAGCCCAAAGGTTACTACATGTACAACAGTTGTATGATTAGAGACTGTCAATATTGCACTCTAGTATGCCTTGCAGTGTAATAAGGTTTATTGTGCTAAAAAAATTATCTGGTCAATATTTGGCCACTGATTTTGGAATTTCCTACCCACATGTTGCTTTATTTGGACTTTATTTATATTGCCCTACATGTTGCTTTATTTGGACTAGCCTGCTCATTAATAGCCAAAATGATACCCTATCCCCTCTTCCAATAAACAAACATGAGTGAGGTCTGCATTAACCTACAACACATTGTTTACCCTTTAACTAATACACTGTACACATATTTTTGACACTGCTTTCCTTTTCAAGATCAATTATTATCATGGCAAACCATATCAGTGTAAGCATGCCTTCGATTGCCTCCAACCAACTGGCAGCTTTCAAAAAAGTCCTTCAGAAGATGGCTGAAAGACCCGAGGAATACATTGGAGAGAAGGGGAAGAGGACGACCAACACAGCAGAAGGATTCCATGGAAATGCAATGGCGTATCTTAACAAGAGGATCAACCTCAACTGTGTACGCTATGAGTGTAAAACTAACATCATGATGGCAATACTTCATAGGGTAACAATTATTATTAGTTTGACTGGTAACTCCATTATAGTAAGTACGTGCTAACTTAACCAAAATAGAAATCCCTTTTTGCTGCATTGTAACAGAACATCGGTCCAGTGTGGATTCTAGTGCTCTTGCTAATGATGGCTGCCTGCATCCCCAAGCTGGCAGTATACAGTATTCTGGCAATGCAGGTCACGTGGGAAGAAAAAACCATGAAGACATCAAAGGAGTACCTGAAGAAAAAAGTAAAATAAATTGTCAAATCACATACAGTAAGCAGCATGCAAACCTTTTAAGTTTTTTTGCAAATTTCAAAGTTGCTGACAAATTAGTATTTTCATGTAAACTGCTTTTGTTCATTATGTTGTCATTGAAAATTAGTACAGGAGCTGCAAAATTTGAGGTTCCAAAGGAAATCATCTGGCACTAATGGCACCAGGAATGGCTGTGTGGAAAGAAAAGGCTAGAGATCGAAAACAAAAGCAGTGAAAGACGGAGAAGGAATTAAAGATGGAAAGTAACAGTGAAGACTGCTGTTGCTTAAGCTGAAGAGAAAAAGGTTCTTTTAGGAACCATTAAATCTGAATAAAGTCCATGAATCAACGTTTGTCTTTCATTAAAAAATAATAATAAAAATGTTACCATGAAAAAAGGATGGGGTGGGGTGGGGTGGGGGTGGTGAACCTAATAACTACACTTAATAAGACATGCTGCACCTGGAATATTTTTTTGATACCAAACAGTATAAAATCAGCAAAAATCCCAGAAAACCCTGGGCATGTCAAATTTTAAGATTTTGAACAGTTTGGCAAGAGGTTATTGCACCTGGGCAGGATAGTTAACTTGGATATGAGGGGGGGGGGGGGTAGGGGGGTAAACAATGGTTGATGTGTTGAAAGCAGCTGGGGAAAGTTGTGTTCACAGATGGACAATCTGCCCAGTGTAAAACTGGCTGGTTGACTCAACAACCTACAACTTGTAAAGTTTTCTGTGACTACAGAAATCAAAAGGCCATGAAAAGCTGAAAAGACCCATACACCTCTAATGATCATAAAATTATATAACTTCTCTTTACTAAGGGAAAAGTAGGGAAGCCATGAGGGAAGTTGAAAGTGAAAAGATTGCATTGACAGCATTACATGTTTTGCCACAGTTAAGTGAAAGGTACATATAAAGGTGTTCAGATGGTCTCTTGCTTTATTTCAACTACATGTTTACAAACAAATGAAGAATGATCCTCACATCCTCTACATGTAAACATGTAGTTAGTTTCTACTAAAACAATTTGATTATTCTAAAATCTCAGCTCAAACAATAACCTCTAAAATAAAATAATGCAAGACATCTTAACCCTATACAAGCAGACGCACTTGCTGACAATAACTAATACTTCATGTAGGAATGAGTGCAAGAAACAAAAAGCAAAACAGCATGAGAGAGAGAAAGAGTACATGAAGTCACTGCAGCAGGTGAAGGAAACTGGAAAGTACAAAGCACCGAAGAAGGATGAAAGTAGCAGTGAGGAGGAGATTGAGCAGAATGCCAGTGATGATGGTTGGGAAGAGGTAGATGTGAACACATCTAGCAGTGGCGAGACAAGCTACGTGTATGAAGACTCTGCCCCTGGAAAACCATTTCCAATCAATTATGACTGTGAATCAACTGCTGCAGACATCTACAAAGATCACATTGTTGAAATAGCTGCAACAGCCATATTACCAGAACACATTTCACCATCTTCTTTGACCACCAACCAATCCTTTCAATTGCTGGACTGTGCACATCTAGAAGGATTCTTCCAGCAGATATAAAAGGCTTAATATCATACAATGGCCTGGGAAAGCCCCATTTAAGATAATCAATAATAATTTATTCATTCAGTCAGTTGGTTGGTTGGTTGGTCATTTATTCATTCATGCATTTACAAGAAAGAACAAAGGAAAATGAGAATCACTGGTTTGACATTAAGAACCCTTTAAATTTTTAATGTCCTTTATGTCCTTGAAAAACTCAAAAGTAATGCAATAAATAGCTTACCACTTTTCCATGAAAAGGGACATGGAAGTTACTTGTAGTCATAGAGCCAAAAACACTAAATTTGATAGCAGTCAGTTATTTACAGGTGAAGAGTTTTTTTCCAATGAAATAAAATAACAATGTTATACATCTTGTAAAAATGTACACCTCATATAAATTTCAAACAAATTACAAAAATTATAATACAAAATGTATCATAACAATTCATAATTTAGTGTCAAGAAAGACTGGAATATAAAACAAGAAGAAAGATCCTTGGTCAACCCAAGTTGACAGTTGTGTTTGAGAGATTCATGGAATGGATACTAAAAGAAAATTGACTGAGGAGATCACAACAAAAATAATGTCATCTGAAACAAACTTATGTGCCAGGTTTGTCTCTGGTTACTCATTTGCATGCAAAGCTGCAGGGTTCTTGCTAAAACTGACTTTGAGGAACAGTGTACATGTGCATGTATACAAAGCCCAAGTACCGTAGCACAATTTTTGAGAAGAATTTACTGAGGTCTTCCTAATAATACTTACTCCCAATGAGGTTTCAATCATTCCCATCTCTATGCATATCATGATACATTAAGAAGTAAGGGTGTCTGGAAAACCCAAATAGCGAATAGCGAATAGTCGCGAATAGCGAATAGTCACAAATAGCGAACAGCAATCAGCAAACAGCGAATAGTGCGAATAGTAACGAACAGTCACAAATAGTGGCAAATGGATTGTGAAACCCTGAATCACTTTAAAGCTTCTGAGGGACCATTTGTTTAGCAGATCAGGCCAGTGATGGTGATGCTGCATCAGGTACGCTTACGCAGACGCCAGATATAATGTGGTCAGTATAAAATATGGATTGCGGACTGTGGACTGAGTATAAAACACTGTGTGGGGTGTGGACAAATTGGGCCTAGGCCATGGCCTACCCTATGGCCCACCCTATAACCTACCAGTGGTAATTTTTAACACTCGGTTCAGCATTGCTGGAAACCTGTGTAAGCAACATTCTCCATCAATCTGTCAGACCTACTGTATGACTCTCTTCTGTTCTCTCTGCGGCGTTTCGCTCAAACACATTTCTAAGCAAACTCGTGCTAGAACTGAATTCGGAATATTTTATTTTGAATTAAATGTTTTCCAAAATTCCAACACAATCACGTCTCCTGAGGTATGTAAATTTTGAGAAAACTTTAACCAATCACTGTTTGCTGTTCCCATGGGAATGCACATGCATTTGATTCTGTCCCAAATTATGTTTTCCTGTTGCTATTTGCAAAATGTTCTTTAAAGAAAGAAAAAGATTGAGGAGAAAAAAAACCTCGGAGCTGAACTTACTTTCCATTTTTATTTCAAAAGTATATGAGAATAAAAACTTGATGTGCTCTGACCACCAGGCATAACGCAGCGTAACCCAAGTTGACAAAAATGTTTGTTATCTAGACACAAGAATAAGGAATGGTGATAACAACACTCTTCATTTCAGTGTCTACGATACGAGGGATGACTTCTCATTTCGGTTTGTCAATTTTTCTCACATGGACAGCAACATTCTCACCAATCCAGCCTATGGTGTTTTCATACACTGTATCTCAATTAGTGAGATATGCTAGACTTTGCACATCAAAATTGGATTTTATTGATAGACTTCACCGACTTTCATCACATCTCCTTCACAAAGGCTTCAAATCTACGCTGCTTCGTGAATCGTTGACTAAATTCTTGAAACGCCACGGTGCTATCGTTGAGAAGTATGGTGCTACACTACAGGAGATTAGATTAGCAATCCAGAGATGAGATTATATCCTTTATATTATCCTGACGCCCAAACTTGAGATCTTTGTTGCTTATTCATTACGTTTTAATGCAAGTGTGCGCGCGCAATTTTCCTGAAGTTGTGCACGTGCTTGCTTATTTAGTTTACGTGTGCCTAGTTCGTTATTTAGTTCACGTGTGCTTAGTTTGTTATTTAATGTACTCCTATTATCTTACGTTGTTTTCCTTGCTAATATGTATTGTCAATAACTGTGCTCACAGTGTGGGTGGCTCCTCCTAAAATGTTCTGCAATTGGTATAGGATTTGATGGAGCTAAAACAAATTGTGGAATTGCACACATTTTAGGTATCCTACTGATGAACAGTTATTACGTGCAGATATTTTTAGAATCAACATTTGTTTGCGGTCTGTCACCTTTGAATTATAATATAAAGTTTACATTGTTGACGGTTTAACAACGGGAAAACATGAAGCCTTCAGTATTAAAATAATTACGTTTCATAATTGAAGGCCTCGGAGCATAACCATCCTATGTCGAATTTTGAGTCGTTTTTCGATTTTGCTTGGATTTGTCTGAATTTCTGCATGTGAACTGCAATTCGATGGAAACACATTGTATGGTATTTTTTTGACTGATTCATCCAGAATCCAGAAATGCATTTTTTCTTACGTACACCAAGAAACCAACCTTCCATGGGAGTGGTTTGCAAGTTGCATTACATCTTCTTTCAATCGAATTGCAGTTTACATGCAACAATTCGGGCAAATCCAGGCAAAATCGAAAAACAACCCAAAATTCGACATAGGATGGTTATGCACCGAGGCCTTCAATTGAAGTGAAGCTCATTTGTATGCATACCGTATTAATATTCATACGTGAATTATGTGAACATTTGTGAGGAGTACAACTAAAACTGGAGGTGAAATGATTGACGGGTAGAAAGGATTGTTTGATAGTGTGACGTAGACTATAAATTTGGCGGTTAAAACATCGATTAAGCTCATCGGATACGAAACTTACGTGAGTGCTGGAGCTGCGGATCGCTACGTATTCACTGCATTATCGGTTTGCCTTCCCGCTTGGTGATCGAAAGACGTCATGAAAAGTCTGGAGATCCGCAAGTTCTTAACGCTTCTGAAAGAATCCAGTTAGCGTTTTCTCTGTGCTTACCAAATCACGATGAGATATTAGCGTTTTGGGGTACAGAGTAGAAGCCAGGCGGAAAAAGTCTGAAAACAACTCTCGCCTCAAAAGCGGCGCGTCGTTGCTAGTCTTGTTCCATTTCTCAAAGGTTGCGGTGCTAAAAGCTGGGAAAGCGAGAGTGGTTTTTGGACTTATAGGCGAAAAGTGTATGTTTGAAGAGTTGTTGTTCTTCGCACTTGGAGCAGACAATGATCCCAGAATTCATTGCGGTCAAACAGGGCGCTGTCTGAAGTCAAAACCTCTCGCGGGGGCGCGGTGGGTTGGGGCAGATTATTACTTGTTTTCAGTAAAAACTCTACCTTATAAAATAACTTTGAAAACTGTCTAGCTGCTGCACCGAGGTTTCCATTGTTCATTAATTTTGAAGAGCGCATTTTTTGAAACCAATCGTGACATGAAATCGCAGCTTGCTTTTACTGTTAGCCGTGAAATAGTTGGTCGAACTTCGGAAACGCTACCGAAAATTCATTCGGCTCGAAGTGAAGTCTGCCCGTTTTCGATGAGTATCTTGAACACAATCCATGGAAAAGTTGCATTGGCGCGCACGGCAAACATTCAAAGCAATATTAAGCGGTACTCCTCGCGATTCGTCTGTGTGAATCAGATGTACGTAAACAACGGATTATAACGTGAACGATCGCCGCAGTTATGAACACAACTTAAGCAGTAGTGAAACCAAAAAAAAAAAAACCAAACAAAAACAAAACAAAACAAAACGGAAAAAAAAAAAACGCTTGTACGGGATTCGAACCCACAACCTCTGCGAAACCGGTGAATTGCCGTAACATCCGCGCTTGTTGGTTCGTGACATATCCGTGACTGATGAACAAGTGAGAATGAATATTTGGTAAACACGCTGCCCAATTTGAACACATAAATCACTTTTGCGTTGATCGCCTCGGTTTTTTGCTTCTATGGAGGCTAATAAACTACAGCAAAAAGTATTCTCACGCGAGATAAACATTTGTGCGCGACTACAGTCATTGTGATGAGACAATCCATCACGCGCGATAAAGGGATTGAATTTCATGCAAATTTTTTTACGTTTTGGAGCCAAGTTAATTTCACAAAAGAGTTAAGTATTTCTGTCAAATTCTTTCACTGTCGTCATTTACGTTAATTTTTATAAGATTTTCATTCCATTGTTTTCCACTTGACGATGAAAATGAATCCATCAAAAACGTTTCAACTGACGAAACCACGCGCAAGTTTTAATTTACTACGCAACAACGTTCTGAGTAAACGAAACATGACGGAAAACAGCGTACTCTTAGGACTCTTAATTTTTGCCCTAGAACATCTGATTAACTCAAATTTTTGCTGTTGTTCGCCAATAGGAGTTGTCTTGGCAAAAAGTTTCTTCAAGTCAAAACAGCCGTCTTTAATATTTTGTGATTTTTCAGCCATCGGCAAGCTTTTTGCGCACTGATTTAGAATCAACCGAGGTTTTTGTACGCTGGATTTAAGATGTACGCTGTATTTAAGACAAATAACCGACTTAAGCGCTGTGTTATATCGGCCAAAGCCTTTCCGAAAGAACTTAGAGTCAACCAAGGCAACTAGGCGCTATTTTCGACTCGGACGAACCCTTAAGTCAAGCTGATTCGGACTCTAACAACCGCGCTTTAACGCTAGCGTTGACGTTAACATCAACACTAACCCTAACCATGTCCCTAACCCTATCCCTAACCCTATCCCTAGCCCTAGCCGACGCTCTAGCCCTAATGTTAAGTCCAACCTAAACCCAACAATAACCCTGAATCTCTTCGGAGTGAGTGCTGTTTTCAGGTCGGACAAAATCTTTGCGCGCTGACCTGAGATTAACCAAGGCTGCTGTGTGCTGTGTTTTTTTTTTTAAAGTCAACCACGAATATTGTGCACTGTTTTCGTGCCAAGCGAGCTTATCGAGTGTTATGATTAAGCAAAAACGACACATTGCGCATTACGTCTAACTGAACAGAAACGTTCTGTGTTCTCTTAAATCGGTTACGAGCATTGGGCGCTTAGTCTTTCACGCAAAGAATACCCTTGGGCATTGTTAATTAGCATACTCCACCAGAGATAATATTGAAGTGAAGCTCATTTGTATGCATACCGTATTAATATTCATACGTGAATTATGTGAACATTTGTGAGGAGTACAACTAAAACTGGAGGTGAAATGATTGACGGGTAGAAAGGATTGTTTGATAGTGTGACGTAGACTATAAATTTGGCGGTTAAAACATCGATTAAGCTCATCGGATACGAAACTTACGTGAGTGCTGGAGCTGCGGATCGCTACGTATTCACTGCATTATCGGTTTGCCTTCCCGCTTGGTGATCGAAAGACGTCATGAAAAGTCTGGAGATCCGCAAGTTCTTAACGCTTCTGAAAGAATCCAGTTAGCGTTTTCTCTGTGCTTACCAAATCACGATGAGATATTAGCGTTTTGGGGTACAGAGTAGAAGCCAGGCGGAAAAAGTCTGAAAACAACTCTCGCCTCAAAAGCGGCGCGTCGTTGCTAGTCTTGTTCCATTTCTCAAAGGTTGCGGTGCTAAAAGCTGGGAAAGCGAGAGTGGTTTTTGGACTTATAGGCGAAAAGTGTATGTTTGAAGAGTTGTTGTTCTTCGCACTTGGAGCAGACAATGATCCCAGAATTCATTGCGGTCAAACAGGGCGCTGTCTGAAGTCAAAACCTCTCGCGGGGGCGCGGTGGGTTGGGGCAGATTATTACTTGTTTTCAGTAAAAACTCTACCTTATAAAATAACTTTGAAAACTGTCTAGCTGCTGCACCGAGGTTTCCATTGTTCATTAATTTTGAAGAGCGCATTTTTTGAAACCAATCGTGACATGAAATCGCAGCTTGCTTTTACTGTTAGCCGTGAAATAGTTGGTCGAACTTCGGAAACGCTACCGAAAATTCATTCGGCTCGAAGTGAAGTCTGCCCGTTTTCGATGAGTATCTTGAACACAATCCATGGAAAAGTTGCATTGGCGCGCACGGCAAACATTCAAAGCAATATTAAGCGGTACTCCTCGCGATTCGTCTGTGTGAATCAGATGTACGTAAACAACGGATTATAACGTGAACGATCGCCGCAGTTATGAACACAACTTAAGCAGTAGTGAAACCAAAAAAAAAAAACCAAACAAAAACAAAACAAAACAAAACGGAAAAAAAAAAAAACGCTTGTACGGGATTCGAACCCACAACCTCTGCGAAACCGGTGAATTGCCGTAACATCCGCGCTTGTTGGTTCGTGACATATCCGTGACTGATGAACAAGTGAGAATGAATATTTGGTAAACACGCTGCCCAATTTGAACACATAAATCACTTTTGCGTTGATCGCCTCGGTTTTTTGCTTCTATGGAGGCTAATAAACTACAGCAAAAAGTATTCTCACGCGAGATAAACATTTGTGCGCGACTACAGTCATTGTGATGAGACAATCCATCACGCGCGATAAAGGGATTGAATTTCATGCAAATTTTTTTACGTTTTGGAGCCAAGTTAATTTCACAAAAGAGTTAAGTATTTCTGTCAAATTCTTTCACTGTCGTCATTTACGTTAATTTTTATAAGATTTTCATTCCATTGTTTTCCACTTGACGATGAAAATGAATCCATCAAAAACGTTTCAACTGACGAAACCACGCGCAAGTTTTAATTTACTACGCAACAACGTTCTGAGTAAACGAAACATGACGGAAAACAGCGTACTCTTAGGACTCTTAATTTTTGCCCTAGAACATCTGATTAACTCAAATTTTTGCTGTTGTTCGCCAATAGGAGTTGTCTTGGCAAAAAGTTTCTTCAAGTCAAAACAGCCGTCTTTAATATTTTGTGATTTTTCAGCCATCGGCAAGCTTTTTGCGCACTGATTTAGAATCAACCGAGGTTTTTGTACGCTGGATTTAAGATGTACGCTGTATTTAAGACAAATAACCGACTTAAGCGCTGTGTTATATCGGCCAAAGCCTTTCCGAAAGAACTTAGAGTCAACCAAGGCAACTAGGCGCTATTTTCGACTCGGACGAACCCTTAAGTCAAGCTGATTCGGACTCTAACAACCGCGCTTTAACGCTAGCGTTGACGTTAACATCAACACTAACCCTAACCATGTCCCTAACCCTATCCCTAACCCTATCCCTAGCCCTAGCCGACGCTCTAGCCCTAATGTTAAGTCCAACCTAAACCCAACAATAACCCTGAATCTCTTCGGAGTGAGTGCTGTTTTCAGGTCGGACAAAATCTTTGCGCGCTGACCTGAGATTAACCAAGGCTGCTGTGTGCTGTGTTTTTTTTTTTTAAAGTCAACCACGAATATTGTGCACTGTTTTCGTGCCAAGCGAGCTTATCGAGTGTTATGATTAAGCAAAAACGACACATTGCGCATTACGTCTAACTGAACAGAAACGTTCTGTGTTCTCTTAAATCGGTTACGAGCATTGGGCGCTTAGTCTTTCACGCAAAGAATACCCTTGGGCATTGTTAATTAGCATACTCCACCAGAGATAATATTGAAGTGAAGCTCATTTGTATGCATACCGTATTAATATTCATACGTGAATTATGTGAACATTTGTGAGGAGTACAACTAAAACTGGAGGTGAAATGATTGACGGGTAGAAAGGATTGTTTGATAGTGTGACGTAGACTATAAATTTGGCGGTTAAAACATCGATTAAGCTCATCGGATACGAAACTTACGTGAGTGCTGGAGCTGCGGATCGCTACGTATTCACTGCATTATCGGTTTGCCTTCCCGCTTGGTGATCGAAAGACGTCATGAAAAGTCTGGAGATCCGCAAGTTCTTAACGCTTCTGAAAGAATCCAGTTAGCGTTTTCTCTGTGCTTACCAAATCACGATGAGATATTAGCGTTTTGGGGTACAGAGTAGAAGCCAGGCGGAAAAAGTCTGAAAACAACTCTCGCCTCAAAAGCGGCGCGTCGTTGCTAGTCTTGTTCCATTTCTTAAAGGTTGCGGTGCTAAAAGCTGGGAAAGCGAGAGTGGTTTTTGGACTTATAGGCGAAAAGTGTATGTTTGAAGAGTTGTTGTTCTTCGCACTTGGAGCAGACAATGATCCCAGAATTCATTGCGGTCAAACAGGGCGCTGTCTGAAGTCAAAACCTCTCGCGGGGGCGCGGTGGGTTGGGGCAGATTATTACTTGTTTTCAGTAAAAACTCTACCTTATAAAATAACTTTGAAAACTGTCTAGCTGCTGCACCGAGGTTTCCATTGTTCATTAATTTTGAAGAGCGCATTTTTTGAAACCAATCGTGACATGAAATCGCAGCTTGCTTTTACTGTTAGCCGTGAAATAGTTGGTCGAACTTCGGAAACGCTACCGAAAATTCATTCGGCTCGAAGTGAAGTCTGCCCGTTTTCGATGAGTATCTTGAACACAATCCATGGAAAAGTTGCATTGGCGCGCACGGCAAACATTCAAAGCAATATTAAGCGGTACTCCTCGCGATTCGTCTGTGTGAATCAGATGTACGTAAACAACGGATTATAACGTGAACGATCGCCGCAGTTATGAACACAACTTAAGCAGTAGTGAAACCAAAAAAAAAAAACCAAACAAAAACAAAACAAAACAAAACGGAAAAAAAAAAAAACGCTTGTACGGGATTCGAACCCACAACCTCTGCGAAACCGGTGAATTGCCGTAACATCCGCGCTTGTTGGTTCGTGACATATCCGTGACTGATGAACAAGTGAGAATGAATATTTGGTAAACACGCTGCCCAATTTGAACACATAAATCACTTTTGCGTTGATCGCCTCGGTTTTTTGCTTCTATGGAGGCTAATAAACTACAGCAAAAAGTATTCTCACGCGAGATAAACATTTGTGCGCGACTACAGTCATTGTGATGAGACAATCCATCACGCGCGATAAAGGGATTGAATTTCATGCAAATTTTTTTACGTTTTGGAGCCAAGTTAATTTCACAAAAGAGTTAAGTATTTCTGTCAAATTCTTTCACTGTCGTCATTTACGTTAATTTTTATAAGATTTTCATTCCATTGTTTTCCACTTGACGATGAAAATGAATCCATCAAAAACGTTTCAACTGACGAAACCACGCGCAAGTTTTAATTTACTACGCAACAACGTTCTGAGTAAACGAAACATGACGGAAAACAGCGTACTCTTAGGACTCTTAATTTTTGCCCTAGAACATCTGATTAACTCAAATTTTTGCTGTTGTTCGCCAATAGGAGTTGTCTTGGCAAAAAGTTTCTTCAAGTCAAAACAGCCGTCTTTAATATTTTGTGATTTTTCAGCCATCGGCAAGCTTTTTGCGCACTGATTTAGAATCAACCGAGGTTTTTGTACGCTGGATTTAAGATGTACGCTGTATTTAAGACAAATAACCGACTTAAGCGCTGTGTTATATCGGCCAAAGCCTTTCCGAAAGAACTTAGAGTCAACCAAGGCAACTAGGCGCTATTTTCGACTCGGACGAACCCTTAAGTCAAGCTGATTCGGACTCTAACAACCGCGCTTTAACGCTAGCGTTGACGTTAACATCAACACTAACCCTAACCATGTCCCTAACCCTATCCCTAACCCTATCCCTAGCCCTAGCCGACGCTCTAGCCCTAATGTTAAGTCCAACCTAAACCCAACAATAACCCTGAATCTCTTCGGAGTGAGTGCTGTTTTCAGGTCGGACAAAATCTTTGCGCGCTGACCTGAGATTAACCAAGGCTGCTGTGTGCTGTGTTTTTTTTTTTTAAAGTCAACCACGAATATTGTGCACTGTTTTCGTGCCAAGCGAGCTTATCGAGTGTTATGATTAAGCAAAAACGACACATTGCGCATTACGTCTAACTGAACAGAAACGTTCTGTGTTCTCTTAAATCGGTTACGAGCATTGGGCGCTTAGTCTTTCACGCAAAGAATACCCTTGGGCATTGTTAATTAGCATACTCCACCAGAGATAATATTGAAGTGAAGCTCATTTGTATGCATACCGTATTAATATTCATACGTGAATTATGTGAACATTTGTGAGGAGTACAACTAAAACTGGAGGTGAAATGATTGACGGGTAGAAAGGATTGTTTGATAGTGTGACGTAGACTATAAATTTGGCGGTTAAAACATCGATTAAGCTCATCGGATACGAAACTTACGTGAGTGCTGGAGCTGCGGATCGCTACGTATTCACTGCATTATCGGTTTGCCTTCCCGCTTGGTGATCGAAAGACGTCATGAAAAGTCTGGAGATCCGCAAGTTCTTAACGCTTCTGAAAGAATCCAGTTAGCGTTTTCTCTGTGCTTACCAAATCACGATGAGATATTAGCGTTTTGGGGTACAGAGTAGAAGCCAGGCGGAAAAAGTCTGAAAACAACTCTCGCCTCAAAAGCGGCGCGTCGTTGCTAGTCTTGTTCCATTTCTCAAAGGTTGCGGTGCTAAAAGCTGGGAAAGCGAGAGTGGTTTTTGGACTTATAGGCGAAAAGTGTATGTTTGAAGAGTTGTTGTTCTTCGCACTTGGAGCAGACAATGATCCCAGAATTCATTGCGGTCAAACAGGGCGCTGTCTGAAGTCAAAACCTCTCGCGGGGGCGCGGTGGGTTGGGGCAGATTATTACTTGTTTTCAGTAAAAACTCTACCTTATAAAATAACTTTGAAAACTGTCTAGCTGCTGCACCGAGGTTTCCATTGTTCATTAATTTTGAAGAGCGCATTTTTTGAAACCAATCGTGACATGAAATCGCAGCTTGCTTTTACTGTTAGCCGTGAAATAGTTGGTCGAACTTCGGAAACGCTACCGAAAATTCATTCGGCTCGAAGTGAAGTCTGCCCGTTTTCGATGAGTATCTTGAACACAATCCATGGAAAAGTTGCATTGGCGCGCACGGCAAACATTCAAAGCAATATTAAGCGGTACTCCTCGCGATTCGTCTGTGTGAATCAGATGTACGTAAACAACGGATTATAACGTGAACGATCGCCGCAGTTATGAACACAACTTAAGCAGTAGTGAAACCAAAAAAAAAAACCAAACAAAAACAAAACAAAACAAAACGGAAAAAAAAAAAAAACGCTTGTACGGGATTCGAACCCACAACCTCTGCGAAACCGGTGAATTGCCGTAACATCCGCGCTTGTTGGTTCGTGACATATCCGTGACTGATGAACAAGTGAGAATGAATATTTGGTAAACACGCTGCCCAATTTGAACACATAAATCACTTTTGCGTTGATCGCCTCGGTTTTTTGCTTCTATGGAGGCTAATAAACTACAGCAAAAAGTATTCTCACGCGAGATAAACATTTGTGCGCGACTACAGTCATTGTGATGAGACAATCCATCACGCGCGATAAAGGGATTGAATTTCATGCAAATTTTTTTACGTTTTGGAGCCAAGTTAATTTCACAAAAGAGTTAAGTATTTCTGTCAAATTCTTTCACTGTCGTCATTTACGTTAATTTTTATAAGATTTTCATTCCATTGTTTTCCACTTGACGATGAAAATGAATCCATCAAAAACGTTTCAACTGACGAAACCACGCGCAAGTTTTAATTTACTACGCAACAACGTTCTGAGTAAACGAAACATGACGGAAAACAGCGTACTCTTAGGACTCTTAATTTTTGCCCTAGAACATCTGATTAACTCAAATTTTTGCTGTTGTTCGCCAATAGGAGTTGTCTTGGCAAAAAGTTTCTTCAAGTCAAAACAGCCGTCTTTAATATTTTGTGATTTTTCAGCCATCGGCAAGCTTTTTGCGCACTGATTTAGAATCAACCGAGGTTTTTGTACGCTGGATTTAAGATGTACGCTGTATTTAAGACAAATAACCGACTTAAGCGCTGTGTTATATCGGCCAAAGCCTTTCCGAAAGAACTTAGAGTCAACCAAGGCAACTAGGCGCTATTTTCGACTCGGACGAACCCTTAAGTCAAGCTGATTCGGACTCTAACAACCGCGCTTTAACGCTAGCGTTGACGTTAACATCAACACTAACCCTAACCATGTCCCTAACCCTATCCCTAACCCTATCCCTAGCCCTAGCCGACGCTCTAGCCCTAATGTTAAGTCCAACCTAAACCCAACAATAACCCTGAATCTCTTCGGAGTGAGTGCTGTTTTCAGGTCGGACAAAATCTTTGCGCGCTGACCTGAGATTAACCAAGGCTGCTGTGTGCTGTGTTTTTTTTTTTTAAAGTCAACCACGAATATTGTGCACTGTTTTCGTGCCAAGCGAGCTTATCGAGTGTTATGATTAAGCAAAAACGACACATTGCGCATTACGTCTAACTGAACAGAAACGTTCTGTGTTCTCTTAAATCGGTTACGAGCATTGGGCGCTTAGTCTTTCACGCAAAGAATACCCTTGGGCATTGTTAATTAGCATACTCCACCAGAGATAATATTGAAGTGAAGCTCATTTGTATGCATACCGTATTAATATTCATACGTGAATTATGTGAACATTTGTGAGGAGTACAACTAAAACTGGAGGTGAAATGATTGACGGGTAGAAAGGATTGTTTGATAGTGTGACGTAGACTATAAATTTGGCGGTTAAAACATCGATTAAGCTCATCGGATACGAAACTTACGTGAGTGCTGGAGCTGCGGATCGCTACGTATTCACTGCATTATCGGTTTGCCTTCCCGCTTGGTGATCGAAAGACGTCATGAAAAGTCTGGAGATCCGCAAGTTCTTAACGCTTCTGAAAGAATCCAGTTAGCGTTTTCTCTGTGCTTACCAAATCACGATGAGATATTAGCGTTTTGGGGTACAGAGTAGAAGCCAGGCGGAAAAAGTCTGAAAACAACTCTCGCCTCAAAAGCGGCGCGTCGTTGCTAGTCTTGTTCCATTTCTCAAAGGTTGCGGTGCTAAAAGCTGGGAAAGCGAGAGTGGTTTTTGGACTTATAGGCGAAAAGTGTATGTTTGAAGAGTTGTTGTTCTTCGCACTTGGAGCAGACAATGATCCCAGAATTCATTGCGGTCAAACAGGGCGCTGTCTGAAGTCAAAACCTCTCGCGGGGGCGCGGTGGGTTGGGGCAGATTATTACTTGTTTTCAGTAAAAACTCTACCTTATAAAATAACTTTGAAAACTGTCTAGCTGCTGCACCGAGGTTTCCATTGTTCATTAATTTTGAAGAGCGCATTTTTTGAAACCAATCGTGACATGAAATCGCAGCTTGCTTTTACTGTTAGCCGTGAAATAGTTGGTCGAACTTCGGAAACGCTACCGAAAATTCATTCGGCTCGAAGTGAAGTCTGCCCGTTTTCGATGAGTATCTTGAACACAATCCATGGAAAAGTTGCATTGGCGCGCACGGCAAACATTCAAAGCAATATTAAGCGGTACTCCTCGCGATTCGTCTGTGTGAATCAGATGTACGTAAACAACGGATTATAACGTGAACGATCGCCGCAGTTATGAACACAACTTAAGCAGTAGTGAAACCAAAAAAAAAAAAACCAAACAAAAACAAAACAAAACAAAACGGAAAAAAAAAAAAACGCTTGTACGGGATTCGAACCCACAACCTCTGCGAAACCGGTGAATTGCCGTAACATCCGCGCTTGTTGGTTCGTGACATATCCGTGACTGATGAACAAGTGAGAATGAATATTTGGTAAACACGCTGCCCAATTTGAACACATAAATCACTTTTGCGTTGATCGCCTCGGTTTTTTGCTTCTATGGAGGCTAATAAACTACAGCAAAAAGTATTCTCACGCGAGATAAACATTTGTGCGCGACTAGATTCATTGTGATGAGACAATCCATCACGCGCGATAAAGGGATTGAATTTCATGCAAATTTTTTTACGTTTTGGAGCCAAGTTAATTTCACAAAAGAGTTAAGTATTTCTGTCAAATTCTTTCACTGTCGTCATTTACGTTAATTTTTATAAGATTTTCATTCCATTGTTTTCCACTTGACGATGAAAATGAATCCATCAAAAACGTTTCAACTGACGAAACCACGCGCAAGTTTTAATTTACTACGCAACAACGTTCTGAGTAAACGAAACATGACGGAAAACAGCGTACTCTTAGGACTCTTAATTTTTGCCCTAGAACATCTGATTAACTCAAATTTTTGCTGTTGTTCGCCAATAGGAGTTGTCTTGGCAAAAAGTTTCTTCAAGTCAAAACAGCCGTCTTTAATATTTTGTGATTTTTCAGCCATCGGCAAGCTTTTTGCGCACTGATTTAGAATCAACCGAGGTTTTTGTACGCTGGATTTAAGATGTACGCTGTATTTAAGACAAATAACCGACTTAAGCGCTGTGTTATATCGGCCAAAGCCTTTCCGAAAGAACTTAGAGTCAACCAAGGCAACTAGGCGCTATTTTCGACTCGGACGAACCCTTAAGTCAAGCTGATTCGGACTCTAACAACCGCGCTTTAACGCTAGCGTTGACGTTAACATCAACACTAACCCTAACCATGTCCCTAACCCTATCCCTAACCCTATCCCTAGCCCTAGCCGACGCTCTAGCCCTAATGTTAAGTCCAACCTAAACCCAACAATAACCCTGAATCTCTTCGGAGTGAGTGCTGTTTTCAGGTCGGACAAAATCTTTGCGCGCTGACCTGAGATTAACCAAGGCTGCTGTGTGCTGTGTTTTTTTTTTTTAAAGTCAACCACGAATATTGTGCACTGTTTTCGTGCCAAGCGAGCTTATCGAGTGTTATGATTAAGCAAAAACGACACATTGCGCATTACGTCTAACTGAACAGAAACGTTCTGTGTTCTCTTAAATCGGTTACGAGCATTGGGCGCTTAGTCTTTCACGCAAAGAATACCCTTGGGCATTGTTAATTAGCATACTCCACCAGAGATAATATTGAAGTGAAGCTCATTTGTATGCATACCGTATTAATATTCATACGTGAATTATGTGAACATTTGTGAGGAGTACAACTAAAACTGGAGGTGAAATGATTGACGGGTAGAAAGGATTGTTTGATAGTGTGACGTAGACTATAAATTTGGCGGTTAAAACATCGATTAAGCTCATCGGATACGAAACTTACGTGAGTGCTGGAGCTGCGGATCGCTACGTATTCACTGCATTATCGGTTTGCCTTCCCGCTTGGTGATCGAAAGACGTCATGAAAAGTCTGGAGATCCGCAAGTTCTTAACGCTTCTGAAAGAATCCAGTTAGCGTTTTCTCTGTGCTTACCAAATCACGATGAGATATTAGCGTTTTGGGGTACAGAGTAGAAGCCAGGCGGAAAAAGTCTGAAAACAACTCTCGCCTCAAAAGCGGCGCGTCGTTGCTAGTCTTGTTCCATTTCTCAAAGGTTGCGGTGCTAAAAGCTGGGAAAGCGAGAGTGGTTTTTGGACTTATAGGCGAAAAGTGTATGTTTGAAGAGTTGTTGTTCTTCGCACTTGGAGCAGACAATGATCCCAGAATTCATTGCGGTCAAACAGGGCGCTGTCTGAAGTCAAAACCTCTCGCGGGGGCGCGGTGGGTTGGGGCAGATTATTACTTGTTTTCAGTAAAAACTCTACCTTATAAAATAACTTTGAAAACTGTCTAGCTGCTGCACCGAGGTTTCCATTGTTCATTAATTTTGAAGAGCGCATTTTTTGAAACCAATCGTGACATGAAATCGCAGCTTGCTTTTACTGTTAGCCGTGAAATAGTTGGTCGAACTTCGGAAACGCTACCGAAAATTCATTCGGCTCGAAGTGAAGTCTGCCCGTTTTCGATGAGTATCTTGAACACAATCCATGGAAAAGTTGCATTGGCGCGCACGGCAAACATTCAAAGCAATATTAAGCGGTACTCCTCGCGATTCGTCTGTGTGAATCAGATGTACGTAAACAACGGATTATAACGTGAACGATCGCCGCAGTTATGAACACAACTTAAGCAGTAGTGAAACCAAAAAAAAAAAAACCAAACAAAAACAAAACAAAACAAAACGGAAAAAAAAAAAACGCTTGTACGGGATTCGAACCCACAACCTCTGCGAAACCGGTGAATTGCCGTAACATCCGCGCTTGTTGGTTCGTGACATATCCGTGACTGATGAACAAGTGAGAATGAATATTTGGTAAACACGCTGCCCAATTTGAACACATAAATCACTTTTGCGTTGATCGCCTCGGTTTTTTGCTTCTATGGAGGCTAATAAACTACAGCAAAAAGTATTCTCACGCGAGATAAACATTTGTGCGCGACTACAGTCATTGTGATGAGACAATCCATCACGCGCGATAAAGGGATTGAATTTCATGCAAATTTTTTTACGTTTTGGAGCCAAGTTAATTTCACAAAAGAGTTAAGTATTTCTGTCAAATTCTTTCACTGTCGTCATTTACGTTAATTTTTATAAGATTTTCATTCCACTGTTTTCCACTTGACGATGAAAATGAATCCATCAAAAACGTTTCAACTGACGAAACCACGCGCAAGTTTTAATTTACTACGCAACAACGTTCTGAGTAAACGAAACATGACGGAAAACAGCGTACTCTTAGGACTCTTAATTTTTGCCCTAGAACATCTGATTAACTCAAATTTTTGCTGTTGTTCGCCAATAGGAGTTGTCTTGGCAAAAAGTTTCTTCAAGTCAAAACAGCCGTCTTTAATATTTTGTGATTTTTCAGCCATCGGCAAGCTTTTTGCGCACTGATTTAGAATCAACCGAGGTTTTTGTACGCTGGATTTAAGATGTACGCTGTATTTAAGACAAATAACCGACTTAAGCGCTGTGTTATATCGGCCAAAGCCTTTCCGAAAGAACTTAGAGTCAACCAAGGCAACTAGGCGCTATTTTCGACTCGGACGAACCCTTAAGTCAAGCTGATTCGGACTCTAACAACCGCGCTTTAACGCTAGCGTTGACGTTAACATCAACACTAACCCTAACCATGTCCCTAACCCTATCCCTAACCCTATCCCTAGCCCTAGCCGACGCTCTAGCCCTAATGTTAAGTCCAACCTAAACCCAACAATAACCCTGAATCTCTTCGGAGTGAGTGCTGTTTTCAGGTCGGACAAAATCTTTGCGCGCTGACCTGAGATTAACCAAGGCTGCTGTGTGCTGTGTTTTTTTTTTAAAGTCAACCACGAATATTGTGCACTGTTTTCGTGCCAAGCGAGCTTATCGAGTGTTATGATTAAGCAAAAACGACACATTGCGCATTACGTCTAACTGAACAGAAACGTTCTGTGTTCTCTTAAATCGGTTACGAGCATTGGGCGCTTAGTCTTTCACGCAAAGAATACCCTTGGGCATTGTTAATTAGCATACTCCACCAGAGATAATATTGAAGTGAAGCTCATTTGTATGCATACCGTATTAATATTCATACGTGAATTATGTGAACATTTGTGAGGAGTACAACTAAAACTGGAGGTGAAATGATTGACGGGTAGAAAGGATTGTTTGATAGTGTGACGTAGACTATAAATTTGGCGGTTAAAACATCGATTAAGCTCATCGGATACGAAACTTACGTGAGTGCTGGAGCTGCGGATCGCTACGTATTCACTGCATTATCGGTTTGCCTTCCCGCTTGGTGATCGAAAGACGTCATGAAAAGTCTGGAGATCCGCAAGTTCTTAACGCTTCTGAAAGAATCCAGTTAGCGTTTTCTCTGTGCTTACCAAATCACGATGAGATATTAGCGTTTTGGGGTACAGAGTAGAAGCCAGGCGGAAAAAGTCTGAAAACAACTCTCGCCTCAAAAGCGGCGCGTCGTTGCTAGTCTTGTTCCATTTCTCAAAGGTTGCGGTGCTAAAAGCTGGGAAAGCGAGAGTGGTTTTTGGACTTATAGGCGAAAAGTGTATGTTTGAAGAGTTGTTGTTCTTCGCACTTGGAGCAGACAATGATCCCAGAATTCATTGCGGTCAAACAGGGCGCTGTCTGAAGTCAAAACCTCTCGCGGGGGCGCGGTGGGTTGGGGCAGATTATTACTTGTTTTCAGTAAAAACTCTACCTTATAAAATAACTTTGAAAACTGTCTAGCTGCTGCACCGAGGTTTCCATTGTTCATTAATTTTGAAGAGCGCATTTTTTGAAACCAATCGTGACATGAAATCGCAGCTTGCTTTTACTGTTAGCCGTGAAATAGTTGGTCGAACTTCGGAAACGCTACCGAAAATTCATTCGGCTCGAAGTGAAGTCTGCCCGTTTTCGATGAGTATCTTGAACACAATCCATGGAAAAGTTGCATTGGCGCGCACGGCAAACATTCAAAGCAATATTAAGCGGTACTCCTCGCGATTCGTCTGTGTGAATCAGATGTACGTAAACAACGGATTATAACGTGAACGATCGCCGCAGTTATGAACACAACTTAAGCAGTAGTGAAACCAAAAAAAAAAAAAACCAAAAAAACAAAACAAAACAAAACGGAAAAAAAAAAAACGCTTGTACGGGATTCGAACCCACAACCTCTGCGAAACCGGTGAATTGCCGTAACATCCGCGCTTGTTGGTTCGTGACATATCCGTGACTGATGAACAAGTGAGAATGAATATTTGGTAAACACGCTGCCCAATTTGAACACATAAATCACTTTTGCGTTGATCGCCTCGGTTTTTTGCTTCTATGGAGGCTAATAAACTACAGCAAAAAGTATTCTCACGCGAGATAAACATTTGTGCGCGACTACAGTCATTGTGATGAGACAATCCATCACGCGCGATAAAGGGATTGAATTTCATGCAAATTTTTTTACGTTTTGGAGCCAAGTTAATTTCACAAAAGAGTTAAGTATTTCTGTCAAATTCTTTCACTGTCGTCATTTACGTTAATTTTTATAAGATTTTCATTCCATTGTTTTCCACTTGACGATGAAAATGAATCCATCAAAAACGTTTCAACTGACGAAACCACGCGCAAGTTTTAATTTACTACGCAACAACGTTCTGAGTAAACGAAACATGACGGAAAACAGCGTACTCTTAGGACTCTTAATTTTTGCCCTAGAACATCTGATTAACTCAAATTTTTGCTGTTGTTCGCCAATAGGAGTTGTCTTGGCAAAAAGTTTCTTCAAGTCAAAACAGCCGTCTTTAATATTTTGTGATTTTTCAGCCATCGGCAAGCTTTTTGCGCACTGATTTAGAATCAACTGAGGTTTTTGTACGCTGGATTTAAGATGTACGCTGTATTTAAGACAAATAACCGACTTAAGCGCTGTGTTATATCGGCCAAAGCCTTTCCGAAAGAACTTAGAGTCAACCAAGGCAACTAGGCGCTATTTTCGACTCGGACGAACCCTTAAGTCAAGCTGATTCGGACTCTAACAACCGCGCTTTAACGCTAGCGTTGACGTTAACATCAACACTAACCCTAACCATGTCCCTAACCCTATCCCTAACCCTATCCCTAGCCCTAGCCGACGCTCTAGCCCTAATGTTAAGTCCAACCTAAACCCAACAATAACCCTGAATCTCTTCGGAGTGAGTGCTGTTTTCAGGTCGGACAAAATCTTTGCGCGCTGACCTGAGATTAACCAAGGCTGCTGTGTGCTGTGTTTTTTTTTTTAAAGTCAACCACGAATATTGTGCACTGTTTTCGTGCCAAGCGAGCTTATCGAGTGTTATGATTAAGCAAAAACGACACATTGCGCATTACGTCTAACTGAACAGAAACGTTCTGTGTTCTCTTAAATCGGTTACGAGCATTGGGCGCTTAGTCTTTCACGCAAAGAATACCCTTGGGCATTGTTAATTAGCATACTCCACCAGAGATATGAAGGCCTCGGAGCATAACCATCCTATGTCGAATTTTGAGTCGTTTTTCGATTTTGCTTGGATTTGTCTGAATTTCTGCATGTGAACTGCAATTCGATGGAAACACATTGTATGGTATTTTTTTGACTGATTCATCCAGAATCCAGAAATGCATTTTTTCTTACGTACACCAAGAAACCAACCTTCCATGGGAGTGGTTTGCAAGTTGCATTACATCTTCTTTCAATCGAATTGCAGTTTACATGCAACAATTCGGGCAAATCCAGGCAAAATCGAAAAACAACCCAAAATTCGACATAGGATGGTTATGCACCGAGGCCTTCAATTATTGTAAAGGCTATGGGCAGGTGTATTACATACTTGGATGCTAGATTATTTCACGTTGCTTTGGATTCTTCAGTGATTGTGGGTTCACGCAAATGATAGAAACTGGGACCCAATTTGCTGGCTGATCTGCACGGAATTGGACCTTAGCAAGCAGAAATTTGCGGGAGCTCCTTCATATAATAATAGCTCTTCCTTAGGTTAGCTGCCCGAAAGTTGTGTTTATACGGCATTCTGGTTTTCCTCATTCCAATCTACCATGAGTCTGTTTAGCACTGAAAATTTTGAGCGAAACGCCGCCAAGAGAACAAAAGAGAGTCATGGTGTGTAAGCTGTATGACAGATGGAAGGAGAATGTTGTTTACACAGGCTGAACCGGGTTCTAAAAAAATGATTACCAGTAGGCCATAGGGTGGGCTACGGCCTGGGCCACGTTTTCTCCACACCCTCGTTTTGCAAAGTGTTTCATACTTAGTACGTGTTTTATATCCAGTGCGCAGTCAAGGTCCGCAGTCCGCAGTCCATATTTTATATTGACCGAAATACAATGTCTGCCTAGGCTTACCTCCATTGTTGACTCGTAAGTCACGAAAGCCATTGTTTGTCAGCCAGTTGGGTTCAAGGAAATTTGAAACACACTTCTGATAATTCTTGGAATCCAGATCAAACTGTCTCGGTGCTGCTTCGCAAACATACCATAAACAGGGGTTATTTTTGGTCTGCGACACAAGCTAGATCTTGGCAAACACTGCTCGAAAAACACTACCTGCCGCAAAGTGATGGTTGGTATACTATTGCTCCACTTGATCAATTTCAATGAGTCCAGATCAGTGCTGAACTAAAGCGGTGGCTATTGACGACTATTCGTGACAATTCGCACTATTCGCTGGTCGCGACTATTCGCTATAGATTCAGTATTTGCTGTTCGTTGCTCGCTCTTCGCTGTTCGCTATTCGTGACTATTGCTATTCGGGTTTTCCAGACACCCAAGAAGTGACAACATTTTAAATCACACCAATGTTGATTTTAGGATACATCTTACACAAAAGGTGTATGCAAATGAATTATGTAATGTACAAGCTGAATACTGATGCTCAAGCAAAATCATACACCAGAACACTTTATGTAGTGAGGCTTTCCTGGAAACTGGTATACAGTACAACTACATGCACATGTGTTTCTCACATTTGCCATTATTTCCTTCTTGATAACAGTTCTCATTGTCCACAATGGATATAATTTTTTTTTTGTAATTTACATGTATAATCAATTACATAACGCCACAACATTATGATGCACTAAGTTACGGTACATAACATTAAAACTGCATTAAAATTTTCCATTTTATAAACGTTTGCTAAAAAAAGAAAAGGAAACTACAATACACTATACTTACACTGCTTACTATACTGTACCCTACTGATAAGATAGTTATTCTACTTGCAATGAAGCATACACACAACTTACAGTTGCATGCTTAGTGACCTGGCCTATGAATGGAAAGGAGGCTGGCGGTGACCTTGTTTTGATACAGACCTCTCTGCTTTTCTCATGTAAATCATGTTATTCTTATGCAAACTAGTCCACATTTGCATGAGAAAGACAGAGAGGTTTGTATCAAAACAAAGTCACCTCCAGCCTCGCTTCCACTTAAAGGCCAGGTCACTGAACACACAACTGTAAAATGGGCTATTACATTGCCTAGATGTAGTTATAATGCAGTACTTTTAAATTAGTAGTATTTGAAAGTACAAACATCGATTTACAGTTGATGATGAAATGGAAGGTAGAAACATGTGCGTGGTTTGCCAGTTTGATATTAATCATAGGAAGTGTTGGTTTTCGGTGTATCGTAATGTGAGAGGAAGAGAGAGAAATTTTCTATTTTCAGGGAAGTATTGCACGTTTTGCATACCCAGAGGAAAAATCTGGCGATCAAAAAGTAGAAGTCTACTCTCTTGTTTGGATTCAATCCTAATACTAGATTAGTAGATATGCCATTAAATTAGTAGTATCTGAAAGTTCTCCATGATTAACTGCCCATTGCTTAAAATCTTGCCAGAAAACAGTGGATACGTTACAAGTCCAGAAGAGGTGAATCAGAGACTCCGTATCATTTTGACAAAAAGTGCACTGCTCATTATAATATCCTTTAGATTTATTTTTGTTAAAAAAACTACTGGTCGCTAATCTCCTGTGTAGTAGCTTAAATTGGAAGACAATTAGTTTTGAGATCTTTGTAGACAGAAAAGATGATCGGCACACTGTCCAATCAATGTTTTCTTGGGTTTTGACTTTGCAGTCCGCGATCCATGTTCTTTTAGCTTCGATCGGTTTTTTCCGCTTTTTACGAGAATTTTATATGCTAGTCTGTTTGGTTGTCTTGTATCAGTAAAAGTTTCGTAGTTGGTGGTAACACTGTATAGGGTTTCTTCGTTGCTTTTCCACAGGGTTTTAATCTAAGAAAGATAGAAAATCTCTCGTATCTTTCATCAGATATGACCCACATTTCCAACTCCATTTGAAGACCATGATCTGTAGTGTATGGGTTTGTTTCCGACTCGTAAAAGAGAGTTTTGCCAGAGATTTAGTGCTTTTACAATGTAGCTGCTCAATGGAGTAAATGTCAGCCTCATATTTCATGTCCGTCCAGATTCGTAGTATTTCTGAAAGAAAGTTATCCGATATTTTGAAGTATTTTGATAAATCTTTTTTGCTACGGTTGCCTCGAAAAAATTTCCTCACCACCAAAAAGTTGTAATTCCAGATCAAACAAAAGTTTCCATTTTCCATGGTTTTCTGAGTCTACACTGTAAATATTTTGTTATCCAACTTGACTTGAGAGCTTTGTTGAATAGTGTAATGTCAATCATTTTTAGCCCTCCATTCCTGTAGTCGCTAATCATAATATTGCGCTTTATTTTGTCACCTTTACCATCCCATAAAAAGTTGAAGAGCATACTGTTTATCTCTTCTATAGCGCTGTGGTTTGTTGGTAAAGGTGACAAAACATAAACAATTTGAGAGGCAATAAGGCTTTTAAGTACAGCAATTTTACCCAGTAAGGTTAGACGGTACAATTCCCATTCTTAATGTCAGTAAATGTAATCAGCCGGCACTATGCACAATGTGAAGAACCAATTTGTGTCAGCTACACTTATTTGTTTTACTGTATCTAGTGGTTGAGAGTAATCAAGTTAGTGTGTGTTATCAGTCACTTAACTGCTAAGACATCAGTGTCTGATGCAACCTGCTATTCACAGTTGAGGAAAAGCAAGAAAGTAAACATCGAATCAAAGGCAAGCCTCGCATTGAAAGCAAAATTCAATCATTATTTTCCAAATAAAACATACCAAGGTTTAAATTTATATACATGTACATTACAAACAAGTATGCTGCTTATAGCATAACAATATTGTTTCAACAGCTACTAAAAAAATTTGATGAGTATAAGAACATATTGAAGCATCTGCACAAAGGAATACAGGTCATGGGAAATAATTTTACCAACAGAACGTTAAATGTATGAGTCTTTCAGGGAAAACATTAAAAGAACGCATTTAACCTATATTAGCAAGCAGGCCATTTTCATGTACACACCAACTTAGAAGCAAGACCACCATGAATCTAAATCTCATCATGGACAGGAACAAAGTCTTGTGAAGTCCTTCAAGACATGTGATTTCTAATACTGCACGGTATGATTTAATTTTCAATTTTGTGTTTTAGAGTTTGTGTTTTGTGAGATCTACAAGTTCTTTTTGAAACTTGAAGAGACTAACTTCAGACAAGGGTTAGCATTAACATAAAATGGCCATGTCTAATACAGTATTAACACTTCAATAATCTACTTAGTTGTCCTGTTTCAAACTCTAACATATGATAAAAAAAATTATCAGCTCACCAGGCCCTTGCTTATGTGTGCCCCAGCTCTGAAAGAATGTCTGTTTGCAACTGAGATCAAAGCACACATGACAGCCATCCCTCTCGGAAGTGCCAAAGAAGAGGAGAGACATTGGAAAGCATTCGTGAGTGAAGATCAGAGTAGAGATGAAGAAGCTTGTTTTCAACTTTAGCAAATCAGTGTCTCAAAGCCTTGCAAGGAAAATGGCCAGAGAAGAAGTGACTTACTCTATATTTGAAGGCCCAGTCACTCGAGACATTTAACAAGTCCATGGATGGTATTTTAAAACCCACAAAGAAAACTAAAGAAAAGCTATTCAAGCATTTTTTGCAGTTTTCCAAAGGGCAAACAAGAGGTTAAAATTCTAAGTTAAGAAATAATGAATGCTAAGGCAGGCACTGAGCACACACTACTGAGTTGTACATGTAGCTGCACATGGCTGCCATGGTTCAACACACGACACATGTACATGTATATAGGCATATAAAAAAAGTGAAACAGTTGTCAAATTTCTTTCTTGGTTACAATATGCCGCATTGCATCCCATCAGTGTGCATTCAAATAGAAAGCTCTATAATGCTCTCTATATATTTTAACATTCTTTATATGTACAAGTAACTCAAATTCTGTCATTCATCTGTCCAGCTCAAAGAATTTTGTAAACAAGACTGTCAATTATAAGCTAGTTTACAATAGTAATAAAGAATAAGTTTGAATTTTAAGCTCCTTATCAACTATATACGATATTAAGCCAATTTTATTTGGAGACAGAATTGACAAGATGCGTTTTTTTGAATTCCAAACGTTTCGGGCTTCATAAGTGGAAGTCAAGTTGAAGTACTTAAGTAATTTGTATGATTTCCAAGATTGTAAATATCATTGACTATAGAACAAAAAATATATATTTAGCCAAATTCACGTGTATTTAAATAAATCCCGATGTTAAGACTAAGGGATATTGTATCGCCGTTAATAAAAGGGGTTTAAAGTAACTGATTATCACCATTAAAGACAGGAAGCCAAGTACAAAAGGTTTAATACGCGGTTGTTTTAAACTCAAGCTTAAGCTTAATTAAGATACAATGCATGTAAGTTACTTTAAGAAGTTGAAAATAGAAAGCGAAAGTAAACTTACGTGCACGTTGCAGATGGAGCCTTTCCAGTGTTATATAATTGCCCTTCTTCTATGGGGGCGAATTTCGATCAAGGTAAAGCTTCTGTTGTAAAATTCATACAGTACTTGGAGGAATGTTTGCACGTCCACAGAAAAACTAATCGCGGCAAGATGGCTGCCGCGCAAAAGTGTTCCTTCGTTGCTAGCCCCAGTCCCCCTTAAGAAAGTTCTTTGGTGGACCAGATAGAGATTGATATTTTGCATAACCTGTAGCATGGAAATGCTTTTCTGATAAAAAGATGATGAGCATTACAAGAAAAATGCATTTATAATCTCCTAAAGATTTATAATTTTCGAAATATTGTACTTTTCATCAAACGCATGCTACAAGTTGTCGATATTGCCGTTTTTTGGCAAAAAGTAATGTTATAATTCGACAACGATCCACTCGATACGAGTTTTTAGACGGTTTTTATTTTGGTCACTTGACATACCAAATATGGGCGTGGTTCGAAAAATTTAAAGGGAACGTAAATTGAACACACACGCAGAAATTTGAAGCCCACTGGAGTCCAGGAACCAAAATAAAGGAGGTTTGGAGATTTCCTTAGCAACAGACCGTAGTTAAGTTTCTCCCCCTTAAACTGGACGATTTTTTTTTTCTAATTTCGCTCCAGGTAGTTCGCCCACATTCAAAAAGTTAAAAAAGTTGGAATAATCGAGAAAAGGTTGCAATAACGGAAAGTCGTTTTTTGAAATGACGTTTTCGTTGCCGTTGCCGTTGCCGTAGCCGTTGTCGTGGCTTGAGCTCGCTAATGAAATTTGACAGGGGTATTATTTTCATCAAGTAAATTCCCCGGCTGACAGTTAATGGACGATGGATGATCTTAGTAAATCTTTATCAGCTGTACTGGATCTCATTCTGGCTGGAAACCATCTCCGGTGTCAACTGAGAACAGTGAGGTGCAACTTTACGCTGTTAAAGTTGCTTTGACTTTATAACTGCGATGATCCATCATATCTAAAAGCGGTTTTATGTTTCAGACTTGCAGTCCTCTCCTCGTATTTGCACTTTAAATTCAAAAGATCTGTTTTATCCCCAAAGTGCCGATTCAGCTCTATTGCCCCTGGAGCTGATCATGATTTCACTCTTCGTGGGGCAATTTTGTCAATTTGGTCTTTATCGACCCAAATAAAAACCGTTTCAGCCCCTTGGTGCGTATCAGCCCCTATCACTAGAGCCATTTCGACACTGACAAATTGGGACCAATTTAGGGCCGTCTCGGTTAATATTGTTGAACCTGTTTTGATATCCAAGAGCAGAGCCACATTGTTACAATAGAAAAGGCCCCAATCAGAGCCATTTTGATGTCGATTGGTAGAGCCATTTCCATTCAAGCCAAGATGGGTTCACGGCTTTATGGTCAATTGGGCTCTTATTAATAGAGACGCTCAAATTACTAGTAAATATATAATGTGAACCAAAATTGTGCATGGGTCCCCTGTAAGTAGCTTCTGTACCGGAACAAAAATTCGATCTACCCGTCATCCCAGAACAATACAAAGATTCACTAAAGGAAGGAAATTAAGTCACGGCTGGAAGCAAAAGAATATCGAGTAAGTAATATTTTAGTCAGCATGCTTTCGTTAAACGAAGCGTTTAGTTACAAACTTGAGGGAAATTTACACACGATCACCTAACACTGACTCCAAACTATAGTCGCTCAGTTTTAGCGATCACAACAAAACCGAGTCTACGAACTAAAACCTGATGACCTACATCCTGAAACTCATCTTCAAAGCCCTCAAAAGCAATTGACGAAGGATCCAATCTTTTGGTTCCGAAACCCGTCTTGCATTTCACAGATGAAACACAGTTCTTTTCAGAACTCTACCATGGTGCAACGAAGCGTTTAGTTACAAACTTGAGGGAAATCTACTTACGGTCACCTAACACTGACTACAAACTATAATGAGGCCCTGCCAGGGTAAATTCCGACAAGCGACATGGCCCAAACAGTAGCGACATCACAGAAAATGAAATCCCGACAGGCGACATCATTCCCGGCAAACTTCCGACAATGGCATCAAGGCCGAGAATTAACGATTTAACTCGACACGGGAGATACTAAAATTCAGACAAGCGACACGGGCCCCTCTCCTGGCAGGGCCTCTATAATCGCGCAATTTTAGCGATCACAAGACAACCGAGTCTACGAACTAAAACCTGATCACCTACATCCTGAAACTGATCTTCCTTATAAAGAACGTAGAAGCAGAGGACTCGTAGACTTTAATAAACACAAACACCAACTCAAAACTCAGTTGCCCTTGAAAACTATTTTATTTCGACAGTTTTCCGACCTCAAAATGACAACATTTCAGCGAACGAAAGAAAAGCTATTAGCTCACTTACGGGCAATAGCGAAATTTATCTAAAAAAAGCCGACAAAGGAACAACAACAGTCATTATGGACACCGTACAAAAAATACAAGAAGGCTTTCAACAATTATCTGACGATAAATTTTACACGCCTCTCACATCTCCTATTGTGCTAGACACTGCCCGAAAAGTCAACGAAATAGTTAACAAACTATTCCGCTCGGGTAATATCGACAAAATGACTCACAAATGTTGACAATCGGTCCAAAACAACCACTCACAGCAAAATGTTACACGCTAACTAAAATCCACAAGAAAACACCAGTCGGCAGACCAGTTGTTTCTGGTAGTAGCGGCCCCGACAGAACGTAATTCCAGTTTCGTGGATTCACTATTACAACCCATCGCTATCAAACAAGAGTCATATTTAAAATGCACCACTGATTTTATCAATTTCATCGAAAACACGCAAATTCTAAACGATGTTATTTTAGCCACTCTTGACGTTAGTTCCCTCTACACTAACATTCCTCAAACAGAGGGAATTGATGTTATCTGCCGCTACTACGAGGACCACTTTGAGCATAATCTGCCAATTCCCGCCAACGATTTACGAGAACTCATGCAGCTCATACTAGAAGAAAATTCTTTCCAATTCAACGGAAAGCACTTAGTACAAACCCACGGCATCGCTATGGGAACTAAAATGGCGGTCGCTTTCTCTGTCATATTTATGGCAGATCTCGAAAAACGACTACTAATGGCCAGTCTACAAAAACATGTCGTTTGGAAAAGATATATTGATGACATATTTTCATTGTGGAACATTCATATTACAGAAGTCTCGTCTGATTTCGTAAACTTCGCTAACTCTTTCCACCACACAATCAAGTGTTTGTGCATGGAATGTCATCGGAACGCGCTGTTTCCCTCGACACTGAGGTTTTCAAAGGACCTCGACTTTCAACTCTCTTCAACACACTTCAAGCCCACTGAAACTTTTCAGTACACGCACTTCTCATCCTGCCACCCTTATAACTCCAAAAAGGGTTTTATCAAAGGTGAAGCACTACGTCTCTTAAGAACCAATTCAGTCAAAGAGATCTTTGAAAACAACAAACGAGAGCCAATTGTTGTAAACTTTCTTTTCGGTACTGCTCAAGTAGCGTTCACCACTAAAACGATCATTTGCGTCTTTATTCGATCTTTAATCCAAAGTTCAATGTACGATTCCAATATATTCATATTTAGAAAAAATGCATTTCTGTCGACATTGAGCAATCTATTTTCTTCACTGCTAGGCTGGCGGGTAAAAACACAAAATAAAAAAAAAACAACTAAGGAATTGTCTCTCATGCAGGCTATCTATTTGCGACAGCTTCAGTCGCAAGCTGTAACTTCGACGATCTTTAGCTATTTAAACCCTGGCTGTTCTAAAAATGCGATTTATCGTGTGACCACCTTTTTATTTTCATCATCCACAGGTTTAGTATGGCCAAATAGCTTATTAGTTTACTTGGTAGGAGCACTGCACGCCAGTATTTTCGAAACCTGTATAACCTTAGATACTTTTTTTGTTTTTCAAAAACAAAAACAAGTATCTAAGTTTATACATTTGTATGTTTGTTTGTTTGCCAGAGAAAGCAGATGCTCTAAACGAATTGTCGTCCATGCGATCTTTTGTTTGCAACAAACGTCAGGAAAATCCCTTAAAATTCCATTTACCTGCTCAGGGTTTGTTTGTAACAACAACTCACCAACCCCTTAATAAATTTTCGACAATTCTGAGCGTTCTAAGGAAATCTAAATCTTTTTAAATCCTTTTGGCTGACTGGTAACTTAATTATGGTTATTTTAAAAAAAGGATCTATACCAGGGAGATGTCTTGGCTTTGCTTTTTCTTAAGTCTAAAACTTGTGTTAGCCAAGAACGAATTTTGTTTTAATTTCAAATTAAAATAGTGAAGTTTCGGCCGTGCTTAAATAATGCAAATTTGAGAGTAAAGTAAGATGGTAAAATTTTACGTCAACCTTGGTGCTACACTGTTACACAGCAATCAATTTTTAAACATGACGTATGTGTTGGAAGAAAAGAACCAAGACTTTTAACCGTCGGAATTCATTTTAATATCATTTCAGGGTTATTGTCTTAGTTCCATTGAAAACCCTCCGTGCTTAATATTATATATAATTTTTTAATCAGGTGAAAAAGGTTTACTCACAGCTCAAACAAGTTTTCATTATGATGAAAAATTCCAGATGGCAGTTCCTTCAGTTGATTGATATCCAAGTGCCTGCAGACAATTAACAGTTTATTTATAACGTTTGTCTAAAAAGAAGTCCACGATTTTTCATTATTCCCTTTTGTATTCAATCGATAATTTGTTCCTGGTGCAGTTGGATTCTTGTTTACATTTTTACTTTGTATGTTTAAGAGGTAAGTATCTGACTTACAGTCGATACAGACGGGTGTTGTTAAATACTCCATCCCGCAAGAAATCTAACTAGCACCATCGGTTTAGTTACTTTCAGTTCATACGCTGGAGTGGAGAATCCGATGTCATCGTTCATACAAAGCCTTATTATATTTCAGTGGTAGTCCAAGATTAACTAGGGCCACTTTCACTCAATTTTGATGTCTACGTTATCAACCTATCCGCATTTGGAAGCTACATACAACCAGTTGCAAAAATACTTGAGACGGTACATTTAATTCCGACTGAAAAAAGGTGCCACTCCCGTTCCACTTATCAATGTTGTTGGACCATATTTTCTGTTGAGGCCATGCAGAAAATGCGGTCCAACAACAATGATTAAGGGAGAGGGGGGAGGGGGGGGGAGTCTAGCATGTCGTGCAGTAACTGTCAATGGAGAGGATGGAGGGGAGTCTTGCCTGTCGTGGAGTAACTGTCAAGGGAGAGTTTTAGAGAAGAGTGAGTTTTTTTTATAGGCAGCCGGTGTGTCGATATTTTTGCAACTGGTTGTCCGAATACGTTTTCATTGTATGGCCGTTCTATTACCTTGTATGACTCTTCTTTTACCTGGACAATCGATACAGGAAGTAGTGTGCTTTTGCTATATTATAAGGCTGAAAGTGTATTTTCGTGATTTTCGGTGTTGACGTAATCGCAGCTGATTTTAGTGTTTTCTGAGAGCAAGCGCAAAGATGGCCATGAATTACTACGAAAGGTTGTTTTGCTTTCTGCGGAATAGTTGGACATCATTCTAAGTTACGCAGCTCTATTCGGTTTCAGAAATGACGTATGAACCAGTGTTAGATCTACCATGTAATGGTTTGTTTACGTTCTTTGAAATTAACATCACCACACGTTTCTGTGATCGCGTGCCATTTAAAGGACAAGCCACTAGGGAAGCACTCCGTTGAAGCAAATCATCTACTGAAAGAAATACTGATAGAAGTTCACTTTAAAAAAGGAATTAAAACTGAGTTCCTTCCTTTTTGAAGACATTTTGGTATTTCCCCTTGCATTAATTGGACGGCTGTGAAAGAAGGCTCGCAACTTTTCCGGTCATTGTTTTCTTTTCACAGATTCGTTAGTCATGCAATATCTCAAGTAGTATGAAAGTAATCACTCAGAAAGAGAAAACGGTACAGACAATGAAGAAACAGTCAGCTACTCGGGTGATTCAAAGACAGTTATGACTTCAAACTTCAGTTATGAAGTTTATCTAATAACCAGCGGCCAAACTGATTTAGAGAAGTTCCTTACAAGGTACTTGTTCGCAAAAGCCGTTGTACGTTCTTTCATTAGTACCAACACAAAAGTTAATCGCTGGGTAACTTTTCGGGACGGATGTCATGGAGTACCACATCAAGGTCTACCATTCAACGGACGATCTACCATAGCAACTGAAAGGGAATATATGTAGCTCTTTTATGTTTATCTTGCTTTTATAGTCTGTTATTGAAGACTATTCAGGACTGATTGGAGATAATCACAGTACTAGTGTTTTTCATTTATTTGGCTTTTTGGAAAAGTAACGTGTTCACAACATGTAAGGAACGCCATAGCGCAACAAATGTTCCTGTGCAAGAAAATACGAGTAAATAAAATACTGACTTTCCTTTAATCAGGTTTATTTTTACCAAAAGATAATATGTTTTCAGTCTTCGGCGTGTCTGCTTCTGTTTTGCGCTTGTACGTTGAGTCAAAAGTGATTGTCAACAATTCCCCTTCGCGATAAGCCAACTCTTGAAATGTCTCATATGTGATACTCAGTCTTACTGCTTTTCTATTTAATTTAACTCGCGCTTTACTATATTAAAAACGTTCTTGATACGACTTAAATCTGCCACTACGCTTAGGAATAGCAAACAGCTTTTAATTCGCCAACGTTTCTTACAGCTATCGCGCGAAATCAAAAAATCGAATGCACCACTTACGTCACAACGCATAAACTCAAAACAACACCAATTTCAAGACGCTTTTTCACACAATTTCGGATCAATTAGAACACTAACAAATCTGCACTTCTCATACCGTAAAAGCTCTATAAAGCCCCCTCCCCCCCCGCTCTCTAATAAGCCACCCCGTTTGGAAGTCGTTTTCTGTAATAAGCACCCCCTCTCTAATACCCCCCACCCCCTCCCCTTTCCGAACATGAGATTTTGTAATAAACCCCTCCTATTCCCTCTTACGAATTTCACTTCATGCAGCCCAGTTGGTTTACTTTTCACCAATTATACACTCAAACACATAATACTGTTTGTTGCTCTTTGTTAAATAATAAAGTTTCACTGCAGCTGTTTGAGTTTGGTACAAAAACTATTATAAGACGAAAACGGCGTGTTTGAGATTTCAAATGAGCCCCCTTCTCTAATAAGCCCCCTCTCTAATAAGCCCCCTGTCGATGAGGCCTAAAAGAGAGCTTTTACGGTAAGTAAAACTTCAACTTTGAAAATAACTCTTCTGCGCCCATGTAGCCAGCCTCCATATGAAAAAAACCACATTTCCTCTTGGACATAAATCAGACAACCAGTTGTAAATATACTTGAGACGGTACACTTAACACACCATTTTGCCAATGATCAGTTCCTGCTGAATTGTTGGTAGATCCAGTCCTTTGTGAGGGCAAACGGCCATCTTAGGACGTAATTTGAAATTGTAATTTGACCGTTTGCCCCACAAAGGACTGGATCTACCCACAATTCACCAGGAACTGATCATTAACAAAATGGTGCATTCCGACTGAAAAGAGGAGCCCTTCCAACGCCCCTTGTCAATGTTGTTGGACCACACTTTCTGTTCGTGCAAATGCGAGGCCATGCAGAAAATGTGGTCCAACAACATTGATTAAGGGAGAGGGGAGGAGAGTCTCGCCTGTCGTGCAATAACTGTACACGTCAAGGGAGACGTTTAGGAGAAGGATGTGGCATGGAGTGCCATGCTGATGCGGCCTAACAAGGCCAAAACAGCTGTCCATGGCTGCTAATGCTTTGGCTCAATCTCTTGATTTGGTAGATTTAAGGGGTAATGTCCGCTACCATGTGGCCTTAGTGCCCAAATAAAGAGTGGCTTCAGCTCACCAGATCATATTAATTTTTAAGATATTCTTTTTCGATAAAGTCAGTTCGTTTTAATAATCATTTGCTCTTTTTGCCTCAACACAACTGAAACGATGTTTTATAAAAAAAAAAAGGCGATGCAATTACATAACTAACCTTTCTAATTAAGCTGGAGTGTGCATAGGTTTTCAGTTTTGAAAGAACATGGGGGTGATGTGGGAGGGCAATGCACTCCTGAATCCAAAGCGAAGCACACAGGCAGAAAAGGCAATAACATGGGGGAATAATTTGGAATCGTTGGTTACTAAACATATTTTTCCAAAGGACAGTTGACTGATCTGGAACCCGGCTATACTGCTGAAAATTTGGTGAAATTGTCTACGACCAAAAAAAACTTGAGTATCGATAAACACGCCTTAGTAAAGTTAAACCGTTTGAAAAATAACTTTCGTACTTTGGCTGTGTGATGAGACTTACACTCAGTGTATGTTTTTATGACAAGCTGAAATTCTCTGGAGAAATACAGTTGATGATGCGAAGACTGAAGCAGCCAACCGTGCGGGTTCAGTGAATACTGGCCACACCGTAAATCGATAAATTAATCTTTTCGAAACAATTAAATTAAAATTCCACTCTAACAAAAAACTAGACACTTTGGCAAGCACAGCATACACAGACTAACTCTTTCACTAACCACAGTTGAGCTCTCGACCTGAGATATTCAGTGGTTTGCTTATACTGCCACAAATTGTGCAAGAGGGTGATCATGCATGACAACAAGACTTTCGGGCATGGTTTGTTTACACGCCGTAATAATTACAAGAACATTAGGAATCTTAACTCGTTTAATGTTTGTTCATTTGATGTTGTTTTTCACTTGATTAACTCGTGATAAAGTGAAACTGCAGCACTTAAAATACATTTGAAAGATGAAAATTTTGCTCATCGTGGTTTTCATAAGTTGAAAGAGATTTGCACGAAGGAAAACTTCAATGCAGCCAAATGTCACCAAGCGTTTATTACCTGACTACATGAACTATAACTAAATTTTTGTGCAACAATTTGAAAACCCACTCTGGCAAAAAACGAGATACTTTGGCAAACTCAGAAAATAAAGACTGACTCTTAATTTACCTCTCGACCTTAGATATATATTCAGCAGTTTGCTTAGATAGCTACATTTGTTAACAAGTCCATAAAAATAATAGGCTTCTGAAAGCGATCTCTTTTTCTGCCACGCGAGAAATGAGGACCTCAAAACGATGTTTATGTTCAAGAAGTGTTGAGAAAATTGAAGGACAAGAAGGGTATATGTACAGCTAGTTATTTCTATGGAATAATTATTGCTGCGTACCAGGATGCCTGCAGAAGCATATCGTGATTTTTGAAATGGTAAAGTTAAAAGGCCGCCTATATATATATATATTTTTTTTTTTTTAATTTCTGGGTCTTGCGCTCGCTCGGAGTTCGCGCATGTTTTTTTTTTTTCGCGTTTTTCCGCTCTGAAAGCACGAGGAGTGATAAGAAGGAGAAAAAATAGGGAAAGAAATTAAAAGCCTGCGAAATCCTGGCCCGAAGATCTGCGAAACTGCTCGAAAATATGAAAATCGTTTCTTTCTGGAAGATGATAGTTTCTAGATGATGAAGAGCCCCTGCCATCACTGGAAGATTTTATTAGATGACACAGTCGAAGTTTAGAAGTTTCTCTCGGAGAATTGTCGATCGGCGTGCTGTGCTAACGATCTTACTCATCATAGTAAGGTCAAGCTTTTATAAACTTAAATATTTGCCTTTTTGGTTTTCATTGAACAGAATTGTCAACTCCTTACTTGGAAGTCCAGATGCCTTGTTAATCACGTGTTTTATTTTGTTTTCTTGAAGAGCAAAGTCGGACAAGTAATCCAAAACATACCCGTTCAATTCTACAAAGGATAAACGAGGCGGTTGAAGAAAGCGAATTTAGGGGAGGAAAACATGACCGCACACACTCCTCTTTCTTCGAAAAACAACATATCCTTATAGCAATCTCTTCCGGACAGACGTCGATTTTTGTTTCTTCCAACTCTTCGTGGACCGGTCTTCCACCTTATCGGCGCCGCCATCTGGGATGCAGGATTTGCCAGTCGCTTCGTTTTTCCTCCCTTCTCATCTCTCACTTATTATAGCGATCGGGAACGACTGGGGACGAGGCAGATCCGGGCTTTGCAGAAGCTATTTTCGGTGACCACTTAATTTGTTTCGCATGTTGCTTTTACTGTGGGCGCTTTGCAAATGCTGTTGTAGTTCAATTTAATCCTTGGTTCAATTTTTATTTTCCTTTGTTCTTGTGTATTGTAATGCATGATAATGAGTACAAAACAAAGGAAAATAACAGTTGAACCAAGGATAAAATTGAACCACAACAATGCTACTTTGTGTCAAGTTTTAACTTGCTTCGCTCGATGCTTCTCCCATCATTTCTAGTCACTTGTATGGTTGTCTCATTTTCTCAGAATTTTCCTTTTAAAGTTCAACGACTTATTACCATGGGAAAGCGTTGCCAAGCTCAAATTTGGTGTAAATCGTCTGCAAAAGACAGTCTTTTTGAGGGAGTCTACTTTCCAACTCGGTTTACCGGGGAGAAGGCGGTAATCTCCCAGGCGAATTTCAGAGGCTGTCTCTGTAAAAACCATCCACTCAATCTCGCATCAAAAATAATTTCGCCTGATACTCTGGTAACTGAAAGACTTTACCAAGGTTAAAATAAAAACAGATTTGGTTCGAATCGAAACGGTTTTTTGGTGGAGTTAAGAACCATAAAATATTTCGCCCGGTCAGCGCCCGTCGCAACCTCTACTAAAAGCATCAAATTGGCAATTTTCGTGGCGCTGTAGAACATTTGATTCGCATCATTCAGCAATGGATCTTACGCCAATTCACTTATTAACGTTTCCAGTTGTGCGAGAAACTAAAAGATTTTCTCTTGATTTATGTTTCAAGACGAAATCAAACATCTTACTAAACACTATCAATCGCTGTCGAACGATGGCCGGAAATGGCCTCTCTTAGTTTAAGAGCTATTGTTTTGAAAGTTTGGGACCTCGTTGAACACTCTAGTATACACAGCCCAAAAGTATAGTCCTTTATTGGCAAAAACTATGTAGAATCCCCTGTACGTTTTCAGTATCTCTAAAGTTATGACCGTTTTACGAGCAGTTACGACTTTGACGCCTACAGCAAAATCGACATATCTCGGGCAGATTTTATCTTAAGTACAGCTTACGTGCTTCCCAACTGGGATTTATTTTCACCATCAGCCATTTCCCAAGACTTTCAATGACTGAATCGAACAGTAGTTCCGGTAAATAGGTTTTCCTTACTCTCGAAACGTGAGAATTAAACGGCTTTTATCGAGTTTCTTGTAAGCGAACCTGAATCTCGATTCCACGGCCATATTTTTGTGAGAAATATTCCATCGAAACATCTTTTTAGAGCTGGGTTTCTTCGTGAATCAATCAATTAACTATCCAAATCTTGTATTAAGGAGAAAACCGTGATTAGAAGGCTTAGATATTTTGAAGAAACTGACACATTTAATTTAGATCGTTGGAACACGAGGGGTTTACTGAAACGAGGAAAGAAAGAATATGGAATACGGAATTCGGAATTCAGAACCCGAACTCTAGAACCTGGAGTGCGGAAATCAGAAAGGGTTCACATATAGGAGGACATTTGAAACCAAATTAATGTTTCTGAAGATGATCGAACTCTATATCAACCCCAACAAATCTCTTTGAAGATGATATTGAAAACTGGCCTCAAAATGTTCCTGTTTTGTATATGTAAATAAATGGGGTTAGTTCTATTGAAACGATCTTTTCAGAGCTGGGTTTCTTCGTGAATCAAACAATTAACTATCCAGATTTTGTATTAAAGAGAAAATCGTGTTTTCAAGGCTTACATTTTGAAGAAATGACTCTATATAGATCTCTCAAAGATGGAGTACCCATGTGATGCTGATTTCTCAGAGGTCCGCTTACAAACCTCACGAGTAAATTCGCTTCCCAGTTTAAGAACAGGCCATAATCTCGAGGGAAAGCAATGTAAAACAAGTGTTTATTTGAGACCAGGGGAGGATCATTCTGTAGCGTGTCTGCATCCGGGTTGAAAATGTAGAAGTAATAAAAAAGAATATGAGTTAATCCGGAACAGGTGGGGTTTGCAACATGACCTTTCTTCGGAACAACTTGAGGTAGTGCCGTAGAAGGGCTAAATGTTATTGGGGGAGGGGAGGGGGGGGGGAGGGGTGCACAACACGAGCACCTAAGGCGCGAGTTTCTGAGGGTGTCTGGGGCTTGTTTCCGCGGGAGATTTTGAAATATATGATCCTGAAATAGTATTTCCATTCCAGCCTTCAGAGAGTAGTCTCCAGCATTCTTTAACTGACTAAACCATTGATCGGATATGTTACTTGAACGTTTTACCCTCTTTATTGACCAGGTTTATGATACAAATTGACATGCAAATTGTCAGTGTTGTCTGATAAATTAACCACTTAACTTTTAAATATACCCCGCAGACTATAACATTTCTTGGTTTAATTCGGATGTTTGAATTGACTTCCAGAGCAAAGACAACTTTCGGGGCAAATCGTTTTTGTTTTGATTTTCATGCACGTAAAAGAAGGAATTGACAGACCAACGTGACTCCTGCTGTGTTTACAATGCATTTCTGAAAGCCTTTATAGTGCTACTATGATCAAATTTTTATCTCTTGATTTTTTAAGTTTATCACATAGAATTTCAGGAATGATTAAAAACACCATTTTTTCGTTTGTAATTATCTGCATTGGTTCCGGAGATATTTAAGTTTAAAAAATGTGTAACATATGCAAATGAGATTACTTATAACGTCATAGTATCAACCCAATATAACATCATCGGCAAGTATACAAATAGAGCTAGCTTGGTCAATTTGTAGCAGAGACCATAAAGCCAACACACCTACGGCTGTAAAAATTTCGGTTCCCATGGCAACTCACTCTTTTCCAGTCCCCCCTAACTGACCTGATTTCAATAATTTAGTGATTTTCAGCTCGAAGGTCGGGACCTCTACCTGACATATATTTACATGCTTGCTAGATCATGAAAATGAGGCACCATTGGAAAATATCCAAATAGAATTCTAAAGGTGGCCAGCAAAGCCCTTAATATTAGGGAGGACTGGAACAAAGTATGTTGCTATGGTAACAATACTGGTAAGCTTATATTGTAAAACTCATCTAGTAGACTCTTACTGAAAAGAATCAAGCATTCTTGATACAAATTGGCTGAGATATCCTTTTTCGTCATATTTAATCAAAAATCGGTTGAGTATATGACGTCAACACTTTGCTAATTTGCATACTGTAAAAACGAATAACTCTGGAACAAAAAGATATATTTGAAAATAGTGAACAGCATTCTTCCTCTAGTACAGACTACTTGTTTATATTTTAAAACGGTTTAGATAGGAAAGATGTGAATTTCATCGTAGTAGCACTTTACAGTCTTGCTTTAACAACTAGCATGTCTTTAAGCGATGTCCTTTTGTATCCGCTGGTAGATAATGAAACTAGAATTCTATTCTCTAAGGGTATTTACAAATGAGACAATATAATGAATATTTTCTCTATTTATTGCTATGCCTGTATATGCATGGGGAACTAATTGGGCGTCTACCAATGGCGAAACTCGTCTTGAGTTGGTCAGCATTTTCAATATAATTTTGCTTTAACTCTGTCAATAAGGACACGCAGTGACATTGCACACATTGTTGCACGCAACACTTTGTTTTTCTCTTGAGATTGCCACAAACTGTAATTTTTGTACTGATACGTCAAGCCACCTACTCTCCATATTTATTATACCGTGCACGTGACCAAGCCTCAAGTGTCTAGTGCTTTGCTCTTAGAGGAGGAAAATCGAAAACGATAAACAAATAAACAAAATTACGTGTTTCATACAAGATATAACATAACACAACTTTAAACACAACACAAAAATTTAGTTTATCAACGGAGATGATGAAAACTGACCACCGTAAAGGGATTCAAAAAGCTCAGTGATGTTTCAAGCGTCTTAGCCCTTCGTCAGAGCCCTTCGCTCTGACAAAGGAATAACGCTTGAAATGTCAGCTTTTTGAATCCCCTTACGGTGGTCAGTTTACATTGTTAACTCCGTTGATAAACCAAATTCTCGTGTTTCACTCCTACACCGATGCAGCACCACAGATTCTTCATAAACTAACCCCTTTATTCATATATACAAAAATAAACAGGAACATTTTGGCGCCAATTTTAATATCATCTTCAAAGAGATTTGTTGAGGTTTGTAAAGAGTTCGATCATTTGCAGAAACATTAATTTGGTTTCAAATATTCTCTTCCATGTGAGCTCTTTCTGATATCCTTTCTCCAGGTTCTAGACTCTGGATCCCTGGATTTCATTTTTGGGTTCTGAATTCCGAATTCCGAATTCCGGATTCCGGTTTCTGCTTTGCCTCGTTTCAGTAAACCCTTTGTGTTCCAACTATGTAAAGAGTGCCGACAGTTTCTTCGAAATATCTAAGCCTTCAAATCCCGATTTTCTCCTTAATACGAGATTTGGATAATTCATTGACTGAATCACGAAGAAACCCAGCTCTAAAAAGATGTTTCGATGAAATATTTATCACAAAATTTGGCCGTGGAATCGAGATTCAGGCTCGCTGACAAGAAACTCAATAAAAGTCCGGTTTAATTCTCACGTTTTGAGAGCAATAACCACCTATTTTAATACTGCAACTGCCGTTCGATTCAGTGGTTGAAAATCTTGGGAAATGGCTAGAGGTGGAAATAAACCCGATTTGCGAAGCAGGTAAGCTTTACTCATGATAAAATCTGCCCGAGATATGTCGATTTTGAAATTCACCATGTAATCACCCATTTACTCAGTAAAACAATTCCTGTTAGTATTGCGAACACTCACTTGGTGGTTATACAACTGAGTGTCTGATCCATGGGTTTCTCTTGGCTGTTTTTTCTCCCTAAGTTTTTTTATTTGGATTGGAATTTTATCTTATTACAATGGAGCCCCGCTCTACTGACACTCGCTTGATACGGACGCTTAGATATTACTTACAGTCTCGTTTGTCCCGACGAAAATCTCACATATTTTCTATAAAATTAACACGCTTAAAACGGACATCGGTCAATACGGACAACGAACAAGTTGTCTGTGTCCCGAGTGACAAACGCTTTACGGACACTGGTTATCTGCGCATGCGCATTGTCAATTTCAGTATTTGATACTTTTACTGTGGTGCTTTACTTTCACACATGTACATCTACCGATCCTCGGTTGGTAGACTTTGAAATAAAAGAAGAGGCTACAATTAGCCTAAACTCGGGCTTGCAAAAAACAGTATTGTATCCCTAATTTAGCGCTAAACAAAAGAATAGAGAGAAGTCTGTCTCTCTTACATCAGACGCATTGCGCTTAGCTTGTGTTGGAGTCTATTTCTTTGCAGTGTAAATCCGTAGACCCTTATCAGATCAACCGTATCTGCCTTTAAAATTACAAAATTGCTTTACAGCTCAACCATCGAGAACAATAATAATAACACTTGTAAAAATTATTTATAAAAGAAGAAGAAAAAAGCCCGCGATAGGTGCCACTAGTAGAAGTTGAACCGGGGTTGTTTACATAGCTAATGAGGTAAAAATAGGTTTTTTATTGCAAATAACTAAGCAGACTTGCTTTCGCTTCGATGAATATTTCTGCTAAGTGTTTGAGAAAGGAAACGCTTATCAAACGATGTAGGATTTTTTCGCATAGACGTTAATGGTGTCTCGGTGAAATGTGTGGAGAAAAAATAACCTGTTTACATATACATCATTTGAAACATAAGAAAGAGAGTAAGGTATTTGCGGTCAGTATCACTTCACGCAGGTGTAAACTTAAATCGCTTATCATTCAAAAACTAATGTCCAGAAATTGAGATATTGTGGAAAAATAGTAAATAAACTACCGGGGTGTATGATATCCCGTACTTGAGTTGTTCAATGTACCACTCAAAATTAGATTAGTATGGAGCCGTGAGGGGGAAACACGGCAGTCTAATTCAAAACATATGGAGTTCAGTTTGATCATGTTCAAAGTATTCTTCTCGCTGTTTAACTTGCAAACATTTGTATGGACACTTCTCTCAGCATATTAGTCGTTCAGACTTCAAAGTGGTTATACAGTGGAACCCCGTTAATACGGACACCAAGGGGACGTGACAAAGTGTCCGCATTATCCCAGGTGTCCGTATTAAGAGGGCTGGCAGAAATTAAAACGTCGCGGACTCATATTTTATCGATTCAAAGGTTAAAGCAGACATTTTTACGGAAACAAAATGTCGCTTAATTTCTTGACGGTAATTGAGACTAAAGAAACTTTTCGGTAATTTATCTGAAAATTTCTTCCTGGATTAGAGGATTCCATGTTTACAAGGACTTTTCGACCGTTACATGCGGTTAAAATTTTACCCTCTGCAACCAGAGTGGGAAAATGCCACGGGTAAAGACGCAGTCGTGTATTAAAAGAAAGTCGAGTTATACATACATACATACATGAAATTTATTCAACCTCGAATTGCAGAGTAGCCTGAAAGGCTAATATCTTCGAGAACAAAAGAAAAGAAAATCTATTTACATGCATAAAATTCTATATACATACATAAAATAAATGTATTACATACATAAAAATCTATTTACATGCATAAAAAAGTGTTAAGTATACCGTTCAGTCTAAAAGGAGATTGCTTCCAGAAGTCTTCTAAAACCAGATAAAGTAGACTCAGATCTTACATTATTAGGTAGGGAGTTCCAGTTCTTCCAGGTAGGGAGTTCCTTATCACCTTCCGGACACAAAAAAATCACACTGGTATAGTCACTCATTACTCGGTACACTAGAACTCATCCTAGCCCCGGAAATCAAGTTTAAGATATCCGTTCAATATATATCACGACTGAAGACAAAACCGTGTCGTTAAAAAACTTCATTTCCCCGGCTTCCTGATTCAGTCAGTGACATCAAGCCCACAGAACTGTCTGGATACGGAATTACTGATCTGGGTCTCTTTTAACTTTCTCTTTAAAATCATGTGAATACTTCAGCACTGCAAATCTGGTGAAATATGCCAACATGCTTTATACAATAGTATTAAATTGCCTCAAGCAAACTTTTCAAAAATGGTTTGAAAAGGTGAATAATTTAATTTTCGTTCCTATCCATTTTTCAAGGGCCCCTTTCTATTACTTATGCAGTCACAGAAATAAAGGAGGGATGCGCAAGTTTATTACCCGGCCTGCGCGCGTCTCGCGCGGCGCCCGGGTCTAAGATTACGACGGTTCTTCTTTTTCGTCGAGTATCATCCACAAAGTGCACTTCCGGCGTTTCTGCGTAAGCGCTAACTATTTTTAACAACAGTGATGCGTGTTGTCACGTATGAGATAATGTCGATTCATCTTGTGTCTTTTGAAGTCTGAAGAAACAATATGTTAAGAGAAGTGTCTATGCGAATGTTTGGAAGTTCAACGGCGAGAAGAAAGCTTTTAACATGAGTAAACTTAACGGCAGATGGACTGCCGTGTTTCCTCGTGTCTGCTTCAGTAGACTGCGAGTAGTCTCTAATTTTGGCGATGGATTGTGGAGCGGGCGAAAGACACGTGCGCGCGCGAAGTTGCGAGGAGACGCGACGCGAGGGGAGCGCCAAAAATTAGAGACTACAGACAAAGGGAGTTTGACCTTTCACGGCCGAGTGATTCGAGTGTAAATCTCATATCAACAGCAAGAATGATGCCTGTTGTCACGTATCGGAAAACGTCGATTCACCTTGTGTCTTTGAAGTCTGAACAACTAATATGTTAAGACAAGTGTCTATACGGATGTTTGCAAGTTCAACAGCGAGAAGAAAGCTTTTAACATGACCAAAATTTAACTCCAGATGGACTGCCATGTTCCCGTATCCGCTCCATTGAGATGTACATTTTGTTGAATAACTCAAGTACGGGATATCACACACCCCTGAGACTTTGACAGGTAGTTTAGTTACTACTTTCCTACAATATCTCAATTTGTGGACTTTAATTTTTGAATGATAAGCGATTAGTTTTTACAAATGTACTAGCCTCCCTTGAAACTGTCCAGAAACGTTCCTTTCTTGTGTTTCAAATGACCCTGGATTGACGTATTTGTAAACAGTTTCACTCTGCTAATTAATTTTCTACTCACATTTCACCGAGACTCCATTCTCATTTATGCGAAAAAATCCAACATCGTTCGATAAGCGTTTCCTTTCTCAAACAATTATGCATCGAAGCGAAAACAAGTGTGCTTAGTTGTTTTTTTTGTTTTTTTTTTTGGAATCAATACACTATTTTATACACTAGTTTATCTTGCATAACGATAAACCTCTGTGGCCTAAAGGTCATTGTTCCTGCCTGTGACGCAGCTAAACCGGGTTCGATGTCTTTTAGTGGTATATATCACGGGCTTTATTTTTTCTGTTTCTCTTTTTCTTGTTCTTTTAGAAATATTTTTTACAAGTGTTATAATTATTATGCTCAATGGTTGAGCTGTATTTTAGAGGAATAGATGTTGATGGGGGTCTAAAGAAATAGACTCCAACACAAGCTAAACACAATGCGTCCGATGTAAGAAAGACAGACTTCCCTCTATTCTTTTGTTTAGCACTAAGTTAGGGATACAATACTGTTTTTTGCAAGCCCGGGTTTAGGCTAATTGTAGCCTCTTGTTTCTGTCGCATGCCATAAATGTGGCAGCAAAAATGATTTTTTTTCTCTTCAAGACAGCTCCACAATGGCAAAAGAGTTCCTGGCGCCTATAAAATTAATGCGCAAGTCGATCTTGATCGTTTCTAACAGCGGTTTAGGATATACACATGTCAACAGCTTTCCCACCACATTAAGTGTCCCATGTTAATTCGGAGCCCGTTCAATAGACGCGAGAGTGAAATTGCTGTTGCTATCGAGGAGGTTGCTGCTAATTCCTGCAGAATGGCTATGGAAAATGAAATTTATATTTAAATTCTTATGGGAAGACCCCTGATCCTGATTGTGCAGTACATCTCGCTATTCTATATGATATGCAATGGTTAAAACGTGAGAGGACCAACGATTCGCTGACAAAACATAGAGCAATCAAGGGCTCCGAACCCAAAAAAGTCCTGGACTACTCTTGTGCTAATAAATTCTGTCGTATCTGTGAAAGTGCTCAGTCAAAAGGTAAAGAAACAGCTCATCATGACTGCCGCAAAAATTAGAAAGGTTCGTCTGAAGTAGGAGTTAGACTTTTTCATGACTCTCCAAATCATGGTGTGAAGTACTCTGTACATCGCGTTTAGACCAGGAAATGATTTGGAGGAAACCGCTCCCTTAACTGCCATGGAATCATGTGTTGCTGATATCAGTCAGTGGATGCATACGGATAAGTTAAAACTGAATTCGGATAAGACACAATGCCTTCTGATTGGAACGCGACAACAAATTCAAAAAGTCAGTAACATCAGTATCTTATCGGTTGGCGACTCCCAAATTGCTCCATCATGTGAAGTTCGAAACTTAGGAACCTGGTTTGATTCGCAAATGAGTATGCTAAGTCATATTAACAGAACTTGCTCATCTGCTTTCTATTATCTTTATAACATACGTAGAATTAGGAAATATTTAAGTCATCCAGCCACCCAATCATTAGTTCAAGCTTTTATAACCAGTAGCGTAGATTATTGTAACAGCCTATTATATGGCCTCCCGAATTCACATATCATAAAACTCCAACGGATACAGAACGCCGCAGCTCGGTTGGTCATAGGAACAACAAGATTCTGTCATGTTACACCGTTGCTTTTTCACCTTCTTTGGCTCCCGATTAGTTATCGTATAAAGTTTAAGATTCTGCTTTTGACATTTAAGTGTTTATATGGTCTAGCTCCTAATTATCCGATTGATTTAATTAGCATTAAAAAGCAATCCAGATACTCTCTTAGGTCAAACGACTCTTTATTACTTGAGTTACCTAGAACTAAGACCCGTCCAACCCTTGGCAATCGTGCATTCCATTCAGCTGCACCTTATCTTTGGAATGCATTACCTTTAGCAATTCGCAACGTAAAGACATTGGACACTATTAACGCTGCTGTTAACACTCTCTTTTTTGTTTTTTAATTTAGCTTTTAAATAGATTTTTATTCAAGTCTTATCTTTTAACTAGTTTAATGACTAGGCAATTGTTGCCTTTGATTGTGTATACGTTTGTAGTTTTTAATAGTTTCTTATGTTTTTAGTTACTTTTGACATAATTTGCTTTAACAATATTGTGAAGCGCAAATGAATATATTCATATAGAGGTCTGCGCTATACAAAGTAAATTATTATTATTATTATTACTCTATTTGAACAAGTGGCATACAGTGTACAAAAATGGACTGAGAGCACGCATGCAACAAGAGCATGCGCACTTGTGAGTTACCTTTAGAAGAACAGGTCCAAAAAAAGCAATTCCCCCGTAGAACCTGTCTGGTCACAGAAAGTTATTGCAATTGATTATTTTCAGAAATGCTTTCGCTGTTTGAACCAAAAGAAAGACCATTCCTAAAAATTGAGATCTTGACTTATTGGTATTGTGCCCTATGTATTTTGTAACCAAAAAACTCTGCGAGGAAAACAAATTAAACTGGTGCAACTGGCTCCAAAATCCTGAAACCTCCTTCCGCAATGATCTCCCAAATTTCGAAGATGTGAAGGGAGAAAATCTCAAAGAGAATTTAACTAAATTGCACAAGTATACTCGAGTGACGCTATTATTAAAAGAAAACTTGTTGAAAATGCCTCTTCGCAGAATAATGAAAGCTTACACGGCACAGTTAGTTCTAAAGTTACTAAAATAAGGTTTTGCGAAGGAAGCGAAAGTGCAGATCGAAGACAAACCCTGGTAAACAATATCTACTCAGTAGACATTTGCACCGTGTTCACATCCGAACTTGGCCAAATTACTGAGCAAAAAATAGTACTTATTGACTAGGAGAGGCAGCACTAAATTTAAGAAACATCGTACACTGGATTTTGGCGTAAAATTCAGTCGCTAACCGTAAATGCTACCACTCTCGTGAAATGCTTTAGAATTTATCATTTACGCTTTTTCTTCAGGGATTTTTTTTTCTGTTGACTGACCGAGCTGTAATTTATCGATGTCTTTGCCTTTTCAAATGAGCCTAAACCGAGTAATTATGTATACTGCTGAAGTTCAGTCAGCATTCAAGTTTTAAGGATTTTTTTACTACTCGTGTCAGCTGAGATTCGGCTAAGAATTGTTAAAAACAATACAACAATAAAACACAAACGAGCTCTAAACTTGTGATTCCCGAAAAACGAATTATCAGCCCCGAGGAATTGCATAAGCCAGCTCTCAATAAATCTTGCATGAGCTCTTGAAAACAAACCTTGAACAACACAAGACTCCAAAATATCGGAAGGAAAACTTGAAAACGAATAGTCTCTGGTATTCGGTCCGATGTCAAAAGATTTAAAATGGCCCTATGGCGGACAACACATCCAACGGTTTCTAGCTCTTTTAAACTCTTGCTCTTACCTTTAAAGTGTTATTAAACGCATGCCAATCGTTCGTGAATAAGTGAAGTTATGAAAAACAAATGTTCCACTTAATACGTTCACTAGAGCCTTGAGAAACACCAATAATTCTAGCTTTAAGCCACAAAAACTAAAACACGAGCTCACTGTAGAAAAGCTATGAGCCTATTGAGATACAACGTTTTGCAAATTAGCAGCGATTTCATAGCTACCTTAACAAGTTATGTGAGAATGAATATACGAAAATCATATAAAGATATGATCATTCACATACGTATTCTAAACAAATTAAGTGGAAAAATTCATAACTTGTTTATTTGTTTGATACCACTATGAAGGTAACAACATATAAAGATTGGTAGTAATGATCCATCGAAGCGCTGGAAACCGGTGTGAGCCACCGAGGATGGTTTCACTGAATAAATGAACTCAAAATGGTCGAAACATTTCAATGAAGCAATAGTAATTAGATTCAAATTAATAACATCAGGATAACACGCAGAGTAATAGTAGCATTTATACCATTCCTACTGAGAGGAGGCTTAGAAAAATAAGTTGGTCTTTACTCGGGGCGTCTGCCAAGAAGTTAGTTTAGATCCACAACATTTCAGTCTTAGGAAAACACTGTGTTTCTTGGCTAGAATTTGGTGCATCCAATTTAAACTCGCATTTCGCTTACCAAACGCAAATGTGAATTAACAACGAAAAAACAGCTAACAAATTTACAAAAAATTTGCTTTTAATTCAGTGCTCGCCAAAAAAAGAAAACCATTCGGTTCACAAGGTGCCTATCGGTATAATGTTATGTTAAATACATAGTAAACTGGAGGATGACAGTTCCTTGTACATTGATTTCAGGATATTTGCGCGCAATAAGTATTGAAGTATTATGGTTCTTTTCGGGTGCTTCAACCCCGAGCGGAAGTATCCATTCAACTCGAAATTGAGAAAATCGATTCGGAAAACAAATCTAACATCACAGCCAATCACCTATTCGTTCACATTGGATGTTTGATGAGCCACATAGAAAAACATAAGGAGGTAAGTCGGTCAAATGCGGATAAGGTAATAATTGATGTGGAAGAAAAGTGAGAAATTGAAGTTGGTTGGTAGGGGGGGGGGGGGGGGGAGTACCAGAATTTATAATAACGGGTTGCGCGTGTTTTCAAGTTAAATTATTATTTTGTTGTTGTTGTTGTTGTTGTTGTTGATTAACTTTCAAATGTAGAAAAATGGTGATACACCTCTTCCAACCGACTTTCCTCCTACAATCCACAATTCCCCGAAAAAGTACAAAAGAAAACGTTTTTGCATTGCCAAATTTGTCACTATCTTTTCGATAACTAACTTTATGTGTAATTTGGCATCAGAGCAAATGAAAATTTTTGAGATCTTTGTCAACAAAATACACACTTTTAAAACTTGTTAATTGCTATTACTGATCATGAATTTAAAAATATCATAAAGAGGAAAATACTGCCGACAACGGAGTCAGGGCTTGCGCACATCACAGTCAGATTTTTCGCTCAGTAACTTTTCATCGATAAATGACATCTGCTGAGAAACCAGTCTTAAATGGTCATCTGTGACAACCTCTTTAGCAATATTAAGCGGACAATCCAAAACAAATCGATTCCTTTGTAAATGCTGTTTTAAATTCTCACAAGAAAACTTGTGGTAATAACAAAGGAATAAACAGGTTCTAACCGCTCCTCCCGCGCCATCACCCCATCTCACGATGGAGGTATTTGTTGGCTGGTACGTCGGAAGACCGACTAAGAAACGTTTTAAAAAGAGTTAACAATTCGCTAAGCACAGGCGTAGTTTTCAACTCGTGTATTACTGGATGTCTATTAACTTTAATCCTCCTGACCAGAATATAGCTTTCTTGTTAGTTACTAACATCTGAGACTACAATCTCGGACACAATTCTTGAAACGCTAGCTCCCTATTTTCCCTCCTTCCCCTTCAATGTTGACAGGAAGGAGAGTAGGTTGCAGGGTGAGATGTGGTCGTGAAATATCTGACGCTTTTGTCGAGTGTTACAAGTATATTGTGACCGGGGGTCAATTCAATAAAAAAAAAGTTACACTTGTAGTTTTCACTCGTGTAAATTACGCGTGTAAGGTCCAACTTGCAAATTCATGAATTAAATAAAAGATTTATCTACACTGGAATTCACACGCGTAGCCCGGGTCACGACACAGTAGTAGTTTTACCATTGTAACGTAACTTGAATATGCTTGTAGACTACAAGAGTAAGTTCCAATTGCACGAGGTTTATTTGAACTCCGCGCCTTCAAAATTTACAGTTACCATGTTGTCTAAACAGCAGAAACTTATGTTAGCGCAGCTTGTAAGAGACAAAAAGGCAGTGATTATGGCACCGTTCTTAGCAAATGTAAGAAAAAAAGCAAAATCACAGGCTTGGGAGACAATTAGGAATCAAATGAATGGTGTTGGAGCAGATGTGGACAGCATTTCAAAGTTGAGAGATGTTATATGGGCAAATATTCGCCGAGGTACCTTAAAGAAAGTTAGTGAATCGAATAGGACGGGTTCGGGTGACAGGGGACAGCTCACAGAGCTACAGTAGACGAGACGGTGCTTGATATACTGGGCCGAGAGAGTGCCAGTGTAGAGCCCGTTCATGTCCAAGACTCGGATATTGTGTTTGGAGAGGAAGTAATTATTAGCTCTTACCCGAATGCTGAAGGTAACATATTTGCTATCCATCCATCCATCCATCCATCCACCCATCCATCCACCCATCCACCCACCCACCCGTCCATCCACCCATCCACCCATCCATCCATCCATCCATCCATCCATCCATCCATCCATTCATTCATTCATTCATTCATTCATTCATTTATTCATTCATTCATTTTTTTATATACATATATATTTCCAAATATGCCACTATAATTCCCGGTTTTGAATTTTTTAAAAACGATTTTATTAACGCAGATGACCCAGCTGTTCAGACTGGTAGTGAGACCGAGGAAGTAAAGGAGGTGCACAGGTACGTGAATACCACCAAGTATGGAGCTGTTGAGCAAAATTTGTATGAACAGGAGCTTGAGCCAAAGAACAACAATCCAGGGCCATCAGGATCTTACAAGAGAGCCTCTCGTAAGGCGGTCAGCGCAAAGAAAGGAGTAGCAGATTCAATAGAGGACGATATATCACAGCTTAGAAAGAGGAAATTGGAACTAGAATGCTCCAAGCTAGAATTGGAGATCAAAAGGCTTAGAAAGGGCATGGACGACCAGTCCAACACCCAAAACTCAGATTAAAGACTTGTTTGCTTTTCTTTTCGTTTTTTAAAGAGCACGTTTAGTCTGAAAT
>JAEMWC010001216.1:45000-140000 GCA_016490735.1 Pachyseris speciosa | reverse complement strand
GCACAACAGAGAAATGGAAGGAAGAGTGACCTGACACAAAACCAAGATTTCCTGGCACATTTTTGTTTGTTTGTTTGATTGTTTTTGTTTTTGTTTTTTAGGTATGTGACGAATCTATATGAACAATATCGGCAAACTTAACAACGAAGGAAAACAAGATATATCTCTTGACCCAAACCTAACTAACTAACGAATACGGAGGGAAGTAGAAAATACCAAAAAGCGATAACATAATTATGCCGTATAGGAAAAGGGTCCTAGATCAGTGTATGTACGGAAACATCGGCTGCAGCTGCTAATTTACCGCATTTCCTCAAATAAGCGCACAGGCTGTTATTTAAAATTTCGGCTAAACAGGAGGGGGGTATTCTAAGGGCACTTAATCTAGGGGGGGGAGCTTATTAAGTTTTTCTTTCAACGAACTTTACCTTTTTGAATTTTGCACATAAAAGAACTTGATGTAGAAATGACTGGAAGCGCCTTAACGGAAAATAAACTGTTTTCCTACATGTACTGATGGCGGTGTAGTTGAACCTTAAACGATTGTAAACAAAGTGAAAATAGGAACAGGTTTTCCTTGTATACCCCTGCCATCCAAGAAAGGAACGCGGAAGGAAGGAGGCGCTTATTCGAGAGAAGCGCTTACGTATTATGGAGCTTTAGCAATAAGGACGGCAACGGCAGCGAGAACGCCACAAAACAATGGGTTTAATTAGCAAAAACAATCGCTCTGCACGTGCCTTTTACATTTTGGTACATTTCTTTGCTGTCCTCGGCAAAACAACAACGTGAAATGACCAAATTTTAGGTTTCTTCTTGAACGTGAGAACATGACTGTAATTTTTTCTTTCTTTTTCCTTATTTCAACGCCGTCCGTAGTACATGTAATACAGTCCCTGAATAGTTCTCCAGCATTTACCAAGTTAAACAAATTGGGATAATCGTGAAGGAGTTAGAAAAAAGAAAAGGTACATTTTGAAAAAACGTTTTCGTTGCCGTCGCCGTGGTCGCTGCTTAAGCTGCCTGATCATTTTGGCCGAGGGAGGAGGACGAGGGTGCTTATTAGAGCGTGGGCTCTTACTCGAGGAAGTACGGTATTTGAAGATTATGAACAAAAGCTAATGACCTGTCAAAAAATGGGTATAATTCATTACCAATAAGTCGTCATGACTAGCATCTAAAATTCATGGTATGACAACTCATACCATTCAATAAACGATTTTATAAATTGTGCGACTCGAAATTAGTTAATACTGAACGAACTGTAAATTTTCATGAAAGACGGCGAAATACTTGTTGCCAAACAAATTTATCAAATGTCCCGAAATGTCCAATGCCGCCTTCATGCATTTCCTCGAGTTTCAGTCTCATACAGTCCTTATCGCTTTGGAGGCGTAAACAGAAGATGCACTTACAGTTCTTCCAGCAGTATATTTTTATCAAAAACACCTTTGGGCAATTTCCTTAGCTGGTTGGCATTCAAGTTCCTACAAACGAAAAAATAATATATCAGCTTTAACTTTCTGCTTTTGATGGCACGGTGATAAATTATTGGCTTAGTAAATCATTAGCAACTTCACAGTCTTTTTTAAATGACTGCCAGTGTGTTAGCCAGGCAATTGTTATTAATCGTACTTCTAGTTCCCGTTGCTGAGTTGACTAAACAAGGAATATGGTATACGATACGTGCTATATCCATCTTAGTTGGCAGAGCACGATAACTCTGAATCTCCTAGGATTGTCGTTCTTTTATGTGCATTGCTATTCCCGTTTTATTTAATTTTACGCGACCTGAAATATAGTATCACGAAAGATAGCTATTGGCTCATGATGTACTCTAACAAGGCACCGGCTAACAACTGAACAGCATTTCGGTTGAAATTGACAGGAAATGTAACCTACTTCTGCTTTTCTTGTCAGACCGAACTTTGCATCTCATGATTACCTGCTTTTTGTCAGCCTGGGGTTATTAAAACAAAATTTTACACGCAATCGACAAGTCAACACAACAAATAATCGCAATTTAAGGTGGTCTTATATAATAGAAAATGAACCCATGACCTCGCGATACCGGTAGTGAGAAATGTTGACGAGAAACGTGGTCAAGTAAACAATGGTTGTTGTGTACTGAATTTTAAGTAATAACACAATCGGTAATGCTGTCTTAAATCATTTTTCAGTTTTAAAATCTTTCAGCCTTGTAAATATTAGTCATTTTAAAATTCTAGCGAATATTGTGGACATTTCTTTTTGAGGGAAATAAGAAAAACATGAACATCAAGAAGATAGCAGAAACCCAGTAAAGTGCCCAGAAATAATCAAATGTTAAATATATGTTATAACACGGAATTCGGTCAATCATCATGAACCAGACTGTTTGAGACACTTGCGCAAAACAGTCACGTTAAGGAATAGATCTGGTCACTAACCCCACTTTTACCTAACCCTCCTAAAATGTTATGTTGATCCACTGGAGCATTTGACGATGTACAATTGTACAATTGTTTCATTGGCTATCAATATTCTCCAGTGGGGGGAGGGGGGGTACAAATACGAAGAAACTTATTATGGGCAATTGCATATGACCATATTTAGACAAAGGTGTATTCTGTGTGCACATTTAGCAAAAGTGTCCCAAGGCAATTTTCCTGGATTATATATTATCCGCTAAATCTTGGTTTACCGATAGCAGAGCTTCAGAGGGGATTCCGCGAGCTGAAAGACTTATAAGCCTGTCAAAGGTCACGGTTTTTTTTCTGCTACGTTAGAAAACAATTCTGTCATACTTTTCCTTTATCAAAGCCCAAGGCATGGATGAATGGGTAGATAGACAGAAAACTTTATTTCACCACGGTAGTTTTGGATGGATGAATGGATGGATGGATGGGTGGATGGGTGGATGGATGGAGAGATAGAAATCTTTATTTCATCACGGTAGTTTTGTTCAAAAATTTACAATTCTTGTTCTTCACAAGAGCCGTGCAACTAGACAAGGAAGAAAAGGTAAAACACATTATTTACACCTAAAATACAATCAATGTTTAATTTATACAATATTAAAAAATGGATGGATGGATGCATGCATCAATGGTTCAGTTACGCCTCAAGTTGCGATTATTTAGTTCAAGCTATTCCAATTCGATCGTTCGTTCGTTCGTTCCTTTGTGCGTGCGTTCATGCACGAAGTCTTAAAGCGAGTTTACTGCCTTTTATCAATTATTGTAAGTTGACTTAAGTTGGATCATGCTTGTGGACTCCAGGTTGGTTGAAGGCGCTTTCAAGAACCCGGCAAAGCTTTGCTTCCCATCCTGCATTGGGACGTGAGTTTTTAATCGCTTCTTTCTACTTTTCAACAGGCTTCTTTGATTTTTTAACCGTTTAATCGTACTGAAAAACCTTCTTAATTCATTTAAAATGAAATCTGCGTTTATTTTCAGCAGTTGTTTTTTATGCAGTGAAATGGCGGTGGCAAATGGCAAGAGGATTTCGTTAGTCCAGCTTCATTGTTTCATTTTCATGTCTAAAGCTGTCTTTTACTCCATTCCCAGAAGTTTATAGGCTAAATTCAGACATCCTGCAAGGATGTTCGGACGGTTAATCATGTGTATTTTAATTCAAAATCATTACGCTACATTCCAACGTAATTGACGTGTCGTGATTCAATTCACTCGCAAGTGAATGCAAATAAATAATCGCCTTCACACGATTTGTTACTAATTTTGTAATTATTGGTCTCATAGATCATACCGCTGTAAGAAACTAAGGACCTGTTTACATGGAGGGAGGGTGCCCAGGCTAACCGAGTTACCCGGCTAGGAGGGTTAAAACATGCAACTCACCTAAGCGGGATAGTCAGTGGGCTATTTTTAGAGCGGCCGTGAGAACAGCAAACAAGATGGCAGACAAAGGAAACTTTTTTACAACGGTAAGTTCAATTTGTTGATTGCCCCGTTCCGTTGGCGGCGGCTTTTTAGTGTGTAGGGTCGTTATTTTGCACTCTGGTAATTGATCGTTGTCACCAGGGGCAGTTATCTTTAATAGCTGATCTGGAATGTATCGCTCATTTCACGGTCTTCTCACCTCGGCTAGCCGGGATAACCCGGCAGGAACCGTTTACATGGCAAAAAGCTAGCCCACCTAGAAGGGTGCCCCGGGAAAGCGGGCTACCCTGTCTAGCATGCAAATGCTTCAATGCGTTTTCTAAAGAAACTTTATGAAAAGCTGGCCCTACCAGAGTAGCTTGGTTAGCCGGGTAACTCGGTTACCGGGGCACCCTCCCTCCATGTAAACAGGCCCTAACTCGATCGTAAACTTCACAGTTGCCGTACTGTCTTTGATTTCGCGCTGCTTAAACTTGAACTTTGAAAGGCTACGGCAACGTACTCAGCCAAGACCTCCTCGGCCACGACAGCCGTAGTATCGCCCGCCGTAGCGATTTGCTTAAACTTCCTACTCACTGACTGTGACGGGACACAAACGAAAATAAACGAGACTTAATATTTAGCCTTAGCATCATTCAGGCATCAGGTACGTTGAATGGTGTCTCCAAAAATAAGTGTCTTGCGAATTTAGGCAAATTTCATGGATCTCGCAGCTTGTATCGAAATTCTACGCGAAGCCGTCACTGTCTTGACTTCTTAAACGATCCTAAACGATTGCGTTGGGCAAGTAGAGAAAAAACGGTGGTCTCACTGTGCCGCAAAGTCACGGATTTACCATCGCCACCCTTTGTTATTTGTGCGAATACGGTAGGATTCAAAGTAGCCGGTTCCCAATTAATTGAATGACCAGTTTTTTACCCATACAAACTTATAACCACCAATGCGTTATAATCAAAAGTTGAAAATAAAACTTGAATCCAGGGCTTTGAAACAAGTGCAAGATGTCAATAACTCTTAAAGGAATTATTCCTGATACACTATCCATTTCCCCATTTAATGTTTCTACTTTTCTATTATGGACATGCGCTGAACTTCGCTGTCGCTGACGCAACGCGACAGTTTGCGACAGCGACAATTCACTGTCCATACCTCTGTGTTTTCTTTGCGACAGCGACAATTGTCCCTAACGAAACAAGCGACAGACAGAGTCGTAAACGAGCGACAAAGCGGCACCAGGCCACCCCTTGGAAGGCCTCGCGACTAGGCGTGGAAAAAAATGCAATCTGAATCCCTGGTGGTATGGATTTTAGAGCATCACAATTATCCTGCAGGTAAGTAACCTTTGTCCAATTTTGTGGAGAAAGGAGTTAACAGCGATGCCTGATAGCAGTTTATGTTTCTTTTTGCTTGGATGAGAATTAAAAATTCACCAAAAAGATAGAATGTCAATATGCTATTTACAGGTGCATGTACTGTGTCAGACCTAAAATTATAGGAATTTTCAAATGGTCAGGAAAGTTCCTTATAATACATTAAATGTCTAGATACTCAGTTTATGGAAGCACATTATCCCTACATTAAGAAAGGCATGACATTCTCACAGATTGAAGGTATTTATCACTGTAAGCTGTATAGCTCCAGTTTTCTTTTTTAATTCCAGTTGTTCTTGTAGTGGCTCAGTTTTACATACCATAAAAGCCCTATTAAGCCCCCGGAGGACTTATTTAATTTCAGGCCTTATAAACGGGGGGCTTATTGGAGAGAGGGGCTGTCTTCGTGTTAAACAGTTTCTGTAAAAATCTCAAACAACCAAGTAAAACCTTAAGTTTTTATCTAACACCGAGCAGGAAATAGTATTGTGTGTTTTATTGTATTAAAAACAAACCAACTGGGCCGCATATAGTGAATTTCGTAGGAGGGAATAGGAGGGAATAATTACAAAATCTCTAGTCCCAAAAAGGAAGGGGGGGTTCTTATTAGAGAGAGAGGGGGCCTTTATATCAAAATCTACTCCCAAATGGGGGACTTCTTAGATAGGGGGGTTAAAAGAGAGGGGGGGGCTTAATAGAGCTCTTACGGTGTGTATGTTTTATGCGAATTAATGTATCCTGACCAGCAGATACTTCGGTACAGCATGCAGGTAATGTATTGGAGTAAGAATGACCAACCAATGTAAGCAACATGTATTCATCATATTTAGACCACAAAGCCCAAGAGAAGTCTCACAAAGGACCTTCAACACGTCAGTCAGAAGGTAACATGTAATTAATTCACTGGTCCTGCCAGGGATTTATTTGTCTTTGTAGCTTGTTATAGGGAGGTGTATGATTTCTTTGCCCAGTATGTCCAATTTGTACCGTGAAAATTGAAGGTCAGCCAACGTCAGCTCATACATTTAGTGAAAAATTCAAACAAAATTTGCAACTCTTAAAACACATGCAGTGTAATTTCACTAAATCCGAGAAAGAAAAACCGTAATTTCAGAAAACTAGGTTAGGGAATTTTTATTCATGGATAAATAGGTGTCCTTCCCTAATTCTGTTGCGAAAATAATCATGGAACTAAATTTTGGTTCTTTGAGCTGCTTTTTATGTCCATGCAGTGACATTTATTCAGGGCCTGAGTATGAAAGAACTAACTTTTTTTAATGTTTTTTTTTACATTGTATGTAGGCTATTGTTCTTAATTTGTGAATTAAATCACTAATTGCTTTTCTTACTCTTTATCTGTCAGGACTCCCACTGATAGCAGGTCTTTTGTATATATGTCTTGAAGGGACTACCCTGTTTAAATAAAGGTTTTCACTTCACAACTGATCAGTGCCCAATTTGCACTTTTGATTTTTCTTACTGTTGAAGAATAGTAGTATAGTAAGCTGTTGGAGACTGGTGCCCTTGCCTTCCCTTGTCATGCAAGTTAAGCAACACAGATAACAATTGGGGACAAGACATGACTAAGAGGGTACCTTCACTATTTTAAGCTATAATTCTGTATACATGTAGTTACAGTGTACATTCAACAGATTTGTACGTATGTATATTAAGCTGATGGGGTGTTCACTCTATCGAACAGGTTCAACCAAAACAGGATGAAAGAACACCCTCTTGAAGATCAGAGAAACAATGACAGTGAAGAAGGAGAAACTTGACCTTTTGGCAGTGGAAGGCAAATAGTGCAGAAATCTAATGAGAAGGTGACAGTTTCACTCAATGAAAGTAAGAATGTTTCAGAATCTCTCTAATGACTTGCAACACTATAATTACCTTTGTTACAGTTTCACCTTTTTGTTGTTTTATAAATCAGCAAAACCTTCAGTTAGTTTTATCTCCATAGTTCAGCCATTACTTTTCATAAATTTGTGCAATTGAGGATAATTTAAACACAGCAAAAATGACTGGTAAATGTCACATTTCACATGTAAGAGAATTTGTACATGTACCGTATACTAATCCTCACTATTTACATCTACAATTGCAAGTTACATGGAATGTTAAAGATAGTTCAAAAATGACTCTTATCAGGCTACACTGAAGAGTTACATAATCCAGCTTGAGTTGTCTAAATTGCTTAACTTCCTCTGGCTAATTATGCACATGTATACCAGCTGGGAAAATACCCCTGTAAAGTCATTTGAAACCATTAATTAATAGTAATACACGTACGTACATGTACATATATAAATTATTTTTGTTTTACTTTCCACTTGTCTCCTAGATTATAATTTTTTATGCAGTGCGGGAAAACAGCGATTTCAGTTAATTAGCATTTTTGTTCAAAGTGGTTTCACCTTCATACTTGAACTACTTTACCAATTGCATGTTCACGTCAGGCCGAGTTATTATTCAATAGTGTTTGTCTCATGTTCAGTTAATTAGACTATTCTATCAGAGCCGCGTCATCACTAGCTTGGTTAATACATGTCTTCATCAGAAATGTGTCAATTACCGACTAATTAAAAAAGTTTATAAATTTGTTGTTTGAATCAAACTACTGAATCATACATGACATACTGTATTTGTTGCATAGAGACAGTTTACTTAACTCTTACAGCGAAGCCTTCCAGAAAGGTAAACTTTAAATTCAGTTTCAAAACGAAAAGGAAAAATCTCTTTATCTCCTAAAGAACACAGCGACTTGTTGGATTAATAAATAGCTGGCATCCTATAACACTGCTCAACGTTGATTACAAAATTATATCGAAGACCGCTATTGCCAAACAATATAAATCGTTCTACCACAATTAATACATTCCGACCAAACGGGTTTTGTCATGAATAGATATATCGGTCAGAATGTATAATTGTGATCTAATGGAATAAACAGAACTTAAAAAAAATCTCAGCAGAAATCTTTCATTTTGTGGACTTTGACAAAGCTTTTGACACTATAGGGAGAAGCCATAACAAAAACTTTAGAAATTTTCAACATTGGATCTTCTATTCAACAATTAGATCATGAGCTTGAGATTTCTATCGCGTGATAGCTGATGAGGGCGCAGCCCGAATCAGCTATCACATAGAAATCGAGAGCGAATAATCTAATTGTTTTAGTATAAATCTTATAGTCGTGCAAAACTAAACAAGTAAATTATCTAAATGCTCCTCGCAGACACTTCAAAAACGCGAAGAAGCGGCCGTCATTTTGTTGACAACCGCTATTCACTATCTATCACAGAATAGATAGTGAGTAGCGTAGCCAATCAGAGAACGGTATTCGTGATAGAACACTAGTAGTTTTATACTAAAAGAAATTGGTTTCCAATCTCTATATTTGTGGTCAAACAGCAGTTATGAACGCCTGCTTTATGACAAAAATTATTTTTATTTGAAGTTTCGAGAGGCATACGTCAGGAGTGCCCCCTAAGCCCTTCTCTGTTTATCCTTGCGGTCAGTGACTGGCTTTAAAAATCAGACAAGAACCAAACTGTAGAGGTACAGTCATGTATTCATCTCCCTAACTCTCAAGACTGAGGGTAAAAATATCTCAATTTGTTGATGACAGTTTTAATGCTCATTTATAACTAGTGACATAAATTCCCTTATATTTCACTACAAATTTTTGAAAACTTTGATACCATTTCAGGCTTAGAATTGAATAAGAATAAAACCAAAGCGTTGTGGATTGGCTCTCAATTAAAGCAGAAGAATACAAACACATTAGAATTCCGCTGTGCCACCTAAAAGACCCAATTAAAATAATTGGAACTCGTTTGTCATACAATGTGGATAAGAATAATGATGCGAACTTCTTCAAAGTAAATTTTTGGCAATTGCACAATCTTACGCTGTATGGTAAATCCCTTTTAGCCAATTCCCTCAGTGCTTTTCAATTAATCTATACTGCATCTATGCTTAGTGTGCCGGACAAGGTCATAAATGAAGTTCAAGGTCATCTCTTCTCTTTTTATGGCAAAATAAATAGGGCAAATTAAAACAAAAGTCATAATAATTGAAGATACCCTGTTAGCGCTGACATGCCCCCAGTAATCTATTTTTTTAATTAGATGTGTATGACAAGGAAGTGAATCCAGGCCCCACCTCCACAACTTGCAATTCATTCAAGTAAGAATAACACAAAATGGAGTTGATACATGTAACTGGGGATTGCCAGGTTCAAACAGTCACCAAAGCCTTGTTTACACCGAGGGATGATATCGTCCAGTTACACAATTAGCCAGCTGAACTACTGTATATGGTAGCATTGCTAAATTAATGGGACTGTATGTGGCCAGCCTTATTGATAAAATATCCTAGGCTGGAATTCAACTCTGTAGGCAGTTATAGAGCAACTGAAGCATCACAATCCATGCATGACAAAACAAAATGAAACAATGTAAACTAAATTACAATGTATCCATCATTTTTGTTTTCTCTCTATCATTAGAGTCATCATCAGTGAAAATGGAGCCAGCTACTGTTCAGTCAGAGGTGGAAAATGACAATTAATCAAAGATTTGCTTGAGAAGAAAATTGATCCTTGCAAGTGTGTACCGGTATAATTATTTTGAAATAATTTTACCATATAAATACACTTTGAAAGTTGCTTGACCTACATTCAGGGTACCTCGGTTATGGTGGGTCGGCTTCGTAGACCAGTCTTGAATTTAATGCCTGATTAATTACTAGCTTGTGCAATAGGAAAAGCACCTTGTTTAGCTTCTCAAAGACTGGACACTGTTAGTATGAAAAATGAAGGAACCTAAAAGCAAAAATGGTTCATGGCAGAGGCAGTCATGGCATACAATAATGACTGGAGTTCAACTCAGTCGTGCTTGCAAATTAAGTACAGGTTGCACTCATGCTGTTTGACTTCTTTTGGTTCTCTGATTGTTCTTGAACAATGATAGCTGCACTGAGCTACAGCAGCAATTTTAGCCATGTGACCAAATTCAGTGGATTTCAGCACCTATCATCTAAATGATCTTGTTGAGCATACTGATGGTATGAACAAATGTTTGCCAGATAATTTTTTTCCTTGTTCAAGCCGCACTTAACTTAACTTAACTTAAAATTTGGTTTATCAATGGAGTTGATAATGTAATTGACCACCGTACAGGGATGCGATTAGCTGAAGTTTCGAGGGTTAGCCCTTCGTCGGAGCGAATCCGACGAAGGGCTAACGCTCGAAACGTCAGCTAATGGAATCCCTGTACAGTGGTTAATAACATTATCAACTCCGTTGATAAACCAAATTTTCGTGTTTCACTCCCCCACCGACGCAGCGCCACAGTTTCTTTAGAAACTAATCCCCTTTAACTTAACTTAACTTAACTTAGTGTTAATAAGATTTCAAGCAGCCTAGTGTGATAAAAAAAACATTACCAAAATTGTGGTATTATTATTAGCCAAAAAATGGAAAAAGAACGTCTTGAATTAAATTTAAGCACATGCATGTACTGGTCGATAAAGATGATAGCCTGTGTAACAGGCACTTATTCAGCTGAGCGCCAAGCGGGAGAGATGGAGCGCAAAGCGCAACACCGAGTGTGGAGTGTGAGACGAGACAAAAAAAGAAAAATAAGCGCCTCCGGGGGAAGGGGGTTCTAAAAATAATTTAATACGGGGAGGCTTCGCCCTGAGGTCAGATCCCTTACCCTTTTATATGTCATTTTTGACAGAAAAGGTACCTGTTTTGTATACTTTCCACTGAGAAATGGTACCCGCTTCAAATGCCTTCCAATGGAACAGTACAGTCATAAAGTGTGTTCGAAATATTTTAATGAAGCCCTTTTAAATACATGTACCTAAATGACAGATTTCTCTACCCTTTCATATACTTCGACTTGTGAAATCCCTACCCTTTCATATCCCTGAAGCATGAAAAAGGTACATCTAACCCTTTAAGACGGAGCCTCCCCATATAAGCCATTATAGGGAGAGTGCCCCCCCCCCCAACCCTTATATAAGCACCTGTCACCAGTCTATTTTTCATGCTCTTCCGCCCCCCAAGACACCCACAAAATTTGACTAGCAGTTAGCTTTGAATTGACCAATGAAAAAAAGCTTTCAATCATTCACAGAAAAACTTATCAGATTTACCGCGCATTTAGTTGTCCGAGCAGAATTTCGAGCAGAATAAGTGAATTTGTAAGCATTGCAGGCAGGCAGAATAAACCAGCTACTTCAAGTGCATGTGACACGAAAATTTTTTCCCCCAATTTAATAGTTCAACATGTATAAAAAAATGACTTGACTGTGTAGACCTCTTTGAAATTCCTGAAAAGCCCTTTTTGCGGGTTCACAATATGTGCTATTTTGCCTTGGAAGTGGCTTTTACAAAGATTCAAGCAGTTTTTAAACTTCAAGAAGTTTTTCATACACATTAGTATCACGTGGTACGAATTGCCCAATCAGCATTTTCCAATCACCGGGAGATCAGTTGGAAGAGCATGAACAATAGACTGGCGACAGGCACTTATTTTCCTCTTTCCTTCGTCTTGCACTCCGCGCTCGCATGTTACACTTCGTGCTCCATCTCTCCCGCTTGGCGCTCAGCTAAATAAGCACCTGCTATGCAGGCTATGAAGACGATTGACCTATGTTTACTGCAGTTTGACATTGGAGGTTTAACAAGAACAGCTGAATTAACTGGTCCATAGTAACTTTCCAAGGTACTGTAAATATTTTTGGTTAGAAGTCTTAAATATTCTTTAGTAATAATATTGTTAACAATATTATCGTTAGACAAGTAGAAAAAATGACAGGTTGTTGGTTACACATGTAGTTTGCATTTTTTAGGCAATGAAAGGTATAAAAGGCAGTGTATTTTTTTTTTCATGTGCATAAATTATTGAGTAACAGATGGCACTTGAAAAGTTTGGACAGCACTCAAAGAGGTAGAGTTGCTCTCGCCAAAGTCTTGTGCTTCGCTCATGCTCTCCAAACTTTCTATGTGCATGACAACTTGATATACATGTATTGTATGCAAACTAAAGCATCAACCAATAATCAGTGTTAAATGTAGTCTTATATGCCTCAAACATCAGCCTGATGACATTAAAACAGAAATGTTCCTCTTTGTAATAATTATTTATTTTGTCTATTAGCTGGCTTTCTGTCCACTCAAACACAGGTGCAATGTTAGAATAATAAATTTATTTATGTGTGAGTGTAATGCTACCTGGGTACCAGATTCTAATTAAACTCTTTCAGATATAAATGAAAGCTCCACTTTGGGAATAATGTGTTGTTATCCCAAAATGTTCCACAGTTTTTCATCCCAGTAGGTAACAAATTAAAATGTACAATACGGGCAAAATCAGCTTTTTGCTTTTCGCGGATGGCCTATTAAAATAAGGCTAGTACAAAATTACTGTTTCCAACACTTTTGCATTATATTCTATAATTGCACAGGAAGAATAAGCTTGCAGCTTATCAAATATTTCATTGGTTTAAAATTCATTGAAAATATTGACAGTTTGTGTTTTCTAAATCACTTATCTCATCACGATGTAAAACTCTGCTTGATTGTGATCTGTACTTTGTTTTTATCTTCTGCACTAAGCATACATGAAGCCTCTTTTTGTAAGCTGTATTGCTTGCTCTGGATTTACAAGGATACATTTTCAAAGGTAAACAAAAAGGCATGCAGTAAGCAGGTGCCTCCTACTAAAGGACACATCATACTCAAGAAATCATACTCAAAAACTTCCTCAAATTTTCAAGGTATATCAAAGCCAATTTCAGTTTCCCATTGCAAATTTTTGAGTTGGTAGAATACAAACATTCCACATTGTGTATCTGTACAACTCTACGTACTCAGAGCTACTCTAGCATTTCATCAACAGACCCAGAGGACAGTGACCTTCCATGGGAAAACGTACACTAACGCTTAGCCGTTTAAACGGCCAAAGGCGTTCGTAATCCGTTCGTTTGTCGTTTAAACGCCGTGAAAAAGCGTTTGAGGCGTTGATTTTACCGTTTGAACGGCAAGAACTATCCGTTGAGTTAAAATATTCCTCCGTTTAGTTAATATATCGATCGAAATCGTTTTCATGTCCGTTTAAACGTCAAAAGAAATGTAGCGTTTGAAACCGTTAAAATGCTGGGTCACGATGGTCCATCCAAATCGCTATCCTTGTAGTCGCCCTGGTATGTTTAAGTGAATCGAAAGTGAACCAGAACGGTGCTTGAATCGGAAGTTGTGAGATTATTATGCCGGCACAGTGTACCGGTAACCATCGATCGCTTCCAGTCAAGCCAATATTATTTTGCGACGAATGATAATTGCAGAAAAAGACAACACTCTTAACTGTTAATTATAAAGAAGACAGTGTCCATATAACGTGCCTGAGAAGAGAGCGCAGTGATTGAAAGCTGCAATCTTCGACAATACAGCGTCGATCGACGTTCGATGGTCACTGGATGGTGTCAGTTCGATGGTGTTTGCGAATTAGGAGCATGTTCTGCATGTACGCTATTGCTAGCGTCTTGAAGTCTTGTCATAGTTAGCCTCAATATTCAACGCTTTCAGGCATCTTCTAACTGAACAACAGCTTATAAAACTATTTACTCGGGATACTGTAAGTATCACGAGTTATAAAATGTGTTAGATTTCAGTCTTTTTTTTTTTTTTTTTTTTTCTTTTTTTTTTCCTGTGCAGCAAAATGCACAATACAATTACGTTCCGGTGTTTTGATTGGCCAATGAACAATAGCAGACACGTGGCGGTGTGTTCATTGGTTAAAGCAAACCAAATAGTCCAAGGGTGGAAAGGCTATCATCACGCGACAGTTGTTTTGACGTTTTGTAAAGTTATCGTGTTTGAGTAGTTGAGCTAGATATTTTCATACAGTACAGTCTGTCCCCGTGAAAAGGTTAGCCGAGTTTAAGAAAAGGTTGGAAGCCTCGCACATGCCGTGGTTATGAGCTTATCGATCTCAAAGATATCACCACTCGAATCCGAACGCTGTGACAGTTCTATATTTAGAGAAATCGCAAATTTGCTTAAACTTGTTTTTGTAATGTGATACTTTCCACTTAATACGTGACCGTAAGAAAAACACTCAAGGTTAAACAATTCACTTCGACCGTTTGCACTAATTTTCCTGCACATATCTTTGTAAAGTTTTTGAAGTTAGATTTTAATACAGTACAGTTTGTCTGCGTGAAAAGGTTTGTAAGAAAAGGTTGGAAGCCTCGCACGTGCTGTGAGTATCGACTCGAATTAGCATCGCAAAGTTGTTTTGATGTAATTTGATCCGGGTGATATCATATCTCGATGGCTGTGACGGTTCTATATTTAGAGATAAGTTTGCGAATTCTTGGTTTTCACGTAACGTCAGGAAACACTAAAATTAAACATTTAGATTTTTTATCTTCGTCAGGTAAATGATATTTTAAGGATATATCTGCTGGCCTATTTTCAGCCAAGTAACACGCTTTGTTTTGAAAATAGAGCAGTTTGAATTTCGAGCTTTTTACAAAGCGTGACATCTGGATTGTTTCTGAGAAACATGTCACATACGCGCGCCTTGTAGTAGTATAGTGTTTGGGGGTACGAAATCAATTGATTTCGTTTTCCCCAAACACTATACTACTGCCTTCTGGTCTCGTATTCTGGAATATATAGTTATTTAATTTGATGGAATATATAGTTATTTAATTTGATGGAATATATAGTTATTTAATTTGATGGAATATATAGTTGTTCAATCTGATGGAACCAAGGTCAGCACACTTTCAATCTGATGGAATCTATAGTTTATTAAAATGCGTGACTTTCTCGGAAAAATCACCAAGCGTGACATTCTCGGAAAACAGGGAATGAGTCATCGCCTATAGCTATTATTTGAAGCAATTAAAGATGCAGAAAAAAAATAGCAAAACTGGTGGCCACCAGAACCTCTCATGAGGGACTTAATTTGGAATTTGAATCACCACCCGTCCCTCATGAGAGGTTTTTTTGTTTTGTTTTTTTTTTTTTAATTCCCACCACCACACCACCAGAGCACTATCATTTATGTTCCCACCACCACTCCGCTCTGGCCCTATCAGACCCTCTTGGGGCCAATTATTTTTTTTTTCACCCTCCGGCTTGAGATTGAACCGGCACTTCTGTCAAGCCTAAGCTTCACTATAGCTCTACCCAACAATCCGACACCATCTAAGGGTGATTTTTTATTTTTCATTTTTTATTTTTAATTTTTTTATTTTTAATTTTTTATTTTTCATTTTTTATTTTTTTTTTATTTTTCAACCCATGGAATAACGGCGGGGGTTTTTCGTTATTCCACGGGGTGGCTTGTATACATTTCGCTAACGAAAGGCCCCCGCTTTTTCCAATCGTTAGATACTCTGCATACAAGCCACTCTTTATCTGTGTGAAACAACCCTTATATTTTCGTTTGTATTTTCATTTTTATGCTTGTGGTACATAAATGAAATTTACAAAGATAAAAAATAATACGCATGTGTAAAAAGCGAAAAATCTGACGTAGTTTGATGACTCATTCGAAAGGGAAACCCCCAAAGAGGGCAGTATTTTAAAACTCACAAAAATCATATGGCGTGACGTCACAGCTAGATTTCATAATGTCCATAAGCATAGCTTGTCACGCCATTATCATGAATATACCGCTTGTCGTCAAAGCAGCTGAGTGATACTTTATTTATCTCATAACTTCCAAGTTGATGGTTCTGACTTCTGATTGTTTTCATTCTATGATGCATCTGTTTATTATCAAATAGTGTCTCTTTATAATTTTCATGTTTGATGTTATTCTTAATAATATTCTTCCTAATACCTTTTGCTGTTTTTCCTCCTTTCTGATCATCTTTAATATAGCTATACATCTTCGATCTCAGTCCTACGAATTCACATATTGGGACTCCAGCAGCCTCATCTTTCATCTTACCAATCACTTTCTTATTGGTCTTATCGGAGAATGGCGAGCTTTCAGGATAGTCACTGTTATCGAATTTATTTTTATCCTTCCAGAAATTTCTATAGATGTCATGGGTTCCAATTTCATAGGTCAGTGAGTCTGTGTCTGTGAATAATAATTTTGCTTCATCTCCATATTTCTCTTTGATGTAGTTGTAATGGAAATCGTACATCAGTGTCTTGCTAAGGTCTAGAATACACATCCCCACGTATGCTGGCCGGTTTAAAGTAAGTGTTTCTTTTATCTTATGAACAGCTACTAGATTTTCATTGAAGATTTTACTGCTAACATATGTCGGTTTAGCAGCCATTTTCAATAGCTTCTTCTCATCAGTCACCAATCTGACGTCTACTCGCTTTCTGAGGTTTTCCATCGTTTTGCCAAATACACTGTTATTCATCAGCTTGAAAAAGTCTTTCTCAAAGGCATTTTTAGCATTCTTACGTTTTTCAGTATTGAAATCAATATATTGCCTAAGCCAAGGGGATTGATTGAATTCTAACACTCGATGGACTTTAGTTATTTTCAAACCGAGATCAGTGTATAATTGGAGGTTCCTATAATGGAGCACGTATTTTTCTTTGTTGCTTAATGTTGGTATTAGTTTATGTACCAGACCAGTTGATATATTGTATTTGCTAGCTATTTTCTTACAATAATCTGATAGCATGTCCCCAGTCACTTCAATCTTTTCCGGCCCAAGTGGATAGTCATTATGTAGATCATGTAACTCTTGGGGGTATTTAAGGTCAACTTCAAGAATCAAACCTTTGTTGCTGTCTTCTTTATAGACAGCCAGGTCTAACTTGCTGATCCGCTTTTCTGTCAACCATTTGAAACCACCGGTTGGTAAATATTGACTCATAGCCCAACCATACAAATTATTAGCATCAAGATACATGATGTATTTCGAGGGCGCCTTCTCGTCATACTCTTTCATGTATTTATTATTTGCTTTACCGTAACGGTTGGCAATATAGCTGATTCCTCCACGCATACCCTTTTCAATGAACTGGAACATATCAATGTCTGTCAACAATTCTAATTTTATGTCAGTCATTTTCAGCATGGCATCCCAAGATAAACCAGGAGATGTGAAATAGTGACACGGGTCCAGTTTATAGTACTCAAGGCATGTTTTTCTGAAGTTTTCAAATACATCAGCCAGTAGGAGTACATCTGTTTTAAGGTACAAGTCATGATAATCGCCCATGTTTTTCAAAGAGAATGTTTCCCACACTGTCTGGGCATGTGTATAGTCTTCATCTGATATATGCTCATCACTCAATATACTGTAAAATTCTTCTTTTGAGGGCAGCTTCTGATTGAATTGATCGAAACTGTCCATGTAGTCGTAAGGATAAACACCTTTCTGTGCCATCAGATTAAGATCCTTTCCCTTGAACTCTTGTGAGGTGTATTTTAAGGCTTCTTTAGGTAGATTGCCTACAAGTTTTTCCAAACTAGAGCTCATGAACTGGAAACTATCAATGAATGTCAAGTGATTGCCGAGCATGAAAGCCATATACTTCTCCATGTTATTTGGGATAGCATTGATATTCATTTGACAGTCTTCACCTTTCTTGTTTTTGTAAGTGTGCTTCTTAACAATGGCTCCAATCTCCTGCATAATAAAATGACTATCATAGCCTCTCAGATTGTGGAATATAACAGGTATTTTATTTCTTCTGGGTTCACTCTGAGTTTCAGATTACAATCTTGGTGAGCAGAACCTCTATACTTGCCGGTAATGTGACAATGATCTCGGACTCTAATATCCTTTTCAGTATATTTCTTATCACAGATGTGACAAACTTTGGCTTTTCGGAATTTCTCTTCATCATCTTTAGTCATTTTCAATGGTTTGTTAAAAAATTTTTTCACAACATTCTTGCAATATTTGACCTCCTCCAGCATAGCTTCCATAAATTTGTACACAGCCTTTTCACCCCTGTATATTGCTGCTGGTTTGCTGTATTTATCATCATAACAACAAACCACTTTATAGCCGTAGCCACAGTCAGTATGCTTCTGATAAGCCTCTGTATATGATTTATCACTATTGGGTTGGCAACCGTGTATTTTTTCAGTGATGGCCTCAAAATCAGCATAGATCACAAATGGTACCTGCTGTTGTTTATGAAAGTTGTTGAATTTCAGTATGTTGTTATCTTTGTTTGGCATTTTTATTGCCTGTGTGCCATTTACTTGCATGCAGTTGCCCTTGTGATCATTCAGAACCCTTTCAGAGCTGAAACACTGTAAGCAATGCATACAAAAGTGTTTTCTTTCTTTGTGCTTTGTTTGATTGTATATGAACTTATTGAAATCTTTGATTAGCACATAATGCTTGTTTTCATTTTCAGTTATTAGAAGCAGATTCAAGCAGTCTGCATATTTCTCTTTTGATACATATATTGGATAAGGTTGTTTCTCCTCATAACCGAATACATTGATGTTGATCTCATTTTGTTTTTCAATCTTATTGTAATGTTTGGTTGCCACTGGAAATTCAATTCCTGAATAATCCAAATTTTCAATGTATTGCTTGTCTGATTTTTTAACCCTCTGTGGGTATTTCTCTTGTGGGTTCAGGTGTCTGATGTGGCACCATCGGAAGCATTCATTATCCTCATTTTTCAAGTTAATTAAACCCTTTGCACTGTTTCTGAGTTCATTCGGTAGTTTAATGTATGAGGAGCCCTTCATTGGCGCATATTTCACAACATTGAGGTAATGGCTGTCAACAGATTCAATTGTCCAACCTGAACCTTCAGATACCCAAACTGCAATCTTATTCATTATTTGGTCTTTTGACAACTGTAGTGATTCAGTTACTTCCAGATTATTCACAATTGTTTGAGCTACACTGTTGAAATATGCGGTTTTAAACTCTAATTGTCCATCAGTCATTTTTGCAAATGTTACCTTTAGCGTTTCAACGAATTTCAGTCCTTTCATTTCATTCAACGATTTTATAATATTATATGCAACAGCCTTTCTTGTGTTTTGCAGTTGCGCAAGCGGGTCTTTGTTATTTTTTATACTGATTTCAAAAGACTTAGTGAAACCTTTCAGAGCTTTCTCTGTTTGCTCTATTTTTGTTCTGGGTGTTGGAACCGGCACAGGCTTTTTAGTTCTGGGTGCTGGAACAGGTCTCTTTTTCAATTGTTCTATTTCTTCCAACCATTCTTTTGGTGGTGCTGGTAATCTTTTCCTCTCGAAATAATCAACCAATTCTTTCACTGTTGGTCTTTTCGTCCTTGGGGCGGGAATTGGTCTTGTTCTTGGTTTAGGTACAGGTTTTGTGTCATCAACTATAATAACTTTAGGCTTTTTCTGCTGCTTCAACAGCAATTCGATTAGCTTGGATTTGCTCAATTTTTTGAGACTTTTCTTGTCCATATTACTACTAGTTTCGATAATTTTTTCCATTTATAATATATCTATAGTTATTATTTTTTAAAACATTTCCGTCTGCGTTTAAATATGGTTGAGAATTCAATTGATCCAATTACTGGATCCTTTTGAATTGTAATTATTGAAGAATATTTTTTTGATGTTTTTTTGTTTTAATATGACAAGATTTCCCTGCCATTGTGTAGTTACGTCCTGTCTTACATATGTTACAGAACCATTCTTTATTTAGCATATAGGTAGTCTTGTGTTTTTTCTTTCCTCATCACTGAGAACTCTAGGCCTTGACCTCTCTTGACAATCTATATATTTTTATTTTTTTAAATATCTTTCTCTTCTTGATAAGTATAATTTGCTTTCTTCCATGTGTTTAGTTATTTCATGAATCAAGTCTTCGAAACTATTGCTCATGATGTATTTGCAGTTGTTTTTCTCATACATTAGCTTCATATCAGACTGTTTGTCTGACACTTTATACACACCTGTTGGGCTTTTGAATTCAAGACAAAGAGCGCTGTGTTTTCTTGTGGGATTCATTAGCATTAAATCACATTGTCCAGCCATATATCCTTTCTTATAACTTCTGATTCTAATGTTCGGGCTTATTTGATTTTCACCTAATCCCGCCACCATTAATGCACCTTCATATTTCTTTCTGATGAATGAAACAATCTTGTATGCAGATCATCTTCACTTTCAATCATCAGCATGTTATTATTTCTGTCATTGAACTGATTGTAATACCCCTGTTTTCTGATTGATGGCAACACTTTAGATGTAACCCAATGTTTGAATTTTACTGCTTCTTGTTTTTTAGAGGACAGTATTAGTGAATAAAATCCTGATTCATTTATAAAAAAACATTTGAAAGTTTTTTTAGTGGTCTCAGCACGAGGTAACGTTTTGTTACATCGTGAATCAGTGGCCTCAGCACGAGGTAACGTTTTGTTACATCGTGAATTTATGCTGATTTTGTGGTCTCTTAAGATTCTATCATCAGATAAAACATGATCCTTGATTGCTTTTTGTGGATTTTTATAGTCAAGAATAGAAGCTATGTCTCTACCTCTGAACCAAATTTCATTGTTGTCATCAAGATAACAATCTATTGATACATCCAATTCTTTATTATTGTAGGAATATTTTTGCATTTGTATATTATAGTAATTTATTTTTTTAATTCATTTTCGACCTGTGTTTAAATATAGTCAGGAATAATAATATTCTTGGCTACATAATAGCAAATAACAGATATACTGTAGGGTCTACTCACATATATGTTAGATAATTTTCTCTTTATAATATGTCTTTTAAATCCTTGAACGGTATCCAACTGTTAAATTCGTCACTGTAACCCTTCCACTTCACCAAAGCTTGTTTCTTCTTGTAATCTCTGCGAATGACTTTATCAATACGGAAACATCCTGTCTGGCTTTCAATAATTCAGCTTCATAAAAACTCCCTTGTATTTCTTCATCGTTGAGATCTTTTAGTTTGTAAGTGACTGGATTAGTGTATTGGATCTTATCAACTGTAAATACTTCTTCAGTCCAATTTGGTGTATAGCCTTTGTCAAAAGTCTTTCTTTTATACTTAGATATTCGAACCTTATCACCTATTTTGAATTTCGGTTTCTGTTTTAATGTTTTCATATCACCATACAAATTGAAGTAAACAGTTCCTTCATTCCTCTTATCAGATGCTTCAACGGGTGTCATCTTTATGCTTGAATGTTTTGTATTATTATACTGTTTCACTAATTTTGGTAACATGTCTAAATACTGTGTATTACCTTGAACAGTGAACTGCTTCCACATTTTGGACTTAATTGTCCTATTCCATCTTTCAACTACTGATGACTTCTCTTCATTCTCAGTTGAGTACATCTGTACACTATGTTTCTCTAGCAAGTCCTTCAAGTGTTTGTTGTAAAACTCTTTTCCCTTGTCGACCCATAAATACTGTGGTTTTCTGCCTTCCTTGAATATTGTTTTGAATGCTTCAGTGACAGATTCACCTTTCTTATCCTTCAATGGGACAATCCAACCATATTTGCTGAAGACATCAATAACCATAAGAAGATATCGATAACCTTTATTCCATTTACTGAACTGTTGCATTTCAACTAGATCACTTGCCCATATTTCATCAATTTTATTTACAATCACACGCCGCCGAGTGAAATTTCGTTTTATGGGTGCATGTAATTCATCAGCTAGTTTTTCTTGCCAGTTTTCTTCACTCGACGGCTTTTTCCGTTTTTTGAAACACCGAGACCAAGTTTCTGTTTTTTGTCGATTAAGAATCTAGCTGTTTGACCCCATTTTGGCATCTCACCATATGGTATTTGATCTAGTGACTCGACCATTGTTCTATCACAATCACCTTTATTTTTTCCCATATCATAACAAATATCATGATAAGCTGCTATTTCATCCACCTTATTGTAAGGTTGTACATTCCATTTCAAGACCTCACCAGTATTTGGATCATATTCCAACTGCTCATGCAATGGATTGTATGGTCCCATATATTTATATTTACTTGGTGTCCAACCTGCTTTTGGTTTAGGAAGCTTGCCAATTACCTTATGGATATCAATCGCGCCTCCCATTTTATTGATTTTAGCTACCCATTTTTGTATATCTTCTGGTTTTGCATACATGATATCTCCAAGCAATGAGCCACCACGTGTATAATCAACTCCAGCAATATCTGTTTTATACATTTTTTTCTTGTCAGAGCGTTTGGGTCTAATAGCAGTGCTCAATTGCATTAAGCCTTCTTTACCAACCTTTGTGATTGCAGGCTTTGCGAGGGAAAGTCCTTTGTCAATTAATTTCTTTTGCAGCTTTGGATTTCTCATTGCTTCAGAAGCATAATATCTTCCCATTTCTACACCTTTCTTTGCTAAATAAGGGACTCCATGTTCTAAGAATCCTGTTAGTGCCATATCTGCGGCCGAATCTAGTATGCCCGCCCCTTCAGACGGGCTAATTAGTTTCCCCGATTTCTGACAAATTTAGTCTTTGTGATTCCACATTCAGCACAAGTACATTTCATCACAGTTCGACCATTTTTTGTCTTTTGATATCTTTCACTTCCTGGTACACATTCAGTGACTTTCTTCTGTTTCACACAATATGATTTTACCATTATACATATAAGTTAGATATTTTCAAAGTAATCTATGATAAACCTGTGATTGACTCTTGTGTCTGTTGGATCAAATTCAGCATTATGTATTGTATTAAGAATGGATCTCCCATTTTGTCTCTCGAGAAGATAGTACAAACACCAATATCCACACAATACTGAATCCCTTTCTTGTATCTCATCACCAGAGTATTCAAGTTGTTTTCCACTTGTAGCCATGTATTTCTGTACTTCTGTTGGCATCATTAAACCAAATGAGTCAAAGTATTCACAGTATCTATCATTTTTGAAATTCCGATAACATACCCAATGAGTACCTGGTCCAATTTTGGAATCAAGATTGACTATCCCACATTCATTGTTTCTCATCAGGTTCGGCAGATTGTCTCTTGAAAATACTCCTCTAAAATGTTTTATTCCAAGTTGTTTAACCCAATTGATTAAATCAAAGTTGGATAAGGGTTTATTTACAAAATGGTTCCTAGTATGGGGATTGAATTGAATGGACTGTTTTTGCCCAGTAGAAGTCCTTTTCCTTTGGCTTTTCTTTTTTTTTTTTCATTCCCATGCCTATTGGGTTATCCCATGTACCAAAAACAGGAGGGGATTGCCATGGAATCATAGCATGTTTCCCCCTCTTTTTTTCATAATATGATCTGGAACATGAACATCTAATGACCGTCTTGGACGGCTGCTTTCAACATGCAAACCTTTTCCAGTTAATTTTCTAATTGCTTCTATGGCTAAAGGAATACCAATGCTTGCAAGAATTGACGCAATCCCCCGTCCAGTCTGCGCTTTTGTGGGTCTGATAACAACATCACCACCAGACTGCAATTTGCTCATTATCTGTGATAGCTGTCCTTTTGTGAGCAAGTTACCTAAGCTCAGTAATTGAGGCAGATTATTATTAGGAATCATAAAACCACCTGTTTGTCCACTTCCTTTCTTGCTGCCAAATAATTTGTCAATACCAAGACTACCAAGTTGACTTATTGCACCTGTAGCCAACGCTGGGATAGCTTTTGATGCAGCTCTGGTAGCATAAGGCAGAAGTTTAGTTCCAAGTGAAAAAAGACTGGACCAAAGAGAGCCTCCTTCTACAACTGCTTTTCTGATTTGATTTTTTGATATCTTGATGTCTGAACCTTTTCCTGATCTACTTGATTTAATCAGTTTGTTGATTTGTCTCTTAGTCAACATTAGTTGATCACCACCAGACAATTCACTATGTGTCAACCTGATTGTTACAGGCGAATTTGTTGCATAAGCTTTTGCTAGCTTTTGTTTCTGACCTTTTGAAGTCTCACCATGAGGATGATAAGTAGTCATATAATATATGTTTATACTAAATTGTATTTAATACAAACAATCATTTAATTTTCATTTAATTTATTTAATTTATTTATTTTATTCATTTAATTTAATTATTTAATTTACATTGATCTCAGAATTAATTTTCCATCAGTCTTTCTCATCTCAATATCCTGCTCATAGAGGACCAGTGCATACACACTGTAATCAGCATTTGTTGCAGCACTCAAAGTGTATTTGAAAGTCAGTTTTGTCATTCCATCTTTAATATCCTGTTTCTGTTTCGTCAGATCGAAATAAACAAAAGGGAATATTGTACCGAAATTGCCCCTGTTAAGAAGGGTACTTTCACTGAAATCGTTTACAGCTTGAACATATTTCAAAACATCTCTAAATACTCTTGTTGGTTCTGTTGATGGTTTATAATGAACCTCTGGATAATCATTTCCGTTGCCAACTCAAGATAACAATCAGTCAAAGTTTGGTTATTTGCAACTGAAAATGTGTTATAGAGAAATTTATTGGCTGTCTGAGACGAATCATTGGCATCATTGATGATGAATACAAAGACATGCCTGGGTTTGTTTATTCCTGTGGAAATACGGAAATTGGCTGTCTGTTGTCTTGTTGAATTGCCTCTCTCAACCATTTCTCTCATGTAAGTCCACTTTCTGTTGTCAAGATACTTGCTCATGTATAAGACTTTCCCGCAGAATTGAAAATAATACGAGGAACAATTAGCTGGAATTTAGTTAGTACCACACGACATTCATCAGTAGCTTGCCAAATCATATTGTCATCACTCTCAAGTGTCAGGTTCACCTCTACTTTTGAGTTAGGCATGAGTTCATCCCAAAAGCTCTTGAAAAAACCGTATCTGTTCAATGCTATCTCTGCATTTACTTCACCACCACCATCAAGTAAAGCTTTACGATCTGAGAATCCTTTGTTATAAGCAGCTTGTGCCACTCTGTTTTCAGCACCTCTGCTGGTGTCAAGATAGAAGAACTCATTGGTTCCCTGACTTACAGCATAACCCTGTGAATACTCAAGCAATGACTTAATATTTGTGGCTTGGTTAGCGTCTCGGCATTCATAAACATCAAGACCATTCATTTTTACATTAATGGTGTTAATAAGAGCGTGAACTGAATTAACAATACCATTTCGATCTGCAGCAGCAATGTTAGCTCCATCTGCAAGCTTATTTTCTTTGAAAATAACATTAAAACGGGCATTATACCAGTCAAATGGTGTAGTCTCTCCACTGTTATCAACAACGAAACGGTAACCTGTTTTCCTCTGATGAGCATTGTTTCTACTACAGTATTAAGTGCTGTCTCTAGTTCGAACACTACATCTTCATATCTTTCGATATATTTTGAGTCACGATAGTTTGACATATATTATTGTGTTAGATAAAAGTTATTTTATTTTACGAGGTCGGCCTCTCTTTCTTTTGATTAAACCACCAGTCTGGCTCACACTCTCAGTTCCACTCTTTCTCTTTTTCAAAAGTTCTATGATTTTGTCACCAGCTTTTTTGCCAGCATGTTCACCAATTGTTGTTGCTGCTTTTTTTCCAGCTGTTTTGATCATATCAGTCACAATACCTTCACCATGTTGTTCATATTTTTTAAACTCAAACCGTTTCATATACTATTAGGTTTTATAATTCTGTCCCTCTCAAGAATAACTCAATATACCAATCTATCCCATTTAAATCGACTGGAGCTCTAGAAGAGTCTGTGACATAAAAGCGTATTGAGCTGATTGTATGTGTTGAGACAGGATTCCATGAAAGAAAACGAGGTTTGTAAGTGAAAGGTAAACTTCTAACGAGATCTGTGACTGGTATAACTGCGATTGTATTTGTGCTATTTCCATCAACAATGCTATCTATCACCATATCACAATTGATATAAATTTCATCTACTCCTCTTGTAATATCAGGTAGATTTGTTCCATATTCTGTGGCTGAAACTAATTTTGAATCGAAACCGATAAGTTTTCTGAAATCAAGATTTCTCAGATCCACTCGATAATTTTCATTGAGTTCAATCAAAATGCGATATGTTGACAAAACGAAATACATGTTAATACCATACAGGAATTTTGATTTGTCTGTTTCAGATGGATTCAGTACATGGTTATTTTTTCTCATATACTCATGAATGTAACTATTGATATCGTCGTATGAATACATCCCGTTAACGAATGTTATTGTTTCCCAGTTTACACCTTTGTCATAGCTGTATTTCATTTGATTATTTTCAAAAATATCTCTGATATTGTACCAACTGTATGTCATATTGATAACATTCACAGCCATTTCATATTTCAAATCATTCGTTAATTTAAGAGGTGTATTGAATCTTTTTTCAAAATCATGACTCTTACTAACACCAATTTTGTCTCTGTTTTTACTGTTGAATCGTAATGAAATTTCTGTCATATACTTTTACATTAGATATTTCATCATTATTTTATTCAACTCACCGGTTTTCAGGATTCCCAGTCTGTTCAATGTATGCAATATTTTTGTGAATTCATTTTGAACATTTTTGCTGTTGTTGCCGGCTGAAATAGATCCACCAAGCAACTGTAGTCTTGAAAGCATGTCACCCAAAAATCTATCCCTTGAACCCATTGCACCTCTTCTCCTTCCCATGCCTGAACCAATAGTTGATGCACCTTCCTCAACAGTATCGATTCTTTTTCGGTACTTTTGCAATAATTTGATCCCTTGAGTCAATTGATATATCTTTTCTTTGTTTTTATCCCTATTTGTTTTGGTTGTTGATAGATGAGCTTTTTTTCTTCCAACATCTTTGGTTATTTCACTAATATTTCTTTTATACTCATCGATGTCGATTGTACCATCCATTATCCTTTTCAAAATTGTTGTTGGAGGAGACAATTCATATTCCTGTAATACCTTGACCTCATCAAGTGAAAAACTTTTATCAAGATTCGACTTATATGGTGCTTCTGTTTCAGTCATCATTTTAGGTTTGTAATCAATTGGTAATGTTGTTTTCATTGGTACTGATTCAGGTAATGTGTTTAATAGCATAAGATCTTCAAAACCGGATGTCAAGGCTTTTTGATTTTTTTTCAACTGTTCAATGACTTCATCCTGTTTTTTGTCGACACTTTCTTTCACACTCTTCTGGACATCAATAGAGGGTTTCAGTAATTCTGATGTTGTATCATATGCATCCTGTTTTCTGTATTCATAAGTCTTGATAACATCACGAACTTCTCTTGTTTTATTTCCAGCTTCAATTCCACTTTTTAGAAGCCTTTTCATTCGTTCTATATCCATATACAATTGTGTTAGACTAATCTAAACTATTAACATATGGAAATCCCTAATTATGATATTCAGGGTTCAAAGAATTCATTCAGACAGTTGTATCCGTATATGCCAAAAGACACTTTCAGGATGCTGCTGGCTGGTAATTCAGGATCTGGAAAGACAACACTGTTTATGCATCTGATTATGGAACCATTGGTTTATTATGATCAGATACATCTTTATGCAAAAAATTTGGATCAAGACAAGTATCAATATCTGCGGAAAGTAATGGATGAAATAATCAGTCACATTGGATATCCTGCCTTGGTTTGCAGTCAAGAAGAGATATTGCCTGTTGAACACATAAAAGACACTGATTTGCAGCGATTGGTTGTTTTTGATGATTTCGTGACTGATAAAAAACAAGATCAGATCATTAGCTATTTCATTCAGGGAAGACACAAGAACTGTTCAGTCATATATCTCACACAATCATTCTATGGCTGTCCAAAATCAATCAGACTCAATTGCAGTCACTTCTGCATTTATGATTTCCCATCCTCAAGAGAAAGGAACTTGATTGCACAAGAACTTGGAATAGACAAGAAGAAATACATTGAAGCCACCAAGAAACCTTATTCCTTCTGTTATGTCGACAAGCCAATGAAAACAATCAAGAGAAATTTTTATGGTGCAGTTTAATCTAATCTAATATTATATGGCAATCAATAATTTCCAAAATGTTGAAAAACAGGAGAATCCAAAAACAGAAAGAATCGAAAAATTAATCAATCCTTCTAATGTTGAAACACCATTTGAAATCGCTGAAAAAATCAAAATGGAAGTATACAGGAGGACACAAAAAGTATTGAAAAACAATAAGAGACTACCTGTCATCTATGAAACCATACCACCTGAATTCTTGGAAGATGAAAGCAGTGATGAAGAAGATTAATCTAACAAGATGATATAATGGGAGTTTTTAATTCTCCACTAGATCAAGATAAAATGAAAACTGGAACTGGTGAAAGAGGCCCAGCTGGTCCAATTGGTCCCAAGGTGAAAAAGGTGATAGAGGTCCAAAAGGTAATACAGGTGCAATTGGTCCACAAGGAGCTACTGGAGCTGTTGGTCCCAAAGGTGATGGATTTAGATTAACACAAGATGGTAATTATGACATTGAAAATAAACGTTTGACAAATGTTGGTGATCCAGTAAATCATTATGATTCTGCTAACTTGGGATATGTTAATGATGCTGTTTTATCAATTGAAGGAACACGTGTTAATCCATTTAAATTTCTTCTTGAAGATGTATCAAAAACAACTATTCTTAGAAATGCGAATAATCTACAATTGGAAGATTTTGACAAAAGCCCTTACTCATTTAATAAAAAAGCCTTGTCTTTTGTTATTCCTACTGCTGGTCTTACAACTGTTCTTCGTTTTGATCTGACACAATTGGAAGTTTCAAAGTACACTTTAGTTGTTGAGTTTTATACTGATGGTAACCCAAATAATGCAACAGTCGATGACGACAATCTGTCATCAAATTTAATTGAAAGAAAGGATTCAATAAAAAGAGCATTTCCAAAGACTCATCTTGTTGATGGTTATCTTAAGAGAATATTCTTCCTTGAAAAAACAAGTCATGGTTCCACATCAATGGAGTTATTGTTGATTTCACCATATTTACAAAATAATAAAAAACATTATGTTATAGTTTATGGTGTTTACGGATTTTCAAATATTATTTTATCACATATTCACGATCCTGCTTTTGAAATAGAAGAAGGAAGAATTGTATTTGATCGTGAGGTTAAATTGAGTTTTCATAGAATAGTCAATGTTGCATACCCTATATTACAACAAGACTGTGCAAATAAAAAATACGTTGATGATGCTGCCATATATCTGACGAATAATAAAGCGGATATAGCATATGTTAATTCTAACTTTGTGAAAAAAGATGGAAGCGTTGCGATGACTTCTGATTTGAATCTTGGAGGTAATAAATTGACTAATGTAGCAGCGCCAACAGCAAACAATGATTCAGCCACAAAGGGGTATGTTGATACTGAAATTGCTGGAATTGATGTTTCACCATTTCTTAAAAAAGATGGAAGTGTTGCAATGACTGGTGATCTTGACATGAGCAACAATAAAATAACAAATATACCATTCCCTAGCTTATCATCTCCAGTTAGTAGTTATGATGCGGTGAATTTTGGTTTTGTTGTACAAAATATACAAGATATCAGAGCAGACACATTATTATTGAATGGAACAAATGCAATGACTGGTGATCTTGACATGGGTGACAATAAAATAACAAATGTTGGATCTCCAAACTCTGATAAACATTCTGCCAACAAAAAGTATGTTGATGACCTTGTTTTTTCAGCATCTGGTACCCAACGCAACCCATTCGCTTTTCTGTTAAAAGACATATCCAAGTCTTCTGCAGTCAGTGATGCAACAAACCTTCAAATTGAGAATTTTGATAGATCACCATACCACATAAACAAGTCCTCATTGTCTTTTATCATTTCACATAGTGGTAACTTTACATCCAAAATTCGTTTTAATGTGACATCTTTGAGAAACAGTCAGTACACTTTTGTTGTTGAGTTTTACTCACCATCAGACCCAAGAAGTTTAACAGTCGATTTAACCCTTCCAACTGTAAATATACGAGATGCGGGACAGCCGTTACAAAAACCTTTTCCCCAAACTCCACACGTTGATGGTTATATGAAGAAGCTTTTCCGAATCGAAAAAACCAGTGGTGGTGAAGCGGCAATACAGGTGGAACTTTCCAGCACAGCTCCTGCGTCTAACACCAAAACACATATCATCGTTTATGGGGCCTATGGCTATCATACCAATTTGTCTTACTTTGTTCATGACCCAGCTTATGAAATTGAAAACGGTCATGTTGCGTTTGGTAGTAATGTTGACATGAAATTAAACAAAATCATCAACCTACAGGATAACCCCTCAAAACCACAAGATGCTGTAAACAAAAAGTATGTTGATGCTGAAATTGCTGGTATTGATGTTTCTCAATTTCTTAAAAAAGATGGAAGTGTTATAATGACAGGCAATCAGGATTTTGGGGGGTTTATTATTACAGGTCATGGGATAGGAAGCCAACCAGCAGATCTTGTGAATAAATCATATATTGACACTAATCTCGCATCAAAAAGCAGTATCGGTCAAACTCTACTTCGAGATGGAACACAAGAAATGACTGCTAATTTAAATCTTGCTGGTAACAAAGTGATCAACTGTGCAACACCAACTGCTAACACAGATGCTGCCAACAAAAGATATGTTGACCAGGCCCCTTTTCTTAAATTTGTCGGAGGTCAAATGGCTGGTGATATTGACATGGGTGATAACACACTCGCAAACTTAAAAGAAGGAACAAATAAAACCGATGCTGTAAATTTAGATCAATTAGAAAAAAGTCATATTTCATCTGCTTCTCATCCAAAGAATGCTTTCAAATATTTGATGAATGATATCGATGAAATTAGCACTGAATATGGCTTGACAGTTAATGGATATGTCAATTTACCTCGTTCACCACATTTGATTTCAAAAAAGGTCATTGATATAGACTTGAATAAAGAAGCTAATCATATTTACAGAGCTAGAATTGGATTTAATATGTACACAATAAAAGATGGAAAATACACTTTCATTCTTGAATGGCTATTTCCTGATTATGAAGGAATGAGTCTTAGTAGTGTAACATTCAATGCAACTGGTGGAATCACAATTCATAAAACTGTAGGGAGAAAATTTGACAACAGAAATGAAGATCATTCGAGATATTTATTATGGATTGAAAAACCATCAGCAAGTTCACCACCTGAATATTTATATTGTACGATTCATATTAATGCTAACCCAACTTATCCAAATAAGTACAAAGTTCATTGTGTTGCATATGGTATTGATTTCGAAGCTGCAGACGTTCCATCAAGTGTTTACGACTTCTCTGAACCTTTCAAAATCGTGAATGAAACAATACAATTACAAACTGATTTAGATTTGAATGGTTTTGATGTGAAAGAAAATGAAAATTGGTTGTTTGGTGGAGACAATGGTGAATTTACAATGCTAAATAATATTAATATGAACAGCTATTTAATAAAAGAGGCTAAACTTGGTGGTGATTTAAATCTGAATGGCTATAGAATTCATAATAATAGTTTGAATCTATTTCGTTCAAGCGTTACAGGTGTAACCATGGAAACGGCTTTCGATTTGGGTGGATTTGCTCTTTACAGGCCGAAATTAGGAGGTGATCTAGATTTGAATGGGAATGGAATAATCGGTCAAATACAATATTTAAATTGCTCTGTCAAAGCCAAACAAGGACATAATAAGAATGCTTTAAAGCCTGTATTGATAAATGGCTCTGATTTTTTAGTCATTCATAACAATAACTTTCACATTAAGAATATGTATGTAATACAAGGAAGAAAACCCGGAATATTTTATTTCAAGACAAAAGCTGAAGGTGGTAGGCCTTTGCCATTACCAGCAACAATTTTTGAATACAGACATTCTTCTATGAGTAGAAACATCACAACGGTCAACGTCAACAAATCATTATCGAGAGGCTATTTAATCATTGATTATTCACATCCCAATAGTGGAGAATTTGATACAGCATTAACACTTGAAGTGGTCATGAATTAATCTAAAATAATATTATATGGGAGTTTTTAATTCTCCACAAAATCAAGATAATACAAGAACTGGTGAAAGAGGCCCAAAAGGTGATAGAGGTGATAAAGGAATTGGTTTTACATTAACACAAGATGGTCACTATGATCTTGGAAACAAAAATTTGACTAATGTAAAAGCAGGCAATTATTCTGATCATGTTGTAATCAAATCACAAGTTTCAGATATTGTCAGAGATAGTTTTTTGGATTTATGGGTTTCTGAATTCATCAGATTATACTCTAAATGTACTTATCAAATCGACAGAGCGAATAATAATTTTTTAGACATGAATGCAGACAGAAAAGTTGAAACATTATATGATCTCTCAAATGAAGAAAATAATGCAACTCAGTCAACTTTAAACATAAGACCCACTGTTTGTACCAAGGCTGAGAAACATAATGGACGTTATTTTTTGAAGTTTGATGGATCACAGAGAATGATAAGTCAAATCAATTTAAATAATGATGTTGTTAATGTCTTCATTGTTTATAAATTAAATTCAAATACAGGTGGCAATCCATGGAAAAATGGTCTTTTTGGTCATGATAATAGAGGTTATGATAAGTTTGTCAGCTATTACAATGGTTCAAATTTAGTTATAAGTGGTGTTGATCAATCAAATTGTGTATATTTTGGTTCAGCAGCATCTATACAAAGTTTCAGAAAAATAGCAGATTATTCAGTAAATGATTTGGGTCAAATAAATGTTTGGCACTGCTTGTCTGTTCACTGGGATAATTTATCTTCTCCAAAAACAAACACAAGTAAAATCTATTGGAATAAAAAACATATTGGAAGTTTTACAGCGGCTAACAGAAGTGGTAGTCGGCAAATGACTTTTGGTGATTTGGATCCTAGCTCCATCGCACCTCTTGACGGTAGTGTTATTTTTTTCTGTGTGTACTTTGATTCTATATTAGACGAAAAAACAATTTCAGATCATCATCAAATTTTAATCCAACGATATAATATAAATGAACAAAATAATTAGATATGTGAGATGGTTTATTCGGGATGCCGAACGGAAAAACCCTGGTGTTGACAAGAGGATTTTGAAATCAGCTTTGGTTTATCAGTTTCTATATCACAAACATTTTAACAAGTATGTTGAGGTGAGAGATATCCTTTTGGAGCATGAAGACATTGGATTAATTGGATATGGTGATGGTTGCCTGACACATTTGTTGGAGCATACTCTTGGATGGATTAATGTGTTGCAAACACATGCAATATTACATGATGCTTTCGGTCGATTCTACGTCAAACATTCACTTGACAGAGGATATTCTTATGCTTTCCCCCGTTTCATGACAACGAAATTGAACAAATTGTCACCTCTAAGTGGACAATTGTCTGGTTTGTGGTACTGCGTGTTGAACAGAATCGTTATATAAGCATATTGTATGAAAGACAGAAACATATTCAACTGGAACCATATTTCAGGTGAATTAACAGAAGATCAGGTAAATGAATTAAAATCCTATTACCGAACATATCACAGAAAGTGTTGGGCTCATAAACAGGCTGTTAAACGGTTTAAAAAATGGAAATTACTGGGGAATTCCTTGTCCATCATCTTTGCAACTGGGGGTCTCGCCACAAGTGTGGCAACAGGTGGTGTTAGTTTGGTAGCCATCAGTACAGCAGCACTTTTGATACAAGGGTGGATGAAGCATAAAAACCTAGATTTGAAAATCCAGAATTGCACATATGCTTATCAAAGCTATCAACATCTACTCAATTCAATAAAAGACAAGTTGAGAAGTGGTGATTTTGATGCTTCAAGTATACAAATCTCAATGAAGAATATCGATGATTATGTGACTGACAATAGTCCAATTATTGATAAGTACCTACTGAAATATGATGAAAAATTCACTGCTTGATAATACGAATAATCTTATCAAATCTCAACAATAGAATCTCAACCCAATATTGATCATAAAATCCAAGCGTCTTTTTTGATCTAGTAACTTTTATATTCTCAAATGGAAGATCAAGCATTAAAAATATTTGCTTAAGCATAAATTTCGTACTTATCATCCTTTTACGATTCTTATTCACCAAAGGAAGGACAGTGTCTATCTCTTCGAATATTTTCAATATTTTACCCTTATCTTTTACAGAAATTTGAAGTCCATTCTTGCGACATATACCATTTATCACATTTTCAATATGGTACTTCCGATGATATACAGATTTTCGCCGTATTTTATACATATTATTATGAAAGTCAACGTACTCTTTACAATAGTCATATCCATGGACTGAACCACAATTTAGACAAACATTTTCACCATCATCGTTAAACATTTTCTGATTATCACAGCAAGGTGCTTTCACACTTTTAACAACTTTAACCAATTGCTGATCACAAAAAGGACATGACAATTCTCCCATATTCTTTAATTCATTGTGGATTACTGAATTACAACTCATTCTATAATATTATGTGAGATATTATTTTTTTATGTAACTAATAGGCGATGACTCATTCCCTGTTTTCCGAGAATGGTACGCTTGGTGATTTTTCCGAGAAAGTCACGCATTTTAATAAACTATAGATTCCATCAGATTGAAAGTGTGCTGACCTTGGTTCCATCAGATTGAACAACTATATATTCCATCAAATTAAATAACTATATATTCCATCAAATTAAATAACTATATATTCCATCAAATTAACTAACTATATATTCCAGAATACGAGACCAGAAGGCAGTAGTATAGTGTTTGGGGAAAACGAAATCAATTGATTTCGTACCCCCAAACACTATACTACTCCTTGTGTTTTCAAGTTCTGAACAATATGTTAAGAGAAGTGTCTGTGCGAATGTTTTCAAGCTTAGCAGGGAGAAAAAAATGCTTTGAGAGAGCCAGAGTAGACTACAGATGTTGCCACTTAATTTGGAGGTAAACAACGACAGCTGACAACGAATATGGTAGCAACTCTCAAAAGAGTTTAACGCGCTTTTCTCGTACGTGAACAAAAAGGCTTTGTGCGAACCCAAAAGCAAACCCGTAGCCGGATAGTTTTCGAGAATCAGAAAGCGTGCGTCCTGCTTCTGCATCACAAACGTATCCCGAGTAAACGCTCATAGAGCGTCTTGTTATAAATAAAGTCCCGCGCCTGAAAAGGAAACGGCGTTACTGTTGATCGAAGTTTGCATTTGACAAATGTCACGTGACGATGTCACGTCACGTTTGAACAGTCGACCAGGCGCGGAGGGAATTAATATTTGCAGGGTTTAAAACCGCAGGGAATGATCACAGGGAATATTTGCACGAAGGGAGCAATAAAAACCAAAATTGATAAATTGATAAACGTTCGTTGCGAACACTAGAAAAACTCAAAGGAAAAATCCGAAGTGAAATACGTGTATAATTTGGATAGAAACGTCGACGAGATGATCTTCACTCTTCGGCCAAAAATAGCACAAAGATAACACTGAACTAAACATAGACTTGACAGACAACGCGCGTGAGAACAGAAAATTTGCATACTATAACGAATTACACACATTTGCGTCTCTAGTTTGGAGGAGTTACATTGTAAAATTTATTCCTCCGAACGGTCGAAGAAAACCCTGTTTCAACGAAATAAAGTTACGAACGAGCACTATTAAGAGTGAACATTAATGGGTACCGGCCACATGTATTGACACCTACGCGTATCGAATTTCATGTTAAAATAATGCGTGTCTGACAAAAACATGCAGCGCTCAGATAAACTTTAGACGTCGGCCAAGTTTTCTTCATCGAACATTTGTTACTTATTGCGAGAAATTTTTGTAGTGGTGTGGTCAGTCTTTGGCCATTCTGTTCTTTCTCAAGCGATGATTTCTGCGAATCGCGGCCCATCTGTCGGTTGTAAGAGGTTCCCATTTTTAAAAACATATCGCGTACTGAACGACTACTCTTGCATCGTTTGCGTTCCTTCGAGGAGCTGAAGGAATATGTAAATGATGTGGACGGGTATTTTGTAATTGCTCCAAGTTGCTTTTCAAGATGTGATCCCGATTTGCTCGACAGGTCTATCGAGTGATCAATCAAGCGACAAGCCCATTATCTTTGATCTTGCGAGACGCGATCCTTGACTCGATTCTCGATGGCTGAGCCTCAACCCTCGATGCTCGAAACTCGCAGGAACCAGAGATATCACTGTAACATGAATAAAACAGTTTTGGATTGAATTCACCGTTTCATTTGCCAGACTTCATGTCACCGGTTGTTTTTGCTCCGCGCAAAAGCCAGAGAGAACGAGAGGGAAAAAAAAAACATCGAGCACTCTTTAGTGTACATCGAGTTTCATTCATCAGAAAATGTAGGGCGTTGGAAATGATAAAAGGTTTAGAATATCAGCCAGCCACTTTCTGATATTTTGTGAGTAGTATAGTACTTGGGGGTACCAGATCATTTTTTACATTTAACGGTTTCAACATTTTGATCTCGTATTTCTGATCTCGTATTTTTGGCAATCTATATATTTTTAAAATGTGTGGCTTTCTCGGAAAATTACCAACCGTGACTTTCTCGGAAAAACAGGAAATTCATGATCTGTTACCAAACCCAACTACTATATTTCCATCTGATGATACAATTCAATGATCTCGTATTTCTGATCTCGTATTTTGGAATCTATAGTTTATTAAAAATGCGTGACTTTCTCGGAAAACCACCAAGCGTGACATTCTCGGAAAAACAGGAAATGAGTCATCGCCTATAGCTATTATTATAACTCACGAGACGGTCGCCTCTGACCGACACAGCTGTGTCGTGACGTCATGACTTCTTTGGATTTACTTTTTAGATTTTATAATGTCCGTATGCATAGCTTGTTACGCCATTATCATGAATATACCGCTTATCATCGAAACAGCTGAGTGATACTTTATTTATCTCATAACTTCCTAGTTGATGGTTTTGGCTTCTGATTGTTTTCATTCTATGATGCAGCTGTTTATTATCAAATAGTGTCTCTTTATAATTTTCATGTTTGATGTTATTCTTAATAATATTCTTCTTAATTCCTTCAGCAGTCTTCCCTCCTTTTTGGTTGTCTTTCATATAGCTATACATTTTCGATCGTAGACCGATGAATTCACAAATTGGAACTCCTGCAGCCTCATCTTTGAATTTACCAATTACTTTTTTATTCGTCTTATCGAAATATGGAGAGTATTCTGGGTAGTCGCTGTTGTCAAATTTATTTTTATCCTTCCAGAAATTTCTATAGACGTCTCCGGTTTCGATTTCATAGGTCAAGCTGTCTGTGTCTGTGAAGAGCAGCTTCGCCTTGTTTCCGTACTTATATTTGATGCAGTTGTAATGGAAATCGTACATCAGTGTCTTGCTAAGGTCTAGAATACACATACCCACATATGCCGGCCTGTTCAGGGTGAGTGTTTCTTTTATCTTATGAACAGCTACCAAATTTTCATTGAATATTTTACTGCTAACATATGTCGGTTTAGCAGCCATTTTTAATAGTTTCTTTTCATCGGTGACTAATCTGACGTCTACTCGCTTTCTGAGGTTTTCCATCGTTTTTCCAAATACACTGTTATTCATAAGCTTGAAAAAGTCTTTCTCAAAAGCATTTTTAGCATTTGTTCTTTTCTGAGTGTTGTAATCAATATACTGTCTCAACCATGGGGATTGATTGAACTCTAACACTCGATGGACTTTAGTTATTTTCAAACCGAGATCAGTGTATAATTGGAGGTTCCTATAATGAAGCACGTATTTTTCTTTGTTGCTTAATGTTGGTATCAGTTTATGTACCAGACCAGTTGATATATTGTATTTCTTTGCTATCTCCTTACAATAATCTGATAGCATGTCCCCAGTCACTTTAATCTTTTCCGGTCCAAGTGGGTAGTCATTATGCAGATCATGTAACTCTTGGGGGTATTCAAGGTCAACTTCAAGAATCAAATCCTTTGCACTATCTTCTTTATAGACAGCCAGGTCTAACTTGCTGATCCGCTTTTCTGTCAACCATTTGAAACCACCGGTTGGTAAATATTGACTCATAGCCCAACCATACAAATTATTTGCGTCTAGATACATGATGTACTTCGAGGACGCCTTCTCATCGTATTCTTTCATGTATTTATTGTTTGCTTTACCATAACGATTGGCTATATAACTGATTCCTCCACGCATACCCTTTTCAATGAATTGAAACATATCAATATCAACCATAAGCTCTAGTTTAATGTCAGTCATTTTCAGCATAGCATCCCAAGATTAACCTGGAGATGTGAAATAGTGACACGGGTCCAGTTTGTAGTACTCAAGGCATGTTTTTCTGAAGTTTTCAAATACATCAGCCAGTAGGAGTACATCTGTTTTAAGGTACAGATCATGATACTCACCCATATTTTTGATTGAGAATGTATTCCACACATTTTGAGCATGCGCATAGTCTTCATCTGATATATGCTCATCACTCAATATACTGTAGAATTCTTCTTTTGACGGCAGCTTTTGGTTAAATTTATCGAAACTATCCATATAGTCATAAGGATAAACATCTTTGTGCGCAATCAAATTAAGATCCTTTCCCTTGAACTCTTGTGAGGTGTATTTTAAGGCTTCTTTTGGAAGATTGCTGACAAGTTTTTCCAAACTTGAGCTCATGAATTGGAAGCTATCAATGAAGGTCAAGTGATTACCAAGCATGAAAGCCATATACTTCTCCATGTTATTTGGTATAGCATTTATTGTCATTTGACACTTTTCACCTTTCTTCTTTGTATAGGTGTGTTTCTTGACAATGGCTCCAATCTCCTGCATAATAAAATGACTATCATAGCCTCTTAGATTGTGAAATATGACTGGTATCTTTATTTCATCTGGGTTGACTCTAAGTTTCAGGTTACATTGTTGATGAGCTGATCCTCTATACTTGCCGGTAATATGACAATGATCTCGAACTTGGATATCTTTGTCAGTGTATTTTTTATCACAAATGTGACAAACTTTGGCTTTTTGGAATTTCTCTTCATCATCTTTAGTCATTTTCAATGGTTTGTTAAAAATTTTTTTCACAACATTCTTGCAATATTTGACTTCCTCCAGCATAGCTTCCATAAATTTGTACACCGCCTTTTCACCCCTGTATATTACTGCTGGTTTGCTGTATTTATCATCATAACAACAAACAACTTTGTAACCATATCCACAATCAGTATGCTTCTGATAGGCTTCAGTATATGATTTATCACTGTTGGGTTGGCAACCGTGTATTTTTTCAGTGATGGCCTCAAAATCAGCATAGATCACAAATGGTACCTGCTGTTGTTTATGAAAGTTGTTGAATTTCAGTATGTTGTTATCTTTGTTTGGCATTTTTATTGCCTGTGTGCCATTTACTTGCATGCAGTTGCCCTTGTGATCATTCAGAACCCTTTCAGAGCTGAAGCATTGAAGACAGTGCATACAAAAGTGTTTTCTTTCTTTGTGCTTTGTTTGATTGTACATAAACTTATTGAAATCTTTGATTAGCACATAATGCTTGTTTTCATTTTCAGTTATTAGAAGCAGATTCAAGCAGTCTGCATATTTCTCTTTTGATACATATATTGGATATGGTTGTTTATCCTCATTACCGAAAACATTGATGTTGATATCATTTTGTTTTTCAATCTTATTGTAATGTTTGGTAGTCACTGGAAATTCAATTCCTGAATAATCTAAATTTTCAATAAATTTCCTATCAACTTTTTTAATCCTCTGTGGGTATTTCTCTTGTGGGTTCAAGTGTCTGATGTGACACCACCGGAAGCATTCATTATCCTCATTTTTCAAGTTAACTAAACCATTGGCACTATTTCGTAATTCTGCTGGTAGTTTTATGTATGAGGAACCCCTCATTGGTTCATATTTCACCACATTGAGGTAATGACTATCAACAGATTCGATTGTCCAACCAGATCCCTCAGAAACCCAAACTGCAATCTTATTTATTATTTGTTGTTTTGACACTTGTAATGATTCATTGATCTCTGGATCGTTTATGATTGTTTCAGCTTGACTGTTGAAATATGCGGTTTTGTATTCTATTGCTCCGTCAGTCATTTTTGTGAATGTTACCTTTAGCGTTTCAACAAATTTCAGTCCTTTCATTTCATTTAACAATTTTTTAATGTGTGTTTCGATTGCCATTCTTGTGTTTAGTAGTTGCTCTAGCGGGTCTTTGTCATTTTTTATATCAATTTCAAAAGACTTTGTGAAGCCCTTTAGAGCTTTTTCAGTTTGTATAATCTTAGTCCTTGGTTCAGGAACTGGCTTTTTAGCTCTTGGGGCGGGAACTGGTCTGTCTTTGAACTCTAATGGTGGAGGAATTATGTTGTTTTCATAATCTTGAACCATTTGTTTTACACTCCTGCGAGGCGCTGGCACTGGTCTCTGTATAGGCTTGGTATCATCTACCACAATAACTTTTGGCTTATTCTGTTGCTTCAGTTTTTTAGTTCTTGGTGGAGGGATTGTTTTGTAATCATCTACTATAACAATTTTTGGTTTCTTCTGCTGCCGCTTCAACAGCAAATTGATTAATTCATTTTTGCTTAGTTTTTCAAGATCACTCTTGTTAATACTAATGGGTGAGATAAAATTTTCCATTCTATATAATATCTTTATATTTTTATTTTTAAGTACCTTTGTATTGCGTTTAAGTATAGGTTAAATTCAAGTGATCCAAATTTTGGATCCTTTGAACTAAAATTCCAAATCACTATCACTATCACTATCTCCATCTCCATCATAATCAGAATAACTATCGGGATCTTCAGGAGTAGGATCAAAACTACAAATTTTTATAATATTATTTATAATTCTACGATCATTATCAACTATCCATTCCGCTTCATCTCTGATATATCTTCCTTCTTCTATAGCTAATTGTATTTCCATCTCTCTCTTTCTTTTAATTTTCTCCTCTTTCCTTCTTTTAAACATATCATTTAAATGATGTTTTCTTGTTTTCATGTGAGTCCATTTACCAGCTAAAGTATAATTTTTACCATTATCGCAGACAACGCAATACCACTCTTTCTTAAGCATGCATTCAGTCTTGTTTTTTCTTCTTTGATCATCAGTGAGAACTCTAGGCCTTCCACGACCTCTTTTAACCTTTATTTTATTCATATAATTATACTATATATTTTTTATTTTTAAATGGTTTTATATCGCGTTTAAGTATGTTCTTCTTCTTGATAAGTATGATTTGCTTTCTTCCATGTGCTTGGTTATCTCATAAATTAAATCTTCAAAACAATTGCTCATGATGTACTTGCACTTGTTTTTTTCATACATCTGCTTCATATTAGTTTGTTTATCAGTGACTTTATACACACCAGTAGGGCTTTTAAATTCAAGACATAGAGCACTGTATTTTCTTGTGGGATTCAACAGCATTAAATCACACTGTCCTGGCATATATCCTTTGTTATAACTTTTGATTCTCATATTTGCACTAATTTGATTTTCACCAAGACCAGCTATCATTAAAGCATCTTCATATTTTTTTCTGATGAATGATACAATCTTGCAGTGCAGATCATTTTCACTTTCAATCATCAGCATGTTATTACTTCTATCATTAAACTGATTGTAATATCCCTGTTTTCTGATTGATGGTAATACTTTTGATGTAACCCAATGTTTGAATTTTACAGCTTCTTGTTTTTTGGAAGATAATATGAGTGAATAAAATCCTGATTCATTTATAAAAAAACATTTGAAAGTTTTTTCAATGGTCTCAGCACGAGGGACCGTTTTGGCCCCCCGTGAATCAGTGGCCTCAGCACGAGGGACCGTTTTGGTCCCCCGTGAATTTGTGATTATTTTGAGGTCTATCAAGATTTTATCATCAGATACAACATGATTTCTAACCGCTCTTTGTGGATTTTTATAGTCAAGAATATTAGCTATGTCTCTTCCTCTAAACCAAATGTTGTTCTTTTCATCAAGATAGCAATCAATTGATGCATCTAATTCTTTATTCTCGTATGAATATTTCTGCATATATAATACTATACTATTTTTTATTTTTTTAAACGTCTTTTAAATAGTCAGGAGTAAATAACATTCTTGGCTACCAGTAGCAAATAACAGCAAACACTGTAACTTCTTATTAATACATTAGATAATTTTCTCTTAAAACAATTTCATATATCTTTTAAATTGTTGATGGGTATTCAACTGTTAAATTCATCACTGTAACCCTTCCACTTTACTAAAGCTTGTTTCTTCTTGTAATCCCTCCGAATGACTTTATCAATTCTAAATACCTCTTGTTTGGCTTTTAATAATTCAGGTTCATAAAAACTCCCCTCAATATCTTCACCTCTGAGATCTTTTAGTTTGTATGTTATTGGATTAGTGTATTGAATCTTATCAACTGTGAACACTTCCTCAGTCCAATTTGGTGTGTAACCCTTATCGAACACATTCTGTTTATACTTGGATATTCGAACCTTGTCACCAACTTTAAGTTTTGGTTTCTGTTTTAATGTTTCTATATCACCATACAAATTGAAGTAAACAGTTCCTTCATTCCTCTTATCAGATGCTTCAACGGGTGTCATCTTTATGCTTGAATGTTTGGTATTATTATACTGTTTCACTAATTTTGGTAGCATATCGAGATACATTGTATTACCTTGAACTGTGAACTGCTTCCACATTTTGGACTTCATTGTTCGATTCCATCTTTCAACCATTGAGGACTTTTCTTCATTCTCGGTGGAGTATATGTGTATCCCATTTTTCTCTAACAAGTTTTTCAACTGTTTGTTATAGAATTCTTTTCCCTTGTCAACCCATAGATATTGTTGTTTTCTGCCTTCCTTGAATATTGATTTAAATGCCTCAGTGACAGATTCACCTTTCTTATCCTTCAATGGGACAATCCAACCATATTTGCTGAAGACATCAATAACCATTAGAAGATATTTATAACCTTTATTCCATTTACTAAACTGTTGCATTTCAACTAGATCACTTGCCCATATTTCATCAATTTTATTTACAATCACACGCCGCCGAGTGAAATTGCGTTTTATGGGTCCATGTAATTCATCAGCTAGTTTTTCTTGCCAGTTTTCTTCACTCGACGGCTTTTTCCGTTTTTGAAACACCAAGACCTAATTTCTGTTTTTTGTCAATTAAGAATCTGGCTGTTTGACCCCATTTTGGCATCTCACCATATGGTATTTGATCTAGTGACTCGACCATTGTTCTATCACAATCACCTTTATTTTTTCCCATATCATAACAAATATCATGATAAGTTGCTATTTCATCTACTTTATTGTAAGGTAGGACATTCCATTTTGTAACCTCACCTGTATTTTTATCATACTCCAACTGTTCATGTAGTGGATTATAAGGTCCCATATATTTATATTTACTTGGAGTCCAACCTGCTTTTGGTTTAGGAAGCTTGCCAATTACCTTGTGAATATCGATCTTACCACCATAATCCAATCCTTTAATGTCTGTTTTATAACGAATGTTTGGTCGCACTTTGGTTGAGAGTTGTTTTAAAGCTTCTGACCCAACCTTTGTGATTGCAGGCTTTGCGAGGGAAAGTCCTTTGTCAATTAATTTCTTTTGCAGCTTTGGATTTCTCATTGCTTCACTAGCATAATATCTACCCATTTCAACACCCTTCTTCGCTAAATATGGGACTCCGTGTTCCAAGAATCCACTTAGTGCAATATCTGCGGCTGAATCCAGTAAGCCCGCCCCTTTAGACGGGCTATTTAGTTTCTCTGTTTCCTGACAAATTTAGTCTTTGTTATCCCACATTCAGTACAAGTGCATTTCATCATAGTTTGACCGTTTTCGGCTTTCACATATCTTTCACTTCCAGGCACACATTCAGTGACTTTCGTCTGTTTAACACAATATGATTTCATATACAAATGGGTTAGATATTTTTGAAGTAGTCTATGATGAATCGGTGATTTACACTAACATCTGTTGAACTGAATTTGGAATTGTGTTTTGTATCCAGAATAGATCTGCCTTTTTGTCTCTCGAGAAGATAGTACAAACACCAATATCCACACAAGACTGAATCCCTTTCTTGTATCTCATCACCAGAGTATTCAAGTTGTTTACCGCTTGTGGCCATGTATTTTTGAATTTCTGTTGGCATCATCAAACCAAGAGTCGAAGTATTCACAGTATGTGTCCATATTCCGATAACATACCCAATGAGTACCTGGTTTAATCCGACTGTCAAGATTTACTATTCCACACTCTTTGTTTTTTATTTGTCTCGGCAAAGCATCCCGACTGAAAACTCCTCTAAAATGTTTTATTCCAAGTTGTTTCACCCAAGCTTGTAAATCAAAGTTGGATAATGGTTTATTAATGAATCTTACAGTATTGTTCCTAGTATGGGGATTGAATTGAATGGACTGTTTTTGCCTAATAGAAGTCCTTTTCCTTTGGTCTTTTTTTTTTTCATTCCAAGACCGATTGGGTTATCCCATGTACCAACAACTGGGGGTGATCTCCATGGCATCATAGCATGTTTTCCACCACTTTTATTTATCTTACTAGTTTGAATATTATCTGGAACATGTACCGGCAGTGACCGTCTTGGACGACTGTGTTCAACATGCAAACCTTTTCCAGTTAAGGCATTCATAAGCAGAGGAATTCCAATACTTGCTAAAAGTGTTCCAAGAAAACCACCAGACCGAGTTTTTGTTGGTTTGATAGCAAGTTGTCCACCAGACTGCATCGCATTGACAAGATCAGCCATTTGTCTCACATTTAACAAATTTTTATAATTCAATAGTTGGGACAAGTTTTGATTGGGAATAATGAATCCTCCTTTTTGTTTCTTTCCAAACAATTTATCAATACCAAGGCTTGCCAATGAAGAAAGAGCACCTGTGGCCAATGCTGGAGCCGCTTTTGCTACTGCCTTACCTGCATATGGCAATAGTCTTGTTCCAAGTGAAAAAAGACTTGACCAAAGAGAACCTCCATGTACAACAGCTTTTCTGATTTGAGTATTTGATATAGAGATGTCTGAACCTTTTCCCAATCTTTTTGATTTCATCAGTTTGTTGATTTGTGTCTTTGTCAACATGAGTTGATCACCTCCTGATAATTCACTATGCGATAACCTCAATGTTACAGCTGAATTCGTTCTATAAGCTTTTGCAAGCTTTTCTTGCTGACCTTGTGAAAGTTTCACTCCATGAGGATGATAAGTAGTCATATAAGATATGTTTATACTAAATTGTATTTAATATAAACAATGATTTAATTATTTAATTTATTTATTTAATTATTTAATTAATTTAATTTATTTATTTAATTTATTTAATTATTTATTCAGTGAAAGTGTCATATATCATTAGACACAATTACATAGATCTCAAAACAATTTTACCATCAGTCTTTCTCATCTCAATATCCTGCTCATAGAGGACCAATGCATGCACACTGTAATCAGCATCTGTTGCCCCACTCAAAGTGTATTTGAAAGTCAGTTTTGTCATTCCATCTTTGATATCCTGTTTCTGTTTCGTCAAATCAAAATAAATGAAAGGGAATATTGTACCGAAGTTGCCCCTGTTAAGAAGGGTACTTTCACTGAAATCATTTACAGCTTGAACATATTTCAAAACATCTCTAAATACTCTTGTTGGTTCAGTTGAGGGTTTATAATGTACCTCTGGATAATCATTACCATTGCCAACCTCAAGATAACAATCATTTAATTTTCTGTTATTAGCAACATTGAATGTGTTATAAAGAAATTTATTCTCTGTCTGATCCGAATCATTTGCATCGTTGATGATGAACACAAAAACGTGCCTTGGTTTGTTTATTCCCGTTGAGATGCGGAAATTGGCAGTCTGTTGTCTTGTTGAATTGCCTCTCTCAACCATTTCTCTCATGTAAGTCCACTTTCTGTTGTCAAGATACTTGCTCATGTATAAGGACTTTCCCGCAGAATTGAAAATAATACGAAGAACAATTAGCTGGAATTTAGTTAGTACCACACGACATTCATCAGCAGCTTGCCAAATCATATTGTCATCACTCTCAAGTGTCAAGTTAACCTCTAATTTAGAGTTTGGCAAAAGTTCATCCCAAAGGCTCTTGAAAAAACCGTATCTGTTCAATGCAAGCTCTGCATTTACTTTACCACCAGCACTATTCAACGGTGCTTTGCGAGCTGCGAAACCTTTGTTATAAGTAGCCACCTGAGCCACTCTGTCATCAGCAATCCTGTTGGTGTCAAGATAGAAAAACTCATTTGTTCCTTGACTTGAAGCATAACCTTGTGAATACTCAAGCAACGACTTAATATTTGTGGCTTGGTTGGCATCTCTGCACTCATAAACATCAATACCATTCATTTTTACATTAATGGCGTTTATAAGAGCGTGAACTGAATTAACGATACCATTTCTATCATTTTCGGCAATGGCGGCTCCATCTGCAAGCTTCTTTACAATGAAATCAACATTAAAACGGGCATTATACCAGTCAAATGGTGTTGTCTCTCCACTGTTATCAACAACAAATCGGTAACCTGTTTTCCTCTGATGAGCATTATTTGCTACTACAGTATTAAGTGCTGTCTCAAGCTCAAAGACAACATCTTCATATCGTTCGATATATTTTGAGTCGCGATAGTTTGACATATATTATTGTGTTACATAAAAGTTACTTTATTTTGCGAGGTCTGCCACGGCCTCTTTTAATACCACCCCCGCTCTTGGCTCCATTCTTTTTCCTTCTCAAAAGTTCTATTATTTTGTCACCAACTTTTTACCAGTATGCTCACCAATTGTTGTAGCCGCTTTTTTTCCAGCTGTTTTGACGATGTCAGTCAGAATACCTTCACCATAATGTTCATATTTTTTTAATTCAAACCTTTTCATATACTATTAGGTTTTATAATTCAGTCCCTCTCAAGAATAACTCAATATACCAATCTATCCCATTTAAATCAACTGGAGCTCTAGAAGAGTCTGTGACATAAAAGCGTATTGAACTGATTGTATGTGTTGATACTGGATTCCATGAAAGAAAAAGAGGTTTATAATTGAATGGTAAACTTCTGATGAGATCTGTGACTGGAATAACAGCGATAGTATTTGTGGAATTTCCATCAACGATGCTGTCTGTCACCTTATCACAATTAATGTAGATTTCATCTACTCCACCTGTTATATCAGGTAAGTTTGTTCCATATTCAGTGGCTGAAATTATTTTTGAATCAAACCCGATAAGTTTTCTGAAATCAAAATTTCTTAGATCCACTCGATAGTTTTCATTCAGTTCAATCAAGATACGATATGTTGATAAAACGAAATATATATTGATACCATACTTAAAGTTTGATTCGTCTGTTTCAGATAAATTCAGTATATGTCCATTTTTTCTCAAGTACTCATGAATGTAGCTATTAATTTCATCATATGAGTACATACCATCAACGAATGTTATTGTTTCCCAGTTTGCACCTTTGTCATGGCTATATTTAATTTGATTATTCCCATAAGATTCTCTTATGTTATACCAGCTGTATGTCATGTTAATAGACTTCACAGCCATTTCATATTTCATATCATTTGATAATACAAGAGGAGTATTAAATCGTTTTGTGAAATCATGACTCACACTGACACCTACTTTGTCTCTGTTTTTACTGTTGAATCGTAATGAAATTTCTGTCATATACAATTACATTAGATATTTAGCTATTATTTTATTTAGCTCCTTATTTGAAACAACACCTAATTTGCTTAATGTGTGCAATATATTTACAAACTCATTTCTGACACCCATACTATTGTTACCAGCAAAAATAGACCCACCAAGTAACTGTAGTCGTGAAAGCAAGTCACCAATATTATTATAATGGACAACACCTGCTCCATATTGCATTTTTCTCTTTCTGATACCTTCACCGATAGTTTTTGATCCTTCTTCAATAAGATCAATTCTTTTTCGATACTTTTGCAATGTTTTGATGTCTTGTGTTAATTCATAAATTTTTTCTTTATTATCTTCCCTCTGCTTTTCTGTTTTTGATAGTGCTCCTTTTTTACCTCCAAGATCTTGGGTTAATTTGCCAATTTTTGAATCATAGTCCTTAATATTTATTGATCCATCCATATGTTGATTGAGTATTTCTGATGGAGGAGATAAATTATATTTCATTAATTTTAGAACCTCCTCAAGTGAAAAATCCTTATCAATATTTGACTTATAAGGTGTTTCAGACATCATTTTTGGTTTATAATCAATTGGTAATTTTGTTGTTTCCATAGGTACTGATTCAGGCAGTGTGTTTAAAAGCTTAAGAGCCGCTGCCAGTAAATATCAAACATCGTCCGACAGTTCAAATAATTCGACCTCCATTTTATTTTATTAAAATAATCCCTATATAGAACTGTTTTCAAAAATGGAGTTAGAAAATTTCAGAGAATGTTATTTTTCAAGAAATCGAGCAATGTCTCATTTCGCCGAGATGGGGTCTTGGCACCACCCCAAAATCAGCAAATGTTGCGAATGTTGAGCAGCCTCGCAAAGCAATAAAAGCAAAACAAATAAAACCCTGTTTGATATCTCGTAAAAGTATACTATCTGGGCTTCTAAGAAAAGGTATCTTTACTTTGTCTTCGGCTTTTCCAAAAATTTTAAAGGACCCCATATGAGCCCATTCTAAAACAAAGTCGTTGCGATTAAATTTTGCACTAAATCCAAGAGCAAAAATTTCAGCTGGTGCATATTATTTTTCCAATAAAAATGCTTTCTAGTGATTCTTAGCCTTTCATTTCTAACATATAAAAAATCTACCGGCGGCCCGTAAATACTCACTTGTTAGGAAAATCAAACGTCCAAGCCATTTTGAGTCTTTCGACATAGCGTAATTGTCAAATTTCAGTGCGTGTCGAGAAGTAAAACATTTAAAATTACTTCCCCTAATTTGTGAAAAAATTTCTTAACCATTTATCATGCCAAAAAATAGCCGAGAGAAGTGATATTCTCTTCGTACCTGGGATTATTTTGATAAATTCTTGAATAAAAGCTCTTTTTGAACCAACATTAGCGCGTGACAGTGCTTGCGTGACAAATCAATTCACTGCGACTTCCCCTAAAAAGTCCAAAAAATCATCATCAGCCTATCACCTGCTGGGTTTCTTCAAGTTGAGGGTTCCAAAGAATGCAACATTTGAGGTCATGGGTTTCTGAAATTGGAATATTTGTATTTGCTGATTTTATATGTTGCAATGAATTATTTTTCCCAGAGGAGTTATATTTAGCACTGGCAAATAAATAAGCATGACTGTAATGGCAATGTTTTTGTGAATCACGAAAATAAAAATGTATATATATTCCTACTCCAAGTGCAATAAACTCTGTTGATTGTTTTCTAGATTTCTTGAAGTTCATTTTTCAAAGGGGAGATATTCTAGATCGTGGGTTCCTGAATACATATGATTTGTTGATTTGCTATCATACATTTTCCCACCGAGTAATTTTAGCAAATAGAATATTTCTCACGAGGCCTGTAAATTTCTACAGCTACGTTTGCGCTGTTTCAATCCGTGTTATTCTCAGCGCGGCAAATCCTGTCGAAACACTGACTGCTTGGTTGCCAAGTTATTTACTAGCAGTGTATTATGGAAAGCGCAAAGTAAGAAAACACTCACCATCAGAAAGATCCCACAGTTTTCAGATCACGTGACGTAATGTTGTTTGGGAGATTCCTCGGGTAAACTGCGTGAAGTGCGTATTGTCGAACTACGTTTTCACGAGGATGGCTCTCTGTGAGTTTTCTAGACTCGTTGGTGGTCCTTGCGGTGCGAGTACAGATTACCCTTCAAACGTGGCGTGTGTTTCTATCCGGGACTGTGATAGAGACGTAAAAGGACATCTAAAGTTCTGCAAAATTAGCGATGACATTGCGATACGGAACGAGTCAAGGCTTCTCCTTGCTCGAGCAGGTAAACCTATCATGTTATGGTATGTTTCTGATATTGTATTTATAGCCTATGGGTATGTTGCAATCAGCAATTCACAATCGTCAGCACTGAGTATCAAGACTGTCTAATAACCAAAAGACGGATCACAAACTGACATATATCTTTATATACCACTAACGATGTACCATGTATCATGGAACCATAAATTATATTTCAACAAAGCAACCTTAGTGCGATTTTTGCAGGAATTTTTGCACCTGACGAGAACGACTTAACAGCCACAATTTTCCAGCGTCATCGTGATCTGTTTGGAACTCGCTGGCGGCGCGCCAAGGGGAGCCATGGTCGGGTCTTATGCAGTATTCCTAAAGCCCTTGCTGTCCACAAGTCTCCCTCCACCACCGGCGTATGCGGTCTTAATTTCGCTCTGTCAAAGTTTGTAAAGGAGACACACGAAATATTACTACCTGTAGGATCAGGTATGTACTTGCGCCGGCAAATGGCGTCATTCTCAGATGATGATGATGAATGATGATTATCCTGGGTTGTCCAATCAGCTGACCATACAATCAGCTGGAACAAGAGACATATTACCTATAGCGGAAGGGCATGTATGGGGGAAGTCCAGCAAATCAACTATTCAACTCAACTCAAATCAAATCAAATCAAATCAAATCAAAACATCGGCGTTGAGGAGAGGGAAAAACCGGCGTACCGGAGAAGAACCTCTCGGGGTAGAGGAGAGAACCAACAAATTCAGCCCTCTCCAGAAAATCCAGAAAGAGGGGGCCGAAGAAATAAATAAAACCGCCTGATGCACAATGCCACTTAAAAGTCGGTTGGTTACAGAAGCTTTTTTTAAAACTACCTACAGGAAAAAAGGGGGTACCAAGGCCCCCTCGGCCCCACCCTTGAATCCGCCACTGCTGATTCCGGGAAACGAACCCATGACACAATGGTGTAGGGAGAACGCTCTCCCTCACTCTCCCCGAACACCCTCCCCTTCCACAGGATAACGTAGCCGTAATTAATAACAAACCGGCGGATGGACCACTCCGCAAAAATCGTTCCATTTAGAAGCCTTTTTTCTATAATGGTGTTTTACAAATGTCTTTTCATTATAGCTGTCTGTAAGAGATGTAAGGGAAATTGGCTGCGCTCAGCAAAAGAGAGCCGGATCTTGACGATGATGGAAATGAAGGCGTCGATGATGACGACGAGGAAAGTGAAGATCAAGAAGTTATTATCGCTGCCAAGCATCTAGTCTTCCAGAAAGAGGTAACAAAATGTTTTGCGCTTGCGCGTTATGGTAAGGCAATGCCCCTTAACGGGAGATATACAGAATATAGTAATACATCATGACTTCGAGCCTGACTAGGAAACGAAAGCAAACACTGAAATTCTATTTGATACATGATCATAACTGAATCTTTTCATAATTCGAAGGTCGAAGAAGAGGGCAGTTTTGCAGTGGATGAGGATAAGCTAACAAGTTCGCTTTGTGCTCTCACAACAGCTGATAATACCGCTGATTCTGTCCACCTTACTGCCGAAACAGCGTCGTCGTCTGACGAGGCACTATGTGATGCACGTATGGTGCGACGTCTTAAGTTGAATGCCTTCCTCGAAGAATGTCGCGTAATGCCACTAAGCCGAAAGCCTATGCTTCCATGGGAAGAGGCTAGTGAGAGAACAAGAGAGCGTTATGTCGAACGCACATCGGATATAATAACTGCAGTCTTAAATACTGTATCCGAGGAGAACGCCGCATGTTTGTGGAATGCTCTACAAAGTTCGCATTCGATACGCGCTGCGTTGGGAATCGACACAACTACGCAGCTTTCTGAAGAATCCTACTTAGAGGCTTTGGTAGAGGCTTATAAAAACATGTCCGGATGGGATACTAAGCGACAAGTATTATCAGTGATGTCGGGAGTTGCCTCGTTTGACGCGATAAAGAAATTCATCCCTGAACTGAGTAGGTACAGATACCATGTGGCCACTACGCATTCCTTACAGTACGGTCGAGGTGTTGCAGTTCCAAAAAGTACCAATCCCCGCATGCGCGTGGATAGAAAGCAGTTAGATCACTTTATTAACTTCATAACTAGTGGTCATCTTATTCAAGACTTGCCATTCGGGGAGAAGCGCCTCAAGCTGACAAGTGGGAAAGAGATCAAAGTTCCTAATATCATTCGTACAATGATACCACAGCGAGTAGCTGAACAATATACAGCTTTTTGTCAAGAAACGGGATTTGTACCTTTCAGCAAACGAACGATGCTGAGGGTACTGTCCGAATGCAGTGCATCCGTGCGAAATTCCCTTCAAGGGCTCGACAGTTATGCTGCAGAAGGTGCACGCGTATTTGACGATCTGGCGGGTATCGTGGAGAACATCAGCACTTATGTCGAGCTTGGTTCCGGGAGCACAGAAGCTCTTGACGCTCTGAAAGCGGGAAAACTCTATCTCAAAGGAGAATACAAGGTACGTGGTCACATACAGCTGTACCAATCCTGTATTATAGTAGGTAACATCAAATAAATGGACTAAAAAGTAGTAGGTGATGCGTGACACTTGGTAGTGAAAAAAGATTGAGTTGATATTGCAAGTAACAATTATCAAGAAGTGTCAAAATTGTCTTACTAACAACACAGACGTTTCGGATGTATAACCCTTCTTCAGTGTGGAAAACTACCGTAATAGGTAACATTACTGTAGGTTGTTATAATTACAGGTACATGTCAGCAGCAATAGTGAAGTGGCGGAACATTGCAGTGTACACGCTTTGCGTGATCCATCCGACGCAGACTTCAGTCAAGAGTGCGATCATCAGCATGATGAGAGATGCAGCCAGTGCGAAGCCCTGAATAACGTACTCGTCCGTATAGAGAATATGGTCCATGACGTAGAGTTCCACAGCGAAGAGGATAAAGACGAGGCGTCGTATCTTTGCAAGACATCCGTCAATGCTATACGTTCCTGGAAATCAAACCAACTAAGATCTGTGCATCAAGACCAGGCTCGCTTAGATGTAATAAACGAATTAGACGAACACTCTGCATTGATTGTCAGTGACTGGGCAATGCAGTTTATTCCCCAACGATACAGAGAGTCCCAGCAGGACTGGTTTGGAAAGCGGGGTATGTCCTGGCATATTGCTGTTGTTTTCCGCAAGATAGAGGGTACCCTTCAGTCGCAGTCCTTTGTTTATCTGATGCAGTCTTCCGCACAGGACAGTCGAACAGTAGTCCACATCTGGCAGCATATCCTGAAGACAATCAAGGACGAAGACACCAGCATCTCAATGGTATACTTGCGCCAAGATAACGCTGGGTGTTACCACTCGAATTCCACCATCCTGGCTGCGGACATAATCGAAAAGTCAACTGGCGTCCAAATCAAGCAGATCGATTTCAGTGATCCCCAAGGGGGCAAAGGCGCGGCAGATCGTCTAGCAGCGCGATGCAAGAGTCACATCCGCGTATACATTAACGAAGGCCATGACGTGACTACAGTGGACGAAATGAAGGCGGCGCTTTTGTCTCATGGAGGGCTTGAGGGTGTCCGAGTCGTAGTTGCTACTTCCAGTTTAATATCTTGCGATCAAGAACATTCCAAAATTACCTCTGTTAACAAGCTCAATAACTTTCAATTTGTAAACGGGCGTATAATTGCCTGGAGAGCTTATGGAGTTGGAAAAGGAAAGACGGTCCTGGTCAAAAGTTCTCGAAGAGGTACGTTATCCTGCGAAATAAAACATTTTTTTTTTTCTGTTTTTCTTCTTTTCCAAAAAAAGAAGCCGCATGAACATCGTTTTGTTTGTTTTTTGTTTGTAGAGGAGAACTACCGATGGGTTGACGAACCATTCTCAAAGGGTACGGGCTTCAGGCGTGTTGGCAATCAGCCGGCCAAACAACTTGATCGTACAGTGGACCGAGACGATGCCTTAGAAGAACAGCCACTGGACTACAGCAGCCAGCTATTCTCCTGTCCTGTAGATGGCTGCGTCAGAATATCCCAGCGTGTATCAGGATTAGAGCGCCACCTTTCTCTGGAGGCTTGTTCCCATGAGGCCGAGCGTAAGACACTTCTAGACGTAAGCAAGGAAGAGTACGCGAGACGCCTAGAGAAAGGAATTGGGGCCATTCCGACCCTGTCGTGTGGCATAACGAGCCAGAGATAACCGGAAGGTAAAAAATCTCCCAAGTCTGGTTGCTAAGGAGTGACGTTATAGGTCTGCATTAGAGCCGTCAACGTTCTCCATTAGTGGTTTCACTGCAGGAGCATCTTAGCACACCTTGAAAGAAGTATTGTTTTTGCGCTTCAGCGGCAGAATTTAATTTACCGGCACGCGGCACGCTTACGCGTTGTTCTTATGGCATTTTATGGTTTTACTTGTACGATAAAACGCTAGTTTTGTCAAATGTTATGCTTTAGTGATTCGTTGAGAATTTCGAGGGGATAATCGGCATATCTCGGTATGTGATGGACAGAAATTACAGAGAGTGACGCCTTCTCAGGCTGAAATTCTGTTTTATCGGGTGATTTCATTGACGTGCAATGGACTTTGGTAAGTTGTAACTATATTTTAAGCCGAAGTAAATCGCCTTCAGACAATTTTAAAAGCGGAAATACGAACGTAAGAGGTAAGATCGACGTAACTTTCGATTTTGTTACATTGGTACGTTTGGTAGGAATCGCCCTTGACATTATCCCTGGGATTACATTCTAATGTAAATTTTCTGTAAGATTTGATTGAGTTGGAATTCCTTTGGTTTCGGACCATTGTTGAGCGGTAATCTTTCTGTTCAAGCGTATAAATGTATATGTAGCAAAGTTCATGTATATTCCGGCGGCAAATTAATTATATTTTGGCGGCAAATTAAATATGAAGCCGCGAAATACGCGCGCACTCGTCATCGATCCACGATAATGAAGATCGGGCTGGTGAGGGGGCGCGGAAGTGGGCGGCTCCTTATTTTGTCTTTATAACTGGATATGGATACTTATATCTTTTACATAGCTGCTCTCTGTCAAAGCACAAAATATTTTATCTGGCGACTATTTCTTCCACTTATGGTGGTGATTAAAATAGTGGCAGTTTGAAAATTGAAAATTATCGTTGGAGAATATATTATCGTCCAGAAACAACTTCTGAAAGCCTTTTCAAACAACCAAGGAGTTTAGGACTCGGTGTTTGTTTGTGCGTGGAAAATAGCAATAGTAAAATATTCAAGTGATTAAGCATATGTAACTTGCAGATAAAAATTTAGGCAAATGTTCTATATTTTTTCTGGTTCATTCAGGTTGAGGTCCTGGCATCACTGTATCCCTGAGTGCTTCTGGGATATATAACATGAACAGTTTTTTTTAATGCAGATAAAAATCCAGGCAAATGTTCTATATCTTTCTGGTTCATCCAGGTTGAGGTCCATGGCATCACTGTATGCCTGAGTGCTTCTGGGATATATAACACGAACAGTTTTTTGAAACGTAGATAAAAATTTAGGCAAATGTTCTATATCTTTTCTGGTTCACCCAGGTTGAGGTCCATGGCATCACTGTATGCCTGAGTGCTTCTGGGATATATAACATGAACAGTTTTTTGAAACGTAGATAAAAATTTAGGCAAATGTTCTATATCTTTTCTGGTTCACCCAGGTTGAGGTCCATGGCATCACTGTATGCCTGAGTGCTTCTGGGATATATAACATGAACAGTTTTTTGAAACGTAGATAAAAATCTAGGCAAATGTTCTATATCTTTTCTGGTTCATCCAGGTTGAAGTCCTGGCATCACTGTATGCCTGAGCGCTTCTGAGATATTTAACATAACAGGTTTTTTTTTAAAATGCAGATACAAATTTAGGCAAACGTTCTATATCTTTTCTGGTTCACCCAGGTTGAGGTCCTGGCATCACTGTATGCCTGAGTACTTCTGGGATATATAACATGAACATTTTTTAAAGTGCAGATAAAAATCTAGGCAAATGTCCCATATCTTTTCTGGTTCATCCAGGTTGAGGTCCTGGTATCACTGTATGCCTGAGTGCTTCTGGATATATAACATGAACAGTTTTTTGAAGTGCAGATAAAAATCTAGGCAAATGTTGTAAGCAGGTTTAATGACCAAAACGTTTTACCTTTGGTACATTTCTTTGCAGAACAATAACGCGTTCGGATGACTGTATTTTTCGAGAACGTTTTCCTTACTTTAATGCCCTTCAGAGTAATTTAGTCCTTGGACAGTTCGCCAGCATTTTCCAAGTTAAACAAATTTTAACAATTGGGAAAGAATTAGAAAAAGGAGAAGTTATATTTTGAAATGATGATTTCGATACCGTCGCCGTTGTCGCTTTTCCTGCCAAGGTCGGTTTCGGAAGTCGAATACTGAAACTTCCACTTCGACGTTTGCCGAGATTATTGAGGAATTATTCAACGAGAATTTTATCAGTTCCTAGGGAAATCGTACGGATAGTAAAAGTTCTGTTCATGGGCACGCAACGATATCACATATTGAAGCGAATTATTTTAGCTCAGTGATGTTAATTTGCTTTCACGGAGTTCAAGAAGGGTAATAATTGCAGACTGATTTGTGTAAATTACTCGCAAATATGTTCACTATTACCATGTATTGCAAGCATGTTTGATTTAGGAATACGAGCGAATTTTAATTAGCGTTCAAAAGAGATATATCTCCCTCCAAAAACAAAACACATTAGGGCCGTTTATACAAGAGAAAATAAGCCGCGGCTTACTCTGGCCACGGCTTACATAAGACGCGAACACTCCGCATAAATGGTACAAAATCTACGTTCACGGCTTTCTCAAGCTGCGGCTTATCCTGGCCTAGCTTGGTGTTTTTACTCGTAAAAATGGTTCCTTTCGCGTCTTATGTAAGCCGCGGCCAGAGTAAGCCACGGCTTATTTTTTTTTCTCGTATAAACAGCCCTATTATTTTTCCCATATTGCATGCGAAAGAGAAACAAAGAAAACTCGAGTCTTTGGCTGTAATTTAGTGCTATTTTCTGGAACCGGTGAGCCTACCTCAAGAGTAATTCATCAAAGCGAAAACAAACTATTGGGTATCGTTTTCCCGTTCCCGCAGTCACTTTTCGTGTGCATCAGGTCTAAAGATAGAATTTAATTAAACTCTCGCCATAAATAAACGTTTACGTTTAAGGATTATGACAGATAAGCGTGAACGTTGTCGCCCCATATCAAACAGAAACGAGTGCCAGAAGCGATTCGATTACATTGGAATGTTCAGAGTAGCTGGATATCCTGCTGAGATTGGTGGCAAATTGCCCCCTATCTCAGCGGGATCCAGAGGTATTTTTGTGGTTGCTAAGAACCTCTGGCTCGTTATGGTTGCGCAATCGTCATCTGTCAATACCCTACCTAAAGTAAAGGGATGGGCACTGAAGGAATCCAGGAGAGGGGGAAGGTTTAGCGAGAAACAGAAAGCCTCCTTGACCTCCAAATTCAATATTGGGATTACCTCAGGTAATGAAATGTTATAGAAAGCATTGTATCCACCGTTATACGTTGTCATAGCTACACATGCATGTATTCTTACAATAGCTATAGATAACTTGCTTTACATCGTACTGAAATGTTTGCCCTAGTCTCTGTCTGATCCCAGCAAAGGAAACCGTGCACGTGATCCTTATTTTACCTTTTGGTACCTCGAGGAGGGGCGCTTGTTCGGAGAGAATAGAGGCGCTATTACTATACAATGCAATGCCTTCTATTTAAACACGATAATAATTAAAGCTGTCGCTTGTGGAGTCATGATACAGCATTAAAAACAGATTAAAAACTAAATGCTAGTTACATGCAATTGCCAAATACCTATGCTTAGGAACGCCTACAAACAAAATCACATACAAAGGGAAAGTAAAAGAAGCCTTATTTAAAGAAGAGCACTGACTCGAATCAGTGCTCGTAATGCTTACGTATGTTTATTACCTGCCGTACAGGTAACAAACAAGATCCAGAGAAGGTCGCTAAAGACATGCGTAGAACACGCGATGAAAGCGGGGAACGTCTTTTCAGAATAGAAGAGTTCCTCATGCCAACCCAGATAGCAGCATTCTTCTCACGGCTTGCGGTGGAGTCCAGACATCAGTTGGATGATGGAGAGATCCAGGAAGAGGACGTCAATGCTACCGTAGAGGAGAGCAATTTCGACGAAGCGAGACCAAATGTTAACCAAAATATTAATCTGCAACACCCGATTATCTTTGACCAATATGACATATGCCAGCTGGTTCACAATGAAGGCCTAAAAAAAACTAACAATTAGCATGATGGAGAAGCTGTGCCTGGAGCTCGGAATTGCCACGCCCAATCCCTTCGTGCGCCGCAGGGCCCCTATGAACAGGTACTCAAGGAGGCTGTTTCCCTGTGCTCCTGCAGTGGATGAGCTGGAGACAAGTCCAGTTATTTCTTTGATAGTTCCTCATTTGAAATGGAGTTCGCTTCTGTTCTGAGTTATATTCTACTTCTTGCACCAAAATAAAAAAAAAAACATAAAACAGAACAAAACAAGACAAAACAAAAAAAAAAAAAAAAAAAAAAAACGGGATCACCGGATTTTACGGCCTGCCAGTTATTGCACGTTATTATTTGCGTAAAACCTACTGCTTGACCTATACTTATTTGCGTTTATACTTGTTGATCTGAGATTGGAAGACTGTCATTTTAAATCAAAAAGCAGTTTTAGATCAAACAGTGAAGTGCAATTGGTGCATAGTTCACTCGAGTCAGAGATTACATTAATATGTAGTTTTACTACCGACACTGTAATTGGTTACTAAATGTTTATTAGCGAGCTCAATAGCAGGGAAAATATAAGATACGGAAAACAAAAAAATCCCAACTTGAAGAAATCTAGCAAATAATCAACTGAATTCATTGCTTTTCAAGGTATATTCGTTTATTTTCTCCATTCTCATAAACGGTGACATGTTATGCTTATTTAGTTTTATTTTCTAAATATAACTTGGTTGGGAAAATAGGTAATGTCGCAATTAGAAACTACAAATATACAAACATTCAAGAGCCGAAGACCTAAAATATTAGACTATTTTGGATCCTCAACACGAAGAAACCTAGCGAGTGATAACCAATAGTAAATATTGCATGATTTTCGTAAATTTAGTTAAGTGGAAATCACAGCGAATGAACATGTCACGCAAGCACTGTCACGTGCTAATGCGTGTTCCATAAAGACTGAGAGGCTTGAATTCTAAAATTTATGAAGATAATCCAAGGTACGAGAGAGAATATCCCTTCTCTCGGCTATTTTTTTTTTATGATAAATCGCTTAAGAAATTTTAAAACAAATCAGGGCAAGTAATTTTAAATGTTTTCTTTCTTGACACGCACTGAAATTTGAAAAGTACGCCATGTCGCAAGACTGAAAATGTCTTGGACGTTTAGTTTTCCCAAAAACTGAGTATTCACGGGCCGCCGGTAGATTTTTTATATGTTAGAAATGAAGGGCTAAGAATCACTAGAAAGTATTTTTATTGGAAAAATAATATGCACCAGCAGAGATTTTTGCCCTTGGATCTAGAGTAAAATTTATTAGAAACGACCTTGTTTTAGAATGGGCTCACATGGGGTCCTGTAAAAGTTTTAGAAAAGCCGAAGACAAAGTAAAGTTACCTTTTCTTAGAAGCCCAGATAGTATACTTTTACGAGATATCAAACAGGGTTTCATTTGTTTTGCTTTTATTGCTTTGCGAGGCTGCTCAACATTCGCAAAATTCGCTGATTTTGGGGTGGTGCCGAGCCTCCATATCGGCGAAATCAAACATTGCTCGATTTCTTGAAAAATGAAATTTGCTGCAACTTTTTAACTCCATTTTCGAAAATAGTTCTATGTAGGGATTCTTTTAATGAAATAAAATGGAGGTCGAATTATTTGAACTGTCGGACGATGTTTGATATTTACAGGCAGCGGCTCTTAAGATCTTCTAATCCACTTGTCAAGGCTTTTTGATTTTGTTTCAACTGTTCAATAACTTCATCCTGTTTTTTGTCGACACTTGCTTTCACACTCTTCTGAACATCAATTGAAGGTTTGATTAATTCTGATGTTGTATCATATGCATCCTGTTTTGCATATTCAAAATTCTTGATAACATCTCGAACTTCTTTCGTCTTATTTCCAGCTTCAATTCCACTTTTAAGAAGCTTTCTCATACGTTCAATATCCATATACAAATGTGTTAGACTAATCTAAACTATTAACATATGGAAATTCCAAATTATGATATAATCCAGAATTCAAACAAGTCTTTCAGACAGTTGTATCCATATATGCCGAAAGATACATTCAGAATGTTATTGGCTGGAAATTCTGGATCCGGAAAGACAACACTGTTTATGCACTTGATTATGGAACCTTTGTATATTATGATCAGATACATCTGTATGCCAAAAACTTGGATCAAGACAAATATCAATATTTACAGCAAGTGATGGATGAAATAAGCAAACAGGTTGGTTGCCCTGTTTTAATATGCAGTCAAGATGAAATTTTACCAGTTGAACAAATTAAAGACACTGAATTGCAGCGGCTGGTTGTGTTTGATGATTTCGTGACAGATAAAAAACAAGATCAGATTATCAGTTATTTCATTCAAGGTCGCCACAAAAATTGTTCTTTAATGTACCTAACGCAGTCATTCTACGGGTGTCCAAAATCTGTTAGGCTTACTTGTAGCCACTTCTGTCTTTATGATTTTCCATCTACAAGAGGGAGAAACATCATATCCAAGAACTTGGAATTGATAAGCAGAAATACATTGAAGCAACTAAGAAACCATATTCCTTCTGCTATGTTGACAAACCAATGAAAACAGTAAAAAGAAACTTTTATGGTGTTATCTAATCTAATATTACATGGGTATTTTCAACTTTTTACCAAATCAAGATGATAAAGGAACAGCAACTGGTGAAAAAGGTCAAAGAGGTCCTGTTGGTCCATCTGGCGCACAAGGTCCACAAGGTCTAAAAGGTGATAAAGGTCCAAAAGGTGATAGAGGTCCAGTTGGTCCACAAGGTCTAAAAGGTGATAAAGGTGATAGAGGTGATAGAGGTCTAATTGATCCAAAAGGTGATAAAGGTGATGTTGGAAGTGGATTAAAATTGAAACAAGATGGCAATTATGATATTGAAAATAAACGTCTAACAAACGTTGGCTCGCCAATAAATAATAGCGATTCCACAAATTTAAGATATGTAAACGATGCTATTTTATCAATTGAAGGAACTCGGGAAAATCCATTTAAATTTCTTCTCGAAGACATATCAAAAACAACTGTAACACAAAATGCGAATAATCTTCAATTAGAAGACTTCAATAAAAGCCCATACAAGATTAACAAAAAATCATTGTCTTTTATAGTTCCAGACGAAAGCATTACATCTGATTTTGTGTTCAATGTATCACAATTGGAAGTTTCAAAATATACTTTTGTTGTTGAATTTTATACAGAAAATAATCCAGGGCAGGCAACAATTGATATTGAAATGAGGACATTAAATTTACATATAAGAAAAAATTCAATACAAAGAGTACTTTCAAAGACACATATTGTTGATGGTTATCTTAAGAAAATATTATTCATTGAGAAAACAAGTAAAGCAGCCTCAACGATTAAATTAATAGTTATTACACCAAACATATTGAATAATGTGAAACATCATATTATAGTTTATGGTGTCTTTGGATTTTCTAATATCATTTTATCACATATTCATGACCCAACTTATGAAATTGAAAACGGTAATGTTGCATTCAGTGGTAATATTGACATGAAATTAAACAAAATCCTCAACCTGCAGGATAACCCCTCAAACTCACAAGACGTTGTAAACAAAAAGTATGTTGATGCTGAAATTGCTGGTATTGATTTTTCTCCGTTTGTTAAAAAAGATGGAAGTGTTATAATGACAGGCAATCAGGATTTTGGGGGGTTCATTATAAGAGGTCATGGGATAGGAACAGACCCAGCTGATCTTGTGAATAAATTTTATATTGACACTAATCTAGCATCAAAAAGCAGTATCGGTCAAACTCTACTTAGAGATGGAACACAAGAAATGCTTGCCAATTTGAATCTTGCTGGTAACAATTTGATCAACTGTGCAACACCAACTGCTAACACAGATGCTGCCAACAAGTTTTATGTAGATGATAAAACTAAAGATATTATTGGATTTACATCTGATGGAAGTTATGATTTTTTAAACAAACACTTGGAGAATGTTGGCCAGATCCATGCTTCAGGCTATATTGACTTACATAATAATAAAATTATAAATGTTAGGGCTCCAACCACTGACAAAGATGCTGCCAACAAAATTTATGTTGACCAGGCCCCTTTTCTTAAACTTGTTGGAGGTCAAATGGCTGGTGATATTGACATGGGTGATAACACACTCGCAAACTTAAAAGAAGGAACAAATAAAACCGATGCCGTAAATTTAGATCAATTAGAAAAAATTCATATTTCATCTGCTTCTCATCCAAAGAATGCTTTCAAATATTTGATGAATGATATCGATGAAGTCAGTACTGAATATGGCTTGAAAGTTAATGGATATGTCAATTTACCTCGTTCACCACATTTGATTTCAAAAAAGGTCATTGATGTAGACTTGAATAAAGAAGCTAATCATATTTACATGGCTAGAATTGGATTTAATATGTATACAATAAAAGATGGAAAATACACTTTCATTCTTGAATGGCTATTTCCTGATTATGAAGGAATGAGTCTTAGTAGTGTAACATTCAATGCAACTGGTGGAATTACAATTCATAAAACTGTAGGGAGAAAATTTGATAACAGAAATGAAGATCATTCGAGATATTTATTATGGATTGAAAAACCTTCAGTAAGTTCACCACCTGAATATTTATATTGTACAATACATATTAATGCTAACCCAACTTATCCAAATAAGTATAAAGTTCATTGTGTTGCATATGGTATTGATTTTGAAGCTGTAGAGGTTCCATCAAGTGTTTACGACTTCGCAGAAGCTTATAAAATCGTGAATGAAAAAAAAACAATTACAAACCGATTTAGATTTGAATGGGCACGCTTTAACAAATAATTCATCAAACTTATTTGACGGTGAAAATGGCGAATTGACAATGCTAAATAATATTAATATGAACAGCTTTCTTATAAGTGAGGCTAAACTTGGTGGTGATTTAAATCTGAATGGCTATAGAATTCATAATAATAGTTTGAATCTATTTCGTTCAAGCGTTACAGGTGTAATTATGGAAACAGCTTTCGATCTCGGAGGATTTGCTCTCTATCAGCCAAAATTAGGAGGTGATCTAGATTTGAATGGGAATGGAATAATTGGTCAAATACAATATTTAAACTGCTTTGTTGAAGCCAGTCAAGGACATAATAAAAATAATTTAAAGCCTGTATTGATAAATGGCTCTGAATATTTAGTTATTCATAATAATAACTTTTATATTAAGAAAATGTATATTATACAAGGAACGAAGCCGGGGATGTTTTATTTCAAGACAAAAGTTGAAGGTGCTGGGTTATTGCCATTACCAGCAACTATTTTCGAATATAGAATTCCTTCTATGAGTAGAAACATAAGAACAGTTACAGTCAATAAATCATTATCGAGAGGCTATTTTATAATTGATTATTCACATCCCAATAGTGGAGCATTTGATACAACATTCACACTTGAAGTAATCATGAATTAATCTAAAATAATATTATATGGGTATATTCAATTTTGAACTAAATCAAGGTAACAAAGGTCCTAAGGGTGATAAAGGTGATGATGGAAATGGATTCAGATTGACTCAAGATGGGCATTATGATCTTGAAAACAAACTTTTGACAAATGTAAAAGCAGGCAATGATTCTGATCATGTTGTTGTTAAATCACAAGTTTCTGATATTGTCAGAGACAGTTTTTTGGATTTATGGGTTTCTGAATTTATCAGATTATACTCAAAATGTGTTTATCAAATCAACAGAGCGAATGATGATTTTGTAGATATGAATGTAAACAGAAAAGTTGAAACATTATACGATCTTTCAAATGAAGAAAATGATGCAACACAATCAACCATAAATTCAAGACCTACTGTTTGTACAAGGCTGAGAAACTTAATGGACGTTATTTTTTTAAAATTTGGTGGATCACAGAGAATGATAAGTCAAATCAATTTAAATAATAATGCTGTTAATATTTTCATTGTTTACAAATTAAATTCAAATACAGGTGGAAATCCATGGAAAAATGGACTTTTGGTCATGATAATGGAGGTTATGATAAGTTTGTCAGCTATTATAATGGTTCAAATCTAGCTATAAGTGGTGTTAATGAATCAAATTGTGTGTATTTTGGTCCAGCAGCATCTATACAAAATTTCACAAAATTAGCAGATTATTCCGCAAATGATTTAGGTCAGATCAATGTTTGGCACTGCTTGTCTATTCATTGGGATAATTTATCTTCTCCAAATACAGGAAAAAGTAAAATCTATTGGAACAAAAAACATGTGGGAAGTTTTACATCTGCCAACAGAACCGGCAGTCAACGAAATGACTTTTGGTGATTTAAATCCAAGTTCCATTGCACCTTTAGACGATTGTATCAGTTTTTTCTGTGTATACTTAGATTTTATGTTAGATGAAAAAACAATTTTAGATCATCATCAAATTTTAATGCAACGATATAGTATATGATAGAAGACATAATCAAATACGTGAAATATTTTTTTGATGAAACCAAACAACAACATATTCATATTGATGACACAATATGAAATCATGTCTAGTATAACCAATTTTGTATTTAAAGCATTTTAAATAAAAATTTCAATAAACAATATTTTATATTTAATGATGGTATAGGGTTATTGGTCCAGGAAATGGTTGCACTAGATTTTTTGAAAAGAACACTTGGTTGGATTGATGTATTACACTCACATAGTATTCTCCATGATGCTTTTGAAGATTTTATAACCGTTATTCATTTAGACAGAGGGTACACATATACATACAAAGAACTTACAACAAATGGATGAAAAGATCTCCATTACGGGGTCAATTCACTGGATTAATTTATTGTATTTTGTAAAAGAATTATAATATAAATGATATATATAACTGATAATCGAAAAGCATATTCAACTGGAATCATATTTCAGGTGAATTAACAGAAGACCAGATTAAGGAATTAAAACCTATTACACACATATCACAGAAAGTGTTGGGCTCACAAACAGGCGGTGGAACAGTTCAAAAAATGAAATTACTGGGGAACTCATTGTCTATCATCTTTGCAACGGAGGCCTCGCCACAAGCATAGCAACTGGTGGTGTTAGTTTGGTAGCCTTAGTAAGAGCAGCACTTTTGATACAAGGGTGGATGAAGCATAAAAACCTCGATCTTAAATCCAAAATTGTACATATGCTTATCAAATATCAACATCTACTCAATACCATAAAAGACACAATGAGAAGTGGTAATTTTCAATGAGTCCAGCATCCATAACACAATGAAAGAACATTGATGATTATGTGACTGACAACAGTCTGTTATTGATAAGTACTTACTAAAAATATGATGAAAATTCACTGTCTAATAATAAATAATCACATCAAATCTTAACAATAAAATTTCACCCAATATTGATCATAAAATTTAAGAGTCTTTTTAAAATTTCAATAAACAATATTTTATATCTTAATGATGGTATAGGACTTATTGGTCCAGGAAATGGTTGCACTACACGATTTTTTGAAAGAACACTTGGTTGGATTGATGTATTACACTCACATAGTATTCTCCATTATGCTTTTGGAAGATTTTATAACCGTTATTCATTAGACAGAGGGTACACATATACCATACCAAAGAACCTTACAACAAAATGGAATGAAAAGATCTCCATTACGGGGTCAATTCACTGGATTAATTTATTGTATTTGTAAAAGAATTATAATATAAATGATATATATAACTGATAATCGAAAAAGCATATTCAACTGGAATCATATTTCAGGTGAATTAACAGAATACCAGATTAAGGAATTAAAAGCCTATTACCACACATATCACAGAAAGTGTTGGGCTCACAAACAGGCGGTGAAACAGTTCAAAAAATGGAAATTACTGGGGAACTCATTGTCTATCATCTTTGCAACCGGAGGCCTCGCCACAAGCATAGCAACTGGTGGTGTTAGTTTGGTAGCCATTAGTACAGCAGCACTTTTGATACAAGGGTGGATGAAGCATAAAAACCTCGATCTTAAAATCCAAAATTGTACATATGCTTATCAAAGCTATCAACATCTACTCAATACCATAAAAGACACAATGAGAAGTGGTAATTTCAATGAGTCCAGCATCCATAACACAATGAAGAACATTGATGATTATGTGACTGACAACAGTCCTGTTATTGATAAGTACTTACTAAAATATGATGAAAAATTCACTGTCTAATAATACCAATAATCACATCAAATCTTAACAATAAAATTTCAACCCAATATTGATCATAAAATTTAAGAGTCCTTTTCGAATTAGTGATTGTTATATTCTCGAATGGAAGACCAAGCATTAAAAATATTTTCTTAAGGACAAATTTAGTACTTATCATCCTTTTACGATTCTTATTCACTAATGGGAGTACAGTGTCTATCTCTTCGAATATTTTTAATATTTTACCACTATCTTTTACAGAAATTTGAAATCCATTATTACTGCAAATACTATTTATCATATTTTCAATATGGTACTTCCGATGATACACCGATTTTCGTCGTATCTTATACATATTCTCATAAAAGTCAACATACTCTTTAACATAATCATAACCATGAACTGAACCACAATTTGTACAGAGGCTCACCACCATTATCGTTGAACATTTCCTGATTTTCACAGCATGGCTCTGCCATACTACTTTTGACTTTAGCCAATTGCTCATCACAAAAAGGACAAGTATACTTTCCCATATCCATTAATTCATTGTGAATTTCTGAATTACAACTCATTCTATAATATTATATGAGATTTTATTTTTCAAACGTGACGTCACGACACTGCAGTATCGGTCAGAGGCGACCGTCTTGTGACTTAGAATAATAGCTATAGGCGATGACTCATTTCCTGTTTTCCTAGAATCTCACGCTTGGTGATGTTTCCGAGAAACTCTATATAGATTTCATCAAATTAAATAACTATATGGAAACCATCTGATGACGTCACGACACAGCTGTGTCGGTCAGAGGCGACCGTCTCGCGAGTTATAATAATAGCTATAGGCGATGACTCATTTCCTGTTTTTCCGAGAATGTCACGCTTGGTGGTTTTCCGAGAAAGTCACGCATTTTTAATAAACTATAGATTCCAAAATACGAGATCAGAAATACGAGATCATCGAATTGTATCATCAGATGGAAATATAGTAGTTGGGTTTGGTAACAGATCATGAATTTCCTGTTTTTCCGAGAAAGTCACGGTTGGTAATTTTCCGAGAAAGCCACACATTTTAAAAATATATAGATTGCCAAAAATACGAGATCAGAAATACGAGATCAAAATGTTGAAACCGTTAAATGTAAAAAATGATCTGGTACCCCAAGTACTATACTACTTTTGTGGGAATGCATGCCAGGCCGCAAGTTCGTAAAGATTACACATCAACCGGCTGTTCGAAATATGATCCGCTTCTTTTTCGCAAATACCTTTAAGCGCGTTCTTTGGCAGCAAATTACAAAGTTTTAAAACTAAACGGGCAGAATAATTTATGTAGAATCGACAGGTCAGGGAAGAAGAAACCCTTTTTATTAAAAATAATTATGTTCCAGTGAAAAGCGCTTCGTTCTGCATGCCAATCGGTGGACACTTTGTTGACGTCTTTACAAGCCGCAAATATAGTCTGCCGGTATATCAGGTAACCAAAATTGTAGCGTTCTTTAAGCCTGGTTTACATATGTCGGGAAAATCCCTGACTGTCAGGGATTTTACTGTTTCCCGACCATCCCAGATTATGCCGATTAAGCTTGGTTTTCATATGTCGGGAAAATCCCAGACAATCGGGGATTTCACTGTTTCCCGACCATCCCAGATCATGCCGATTAATGAAAACTGGAGATCGTAGACATCCCCGATCGTCTGGGATGGTCGGGGACAAATCGGGAAAATCGGGAAGGTTCTATTTTGCCGATGCGTCCAGGTTACTAATCTTTGTTCGTCCGCTTAAGCATTGATTAAGCATTGTAAGTGCGAGAGAAGGCAAAGAAGATCAGTTGTATTTTGCCGGAGAAGAGGTCGAGACGATTTGAACTGATTCCATAAAAAATCAAAACGCTTTGTTTGCTCGTTCAGCGCTTGCGCTCATCCGCTCGTTATTATGTTCGTAGTGTTCATGCTTGCCGTTCGTAAAATTTTTATTTTATTCACCCACGTTTAAACGCTTATCCTTACCCGTTCATTTAAGTTATTCCCACGTTTAAACGCTTACCCTATCCCGTTTGTTTAATTTATTCACCCGCTTAAACGGCAATGAAAAGCGTTCAAACGCCGTTCAAAAGCGTTTGTTTGCCGTTTGTTATTCAATTATAATTGTTGCCCGTTTGAACGGCTAATCGTTAGTGTACGTTTTCCCATGGAAGGTCACTTAATATATACAGTCATGTAATAGCAGTGCCATGAGTCAGCCATATGCATATTTATTATGCTTACTTGTGTTGCTGGTTTTGCACCCCCTGCAAAAAATAATCATTAACCAGGTAATGATCTACTGTAAAACCACAACTCAGACACTTTTCACTGGTACCAGAATAATTAGTTTCAGATTGGTGAATTCACATACTACATATCTATAACTGCATCAGCTGTTGATTTTACCAATGGTTTTCAGAAATGAGGCAAGCATGGTTAATTTTCATCAGTGTTCCCCTTGCTTCTTTGAATATTTTCCAAACCACAAAAAAATTAATACGTGTAAGCTTACATGGAGATGTACACCTGTACCTGGTATTTGGCTTGTGTACTCTTGGAATTGAAAGGTACATGTACATGTATGAAGACAACTGATGACATTCCAAAGCATAATTTAATATGAGCTTAATTCAAAGCGGAAACCCAACAGCTTTCACCTTCTAAAGAAAAAAAAAAACACAAGACCGAGTACTAAACGTTTGTGCACAGCTGTGCAAAGAGTATTCTGATTGACAGCTAGGGTACTGGATAAACTTATTTTGAATCATACCGCATTCGTCACGAACTTGTTATGCTAAAATTAATGAAGCTTACCTCGTTTATTTTTTGTTCATCTTGCCAGTGAGTGAAGCCAGTCCACAATGGGAAGCAAAACTTTAACATTTTCTTGAAAATGATTGTCTTAATTCAACCAATCCCCAAGTTACCACAATCACTCGATCAACAAAGTATCACACAAGAGGAGACGAAAACCCTCATGGACAACACCACTGACTAAGTCGTTTCCAGGTCTCAACCAATCTCGTACCCAGAGTCCTCGGGCTGTTTGGTCAGCGGGTGGACGCCCGGAGAGACTCTGGAATTATGGGCCGCCATTTTCCCAGAAAATCTGGGGTAAAACAATGAAAGCCGTTACGGGCCAGCCAATCAAAAAAATCATTTTTTCCCCATTATTCCAGAGTCTCTCCTGGCGACTAACCGCTGGCTAAAGAGCCTGAGGACTCTGGGTACGAGATTGGGTCTCAACTAATCCGCGATCATGCTCACGAGGAGAAAAGACCTGGGGCGACGATAGGCTCGATTTCCGGCGCTCAAGCTCGGACCCGAGTGAGCCGCCGCTAGGGCGACGACAGAGAGGTCCACAGGCTCCTCGTTTTCATTTGTCGGATAAGTTTTAATCTGTATCTACTGTCTTTAAATTTAATTATTTGTTCCCGCAGGATTTTGGCCCAAATGCCAAACTGTACGGGTCTTCAAATGATTCCAGGACCGCTAATGATCCCCAAATTGGACCGCAAATGATCACGACAAAAAATAAGGAATGGCATGGATTGATACAAAAATTTACACACGTAAGAAGAGGGTCCCCTATACTTTTTTCATGCAACGTGATTGGACCTATTTTTGTTTATTCGTTATTTAAGTTTTTATTTGTTCGTGATTCGTGATTGACTGTGTCAAGACCATTTTCACGTGAGCGTGAAAGCGGTTTTTGAATTAAGTGTGACGCGTTAGATTGGTTTTCCATTGAGTGTCAAAAGTAATTCTCGTTTTGCTTTGGTTTCGCATTGCTTCGTTCTGTGATTGGCCAGGAATACGCGCGCCACTTTCTCAAGCAATGAGAAGCAAAACCAAAACCTGCTTTGCTTCGCTCTGTGATTGGCCAGGAAAACTCGCGCCACTTTCTCAACCAATGAAAAGCAAAACCAAAACCAATCGTGATTTTGACGCGCGTATTTTCCCGTGCTTTGCGACGGCAACATGTGATTGCTTCGTATTCTGATTGGCTCATTGCACTGCTTACTTGTGTTGTGATTGGTCAAAGTAATTGCTTTGGCTTTGGTTTTGACGACACTCAATTGAAAATCGCTCTAAAGAAGACTTTAATTAAACGTGATTCGTGAACGATCATGTTTTGCGTGATTTAATTTAAAGTTATTTTAGTGTTCTCACCCCTTAAATGCGTATGAGCTTCAGTCATCATTTATATTAAAATCTCTCTTTTTCCCGCGATGACCTTTGATCTCCGATGGAATTAAGATACTACGTAAACCATCCATCAATGAACTCTACGACCGCTCTGAGTCCGCTCTCACATGCTAGACGTGCTACCATGTCTGCAAGAAGTAAAACTTTTGAAGTGTTTCTCAAACAAGGTGTGCCAAAATTGTTTTCTATTTGAAAAGTTGAGATTACTTCGTTATCTCGTTTTGGTGCTTGAAATTCTGCGGAAGAAAGCCGCAGAAATTTCATACGAGTTGGTGGGCGAAAATATCCGAGCTGCGAAAATATCCACTAGTGGCCACCGACATTACAGGCCCGTAGGGAGGGGTGTGGGGGGGTGCGACGGGTGCATGTCCCCGGATCCCCCTAAAAACTCGCACCTACCGCCCACGTGAATTCGACTGAGCCTTCGGTGATCAAACGCACCTCCACGCAAAAACCTGTCTACGGGCCTGGACAATGAGGTAAATAATTGTTTTAGTATACTAAAACAGTGAGATAGTAGAGCTCAAAAATGGTCATTTTTAACTCATTTATTTCCGTCAACAATTATGAATTTCACGCGCAAACGATCGAACTGCTCCGTGGTGAATAGCACTTGCTATCCCGAGTTTGAGTAGCCAATCATTTCGCGCGAAAAACGCTATCCACTGTTTTAGTATATACTAAAAGATGGTATAAGATTGTCGGCAACAGTCAGCCCCACGCTATTCGATTCTTGATGCTACGAATTTTTTAAATCCTTGTTACTGTACGAAGTCGTCAATCACCTGATACCAGCCGAGTGGTTTACAAGTACAGGTTCTGCAATATGAAGCCTTAGCGTCATTAGGGGTATTGCCCATATGCCCCCACAATTCCTCGATTCGCTCCGACGAAGGGCTAACGCTCGAACGTCAGCTAATCGAATCCCTCTATGGTGGTCTATTTTCATTATCAACTCCGTTGGTAAACCAAATTTTAATCATTATAACGGATAACCAGCCTCTGGAGAAATAGATTTTAATCTTCTAACCAATGCATTTGGCTCACAGCAAAAGTCTGTCCTTCAAGATTACCTTGTATATCAACCAACATCATCTTCCTCTCTGACAAGACGTAGCTGAAGAGCACGAGGCACTGCTCTTTGGCGTAGACCTCATCACAAGCTTCTTCGGGTGACGGTAGCAAGCACCGTCGTTTTTGACAAATACACCAGGTACAAACTCTTTCACGGTTACAGGGATATCATCCAGAACAAAGTAAAATACTTTTCCATACTGGAAGGAATCCCGAAATTACAAGGCACTCTCATAGTAAATCTTTGAATTATGTTTCCTGCAACCGCGTGCATTTGTTCTTGTTTGCGAGTACGGTCTTCCACTGTCGATTATAAGATGTCTGTGAAGGTTTGAATGGACGTGGCCTTGTATTTCTTACAGTAACTACCCAATCACCGGAGAACTGAGATCGGCTGTCGCTGCATGTTGCTTTAAAAGCATTCCTGCAAGCCCCGCTCGAGAAAGATTCCTCTTCTATTTGCAAATCAATTGCAAAACCGTCATTCCACTTGCTTTATTCAACATCAAGAATTGGAAGAGGTACTGAATTAATAGTAGTTTTTTTTAGCAGCTTTACTAATTTCCAGCCTTTAATAAATGTGCAATAGATAACGATTTCGGGAAAACTGTACTGCTTGGAATATTCCCTCGTTTAGCGCGTGATGGCGAGACTGGGGCGGGTTTCGTAGCGCGGTCAGTAGGCTGCTTCAATCTTCCCACTTCTTGAGGAGTAAAGATGCTGTCGGCATTTTCTGTAGGTGGAAGAAAGCGAATAAAGTATACTTGAGGACCCTTAATCTGCTCAAGTTTTGTGCACTAAGGTCCTCTGTCTGAAGCAAGAATATCGCAAGATCCAGGCGGGGCATTGTAGAACTTTTCACACGCTTCTCTGATATTTTCAACGGAAAGTTCCTCATAGTATTCTCTCGTATCCAGTGGCTCATACTTTTTTCAATCTACCCGAAGCTGTAGACGACATCCTCTGCACAAGGATGTCGTTTGGCACTTTTATATGTGCCTCTTACTTTCTCTCCCCGCGTGACGCTCCATCCCAAGTCCTCGAAATCTTCCAACGATTCCTTTTCTGAAGGTTTTGTTAAAAAGGGGGGGGGGGGGGAGGGGAGGGATTAGATAGGCCTGCGCGACTCCTACTCGCGTGCTTTTAGCCTTGAAGCTATATTTTTGCTCCAACGAGAACGCCCTCTCTTGTAGGATATAAGTGGCGGTTCCTTAAATGTTTCTCTGAGCGTCGGTTGTTTCTCAATAAAATGCCATTTGCTCATGAGGATTTCTTTTAAGTTTGGCACTGATGGATGATATTGCGTTACAAACGGCAAGATTCTTTTGTTTTCTTCCTCTTTTTGTCGGACGGCTTGTTTCCTGTTTTGAGACTTAACTTATGGAAAGGTTTCTATGGATAAAGGCTTTTGCGTAGCCTCTATCAACAAGGTGTGTTTTGAAATTTCTACTTTCGCTTGAAATATTGTTTTAGAAGAGTTTGTCCTCAGAAGTCTTAAAGCCTCTCCTTTCACAAATCCCCTCGGCCTAACACCGGGTGGGTGACAGAATGAGAAATGTGTATATTGAAATGTCTCAGTAGGCTTGAAATGGGTTCGCACATCAAGAAACTGATGTTGTTTCGAATCTTGCGCATTTGTATATGATGGTCGGCAGTCCTTAATTATCCGCATAGGTATCTTATCGATCCCAGGCGCTTTGTTCGGGGCCATGTTCTTAACAATAGCTTCCACCTGATTGCATTTAACAGGGAATACCGTTATTTAAAACCGCAACCGGCCAAAGACGGAACTTTCTACTACCGTATGGTCTCTCTCTGGAACACTTTACCTCAAAACATTAAGTTAAGTCAATCGTTAGCTCATTTTAAGACTTTGATGAGCCTATTGATGAGCCTATTCCTTAAATTTAAATTGCTCTGTGTATCTTAAATTTTTATTCATATAGATTCAATTTTATTGTATTTTATTGTATTTTATTGTCTGTCACATATTTCACTGAAAAGCCCCTTGGGACGTGGAATATAGAGATTACTTCATGGTTGGTGAGTGCGTACGATTTTTATTCACGAGTTGTGAAGAATCGAAAACGAACGAGTGAGCGCAGCGAACGAGTGAGTTTGCGATTCTTCACAACGAGTGAATAAAAATCGTACAAGCGAACCAACCATGAGTAATTTTTTTATTATATATGTACTGAGATATTACAAAATAATGTTAACAACTATCAATTGCGCGGTGAAATCAACACAAAGACCACAACGAGTTGCGAATGATTTTATTCGAGCAAACTGAACGTACAAAACTTCCTACAACATTAAAGTTATTCAATGACTCTGAAGAAAGTGGAACAAAGTCTACTTTTAAAACGATTCTTTAACTTTAAATAACAATGAAATTTTCAGCTTTAAATATCGCCGTTCAAAACCGTAACTAAGATATAAAATTTGAAAAAGTTGACTGTTTTGTAAATCTAATTATAGTAATGCATGCATTCTAATCAGAGTCAGAGTCCAGTACTTTTAGCCTTTTGTACCTCTTTGGAGAAGACTTTACCTCAACTTCTTGGATTGCCAACTTCGGGGATTGATTGAGGCTGTTAATAGAAATGCTGAATTGACCTCCATGAATAACAGCGCCCGTGAAAAGCGACATCGCTTGTTGGTGATGATCTGCCGCCGAGCGACCCGCCGAGCTAGCTGAAGGATCAGTGGAGCATTCTCCAACTTGAGATGAATTAGTTTTCTCTAAGCTATGCACATTCCCGGACATCAGTTCACTTAAAGTACGAGACATTTTTACTTGCTGTTTTCAGAAACTACAGAATAATTTGTCACACTTTGAAGATTTTTATGTCCCGACAGTTGAATAATATCTGTCGCTGGATGTCGTTGTTTGTTAAAGTTTGGATTATTGTTTTGCGACCGCTATGGTTCTTTACATTGGGCCCCAGCCCGGCTTTTTCTGCCATTTTTTTCATTAACGAATTCAGCTTGTTCACGCCAACGGCTGACTTTTTAAACCATGGTTTAGAAGAATCTTGTTTTTTACAGTTATTTACTGCTAGATAAAATGGCGCGTTGTTGTCGTTCATTTCCGACGGTCTTTTCTCCGCGTAGAATTTGTAAACAGTGACGGGATCTCTTTCACTTCCCTGAACCGAAAACATTTTCGGTTTTATGTGCCTGACATCTCTGGGATTTTCTCCGGTTCGAGTCTTAGTTTGTCTCTCAGTATACTCCTCGCCATTTGTAGTTTGGCGTAGTTGCACATCGCCCCCAACACATGTCTCTGTGTTCCTTACAACCACGGAGACCGAAATAGACTGTGTTGTTGAACCAAACTGTATTCAGTAGAGCCTTAGGAGTTGACTTTCCTAACAATCCTTTGTCATACAGCAGTTTTATGTCGTCTTCTGTGAGGGGAACTGAAGCGTTTGGTTTATCGCCTTTGCCTTTCTTCTTGAGATCTCTTTGTTTTGATTTTAATGCCGTTCGTGCTTTTTCAAACTCGACGTCTCTCATAATGCTGTAGCCGTAATTCTTCTTCTTTAAATACCGTTCAAAACTAGCCATCATAGCACGCAAGGAAGTGGGTTCGTAATCTTCGTTGTTTTCTTTCTTTCTTACTGTTATGATAAATTCGCTGATGAATGAACTCAGTTCGTGTGGGGGAATTTCTTCTACAGGCCTTGACTCATCTTTTAGCCTCAAAAACTCCTTAAGCAAAGCAACATTCTGTTCAGTTTTCTTCCTGGTGTTTTCGTTTTCTTGTCCTTCAATAAATTCCTCTACTGAAGTTATATCTGCAAACCTTGAATTGCTCGAAGAAGACGCCATGGTTTTCCTTTTGCCTAGTGACGCCGTCAGTGAGAGGCGGGAAAATCGATACGATTTTTGTCACTAGTGAAAACTTTCGTCTGCGGGTTGTGATTGTCATACGGTATTTTTCACTAGTGAGAAAAATCGTACAACCAATCAGATTGCGTGTACTCTGCAACGCATCATTTTTATTTGACATATTCATTTTGCAGTAACTCTCAGTACATATATAATAAAAACGTTTATATGTATGTATGTATGTATGTATGTATGTATGTATGTATGTATATGGTGACCAAGAAAGTTATTTCAGTTTCTGAAACTCTAGTCGTGAATTTAATTGTAGGGTGGTGTTTGTTTGCTTTCTCAATGAACTGTGTTATATCTCCTCTGTTTGTGTTCCAGAGGGAGAAAATGTCGTCTATGTAGCGTTTCCAAACGAGCGGTTTAATCACGCTTTGGCTTATAATTTCTGTTTCGACTTTTGCCATGAAGATATTGGCGAAGGCAACAGCCATTTTCGTCCCCATAGCAGTTCCATGTGTTTGGAGATAATCTCGCCGATTAAACTGGGACGAATTTTCTTGTAAAATAAGCCTTAGCGCTTCTTGAAGCTGTTGAGTAGGAATAGGAGATTTGTTTTTATGCAATGCATCATATGCTGCGCATATTGTTGAGATTCCTTCCTCCTGTGGTATATTTGTATATAATCTCGTTACGTCCATTGAAACAAGGATAGTTTCGTTCTCTCTGTGAAGTTGATAAAATCAGTGGTGTCTTTCAGATATGACTTCTGCTGTTTTGCCATAGGCTGAAGAAGTCTGTCAACAAATGTTGATAGTTTCTCTGTAGGGCCATCGCACCCTGATATTATTGGTCTACTGACTGGTATCGGTTTGTGAATTTTTGCCAGGGTGTAGAAAATCGGAATTCGAGGCGGGTTTGGTGCTTCACAAAACCATTTTTTAGTTGTTTCGTCTATGTGGCTTTTGTGGTAGAGTCCATTAACTAGTTGTCGGACTTTGCGGCTTGTCTCATCTACCATTGGTTTTTCAAGTGACCTGTAGTGTTCAGTGTTATCTTTTAGTTGAATTTGACTCTCTTTGACTTTGTCTTGTGTGTTGAACACAACAGTGGTCGTCCCTTTATCTGCCTTTTTAAGGTTGAATTCGTTGTCTTGCTTTAATGCCTTAAGTGCCCTTTGTTCGGCTGGTGGCAGATTATTTTTTGGTTTTGTGAGTTTGGTTTCCACTAGTTTAACCTTCACCTCTTCTAGATAGCTCTCTAGGGCGATTGATGTTTGTATTAGTGGTTTTCATGTGGATTTATAATGGTAATTGAACTGAGTGGAGTGCATTTTGGTCTGAAATGATACGCGTGATTTCAAAATCGAACGAGCGCGCAGCGTGAGTTTGATTTGAAATCCCAAATCCCAAAATTGCATGACACGAAGTTTAATTACCACTTTATTACACCCATTTTGAAATCACACAGTTTTTTGTCACTATTAATATTCGTTTATCCATGAAATTTGATAGGTTAGTATTATTTCACTTTTATTTTGATGAGTCACAGAAAGGATGCGATTTAGAGTAAAAAGTGGTGCAATTTGGGAATAAATTGCCAATCAGATTGAAAGGATCACTAGTGATTTCAAAATGGGTGTAATAAAACGTGGAATGGATGTGGCTCTTTTTCCTGCCCGTGAAAAATGTATCGTAGTCTCATCATTCTTCTTGCGAAGCTATCACAGTCACGCAAGAGTTGCCGTTGTACTTGGTCCTCGTTAGTCACGGGTGTGGGAATAAATTTCAGCCCATTTGCTAGAAAGTTAATCTGGTCATTGGTGAGATCTTTATTAGAGAGGTTTTCTACGTGGTTTTTGTTTTTTTCAAGCCTCGCGTTTATATTTCTTTTGTTTTTGATTTATTTGCGGTCTTTCCGCTTTCTGTTCGACAGTTGTTTGGTTAAAGGTTTCCGTTTGGCACTGTCATTATTTAATGACTCAATGAACAGGCATTCGTACTGTTTAAATTGTTTATTATCCTTGCCTTTTACAGTTGACATTAGATCGCTGAGCTAGGCTATTTTCTTTTCTAGGGTACATATGAATGTTGTGCCGCGTAGCACTAGGAACACAAATAGTGGAATAGAGAATTAACTCTGAAGTGTAAATTAAAGTGCTACTTAAACCCATGAATAACCCACTGTTCCTAGTGCTACGCGGCACAACATTCATATGTACCCTTACTTTCTCTTTGCCGCGATTCACCATCTAAAATCGTCCCCGACTTTCTCTGTGCGACCTTGTAGCTCAGTCGGCAGAGTAACGGTAGATCTAATCCGGAGGTCGTGGGTTCGATTCCCACCGAGGTCAAAATATTTTTTCTTTGCCTCGTGTGGTTCCCTGTTTCCCTTTACTAGGGCTAACGCCCAGTGGGTTATTCATGGTTTAAGTAGCACTTTAATTTACACTTCAGAGTTAATTCTCTATTCCACTATTTGTGTTCCTAGTGCTACGCGGCACAACATTCATATGTACCCTTAACTTTCTCTTTGCCGCGATTCACCATCTAAAATCGTCCCCGACTTTCTCTGTGCGACCTTGTAGCTCAGTCGGCAGAGTAACGGTAGATCTAATCCGGAGGTCGTGGGTTCGATTCCCACCGAGGTCAAAAGATTTTTTCTTTGCCTCGTGTGGTTCCCTGTTTCCCTTTACTAGGGCTAACGCCCAGTGGGTTATTCATGGGTTTAAGTAGCACTTTAATTTACACTTCAGAGTTAATTCTCTATTCCACTATTTTCTTTTCTAGGTTTTCTGCTATCTTGTATATATTGTTGAGCGATACAGTGTTTTCTCTAGGCGCCAAGTGTTTTCCTTTCTTGGTATTTTAAATGTAGTTACATCAGTGTTTGCGGTTTCGTTAGAAACTTTCGGTCGTTTTCCGCGTTTGATTTCCGATCTCAACCGATCAGTTTCACGGTAATGAAAACGAGTTAGAGCCTTTAGAAACTCTTGCTCCGCACTTTTGCGGATGCGTTTAATGTCAGTTTTGAATTCAGTGTCCGCTCTTATTCGAGCTCATGCTGTGTACTTTAAAGATTCTGGGCACGTTCCTCTCTCCGTGTGTCTTTTTAGCGCCTTTATTGCCCTCTCGGAGTTGTTAATGTTCTCTTCTGCTGACATTGTTTGGCAGTAACGGCGTTTTCTGTTCTGCTGCTCGTGCTTTGGCTCCTCCTTGCTCTCGTGGTACTGCTGCTTTTCAGGTGGCCTTTGGCTGCTTTCAAATTCTTCATCCGTGTCTTTGAGAAACTCGTTTTCATCGCCTTCAGGTTGTGAAAGTTCCATATTTTCCTCTTCTGTTTCAGAGGCATTTTCTTTGCTTGTGCCAGGGGCAGCTAATAGCCCTGCTGACGTTAGTAAGCTTTTCGACATTTTGGTAGTTTGATGATCAGGGAAGACCGCGGTTTCGATCCTAATCTTGTGGATCTCGTCAGTTGCCGATTGTTGAGAAACGATAGAGATGAATTCTCGGTATCATTTTGGTAGTTTGATGATCAGGGAAGACCGCGGTTTCGATCCTAATCTTGTGGATCTCGTCAGTTGCCGATTGTTGAGAAACGATAGAGATGAATTCTCGGTATCATTTCAAAAGTCCGCTCTATTCCAACTACTCGTTGCGAGGATCGAAAATCTCGAATTTTGATTGGTCCTCTAGTTGGCCAATCATGTGGCTGCGATCTCGATCCTTACATGTTTAGCTCTATGTTGTGCTTTCTGTAGTGGCCAAATCGTAAGAATTTAAACATTTACTGGCATATGAACTCAAGTGAGTCGATTCTGTAGACTGACATTAAACGCATCCGCAAAAGTGCGGAGCAAGAGTTCTTAAAGGCTCTAACTCGTTTTCATTACCGTGAAACCGATCGGTTGAGATCGGAAAACGACCGAAAGTTTCTAACGAAACCGCAAACACTGATGTAACTACATTTTCAAAAACCAAGAAAGGAAAACACTCGGCGCCTAGAGAGAACACTGTATCGCTCAACAATATATACAAGATAGCAGAAAACCTAGAAAAGATAATAGCCGAGTTCAGCGATCTAATGTCAACTGTAAAAGGCAAGGATAATAAACAATTTAAACAGTACAAATGCCTGTTCACTGAGTCATTAGATAATGACAGGGCCAAACGGAAACCTTTAACCAAACAACTGTCGAACAGAAAGCGGAAAGACCGCAAACAAATAAAAAACAAAAGAAATATAAACGCGAGGCTTGAAAAAAAAAAAAAACAACATAACAAACCTCTCTAATAAAGATCTCACCAATGACCATATTAACCTTTTGGCAAAAGGGCTGAAATTTATTCCCACACCCGTGACTAACGAGAACCAAATACAACGGCAACTCTTGCGTGACTTTGATAGCTTTGCAAGAACAATGAGACTACGATTCATTTTTCCCGGGCAGGCAAAAGAGCCACATCCATTCCACGTTAAATCCAAATGGAAACCACCAATACAACCATCAATCGCTCTAGAGAGCTATCTGGAAGAGGTTAAAGTTAAACTAGTGGAAACCTAACTCACAAAACCAAAAAAATAATCTGCCACCAGCCGAACAAAGGGCACTTAAGGCATTAAAGCAAGACAACGAAACCAACCTTAAAAATGCAGATAAAGGGACGACCACTGTTGTGTTCAACACACAAGACAAAATCAAAGAGGGTCAAATTCAAGTAAAACATAACACTGAACACTACAGGTCACTTGAAAAACCAATGGTAGATGAGACAAGCCGCAAAGTCCGACAACTAGTTAATGGACAATGGTTTTGTGAAGCACCAAACCCACCTCGAATTCCGGTTTTCTACACCCTGGCAAAAATTCACAAACCGATACCAGTCAGGAGACCAATAATATCAGGGTGCGATGGCCCTACAGAAAAACTAACAACATTTGTTGACAGACTTCTTCAGCCTATGACAAAACAGCAGAAGTCATATCTGAAAGACACCACTGATTTTATCAACTTCATAGAGAGAACGAAACTATCCTTGTTTCAATGGACGTAACGAGCTTATATACAAATATACCACAGGAGGAAGGAATCCGAACAATATGCGCAGCATATGATGCATTGCATAAAAACAAATCTCCTATTCCTACTCAACAGCTTCAAGAAGCGCTAAGGCCTATTTTACAAGAAAATTCGTTCCAATTTAATTAGCGAGATTATCTCCAAAGACATGGAACTGCTATGGGGACGAAAATAGCTGTTACCTTCGCCAATATCTTCATGGAAAAAGTCGAAACAGAAATTATAAGCCAAAGCGTGATTAAACCGCTCGTTTGGAAACGCTACATAGACGACATTTTCTCCCTCTGGAACACAAACAGAGGAGATATAACACAGTTCACTGAGAAAGCAAACCAACATCACCCTACAATTTAATTCACGACTAGAGTTTCAGAAACTGAAATAACTTCATTTCTTAGTCACCATGATATACAAAGGCGCAAGATTCGAAACAACATCAGTTCTTGATGTGCGAACCCATTTCAAGCCTACTGAGACTTTTCAATATACACATTTCTCATCCTGTCACCCACCCGGTGTTAGGCCGAGGGGATTTGTGAAAGGAGAGGCTTGAAGACTTCTGAGGACAAACTCTTCTAAAACAATATTTGAAGAGAAAGTAGAAATTTCAAAACACACCTTGTTGATAGAGGTTACCCTGAAACCTTTATCCAAAGAAACCTCTCAAAAGTAAAGTCTCAAAACAGGAAACAAGCCTTCCGACAAAAAGAGAAAGATAACAAACTAATCGTGCCGTTTGTAACGCAATATCACCCGTCAGTACCAAACCTAAAAGAAATCCTCATGAGCAAATGGCATTTTATTGAGAAACAACCGACGCTCAGAGAAACATTTAAGGAACCGCCACTTATATCCTACAAGCGAGGGCGTTCCCTGAAAGACATACTCGTTAGAGCAAAAATATAGCTTCAAGGCCAAAAACACGCGAGTGGGAGTTGCGCAGGCCTATCTTAAGCCCCCCCGCCGTTCCTTTTTAAAACAACTCCTTTCTCAAAATGTTCTCACGATTCCTTTTCTGAAGGTTTCCTCCTTTTCATGGCTTTAACTTGATTTACAAACAGGACAAAATGAAAACAATAACAAACACTTCCCTTGACTTACCCTTCGCTTTGAGCGCCACACAACTACGTACACAACAACGGGTCCTCACCATTTCTTTACCGTATTAACTTAAAGTCTCTTTTAGTATTTTAGTCATTAGTCATTTTATTTATTACATTTTATGTATAGTATAATGAGGGGCACTAGTTTATCAGTTTTAACTGTAAAGTGTTTTTTCCCTCTTTAAATAAAGTTATCATCATCACAATCAGTCCCAGTGCTTACCGCGTGGAGTGATGATGCTGGGCCGTTCGCATTTTTGTTGTTGTTGTTGTTGTTGTTTTTGTTGTAGTAGTGATATTGCTGGTCCCTTTGAGTTTTTTTTGGTTTGTATGTTGTGACCACTAAGTTAGGTAATTTTTTTTCACATCTGAACTACTTAATCTGACTTTGACAAAGCAACCTAAAATCAGAAATGAAATGTAAATTTAAAACAAATATTGCAAAAAAAATTTGTAGTAGAAAATAACGGCGAGTTTTGAATTTTATGCTAAAAAAAGAAAGACGTGATAACGGTGGGCCACCATGCATAACATTGTGGTAATGCAGAATTTGCAAGAACACACGAATTTTATAAAACTATTGCACGCTTTATTTCTTGGAAACGTATCAATTTTACTCATGTCTGAAAGTCAAATGAATTTGTTCTCAGCATGGCCTTTAGCAGAGTTAATGAGCCTGCTGTAGATGGCGACATATCAGTTTCAAGTAGCGTCCATGCCATTTTAGTATGGGGGAAATGCAAAATTGATAGGTTCAACGGTCTGCAAGATCCAGGTTGAAAATCAAACACTACTTCTGGAAGATGAAATAAAACTGTTTGAGAGTCTTAATTAATTAGCTTTGCCGTTTTTACATAAAAATGGTCAAGGAATATTTAAAGTGCCACTCGAATTGCGTCCCTATAGTGCTCATATCCATATATCGCTGTCCATGGCGCTTTACAGTATCTGAATTCTAGTCCCTTCAGAATAAATATTAGAAATTTTGCCCAACAATTATTGGATGCTACTACTCTAATGATATTCCCATTTCTATTCGCCAAAAACCCACAAAACAATTATTTAAAAGAGCTCTCTTTCAGTATTATTTTGCTCAGTATTAATTTCTACTACGCGCCTATGTAAAACTTCTTTTCCTTCAGTTTCTCATCTCCTCTATTTGTAGTAAGGTTTCCTCTTTTTATCTTAACAAATTATGTATTGTAATTTAAAAGGGCACATAATTAGTCTACTATATCATGCCCTTCTCCACTCCTTCTCTATTCCTAGTCACTGTAAGAAATCTTATATGATAATGTGGAGTAAATAAAGCAAATGAAAAAAAAAGTGGTTTGATTGATATAAAAACAAATATATCAAAAGTATCGGAAATTTTTCATGTTACAACTTTAATAATATTAGTATTATATCAACCGCCCTAGGGGCGTTTGAATGGGGTCCCGGCGTTTTCTCGAGGTCTCCATTTGCGGTCTGAGATTACAAGTAAAAATAATATCTTGAATATCACTGCTACGTCAACCTACTAAGTACTGTATGCTGCTTTGGTAATTTGAATAAATGTGCAAAGGAAAAGAACCGGCTAAACATAACTAGGATGGATGCTGTACAACAAAATAAAATACATTATCAATGTCCGCGTTCGTGTTGTATCACTGACGCACTTTCTTTCTTTCTTTATTATAGTACTCTCTATCTTTGGATCCCTCCAGCGTTTGTTTGTTTATAAGTTGTTTAAGTCTTTTCATGAGTTGTCCTTTCTGGGAGGAAACCGCGCATTGAATAGTAATAAGGATTTGAAGGTCGCCTTTCTTCAACTTCATTATTAAACGCCGGACCCCGCTCCGTTAAAAGTCGGCTTTATTAAATTCCGGGAACAAACCGTCGATTTTTTTAAATAAACGCGAGAGCGTTTAATCGAAAAAATACGATACTGCAGTTGAGTAGAAGCATGACCTGTTAGAATTACAAACAACCAAAATACTTTACTTACTTTCATAATCTAATGCGACGTTTAGTAAACATAAAAGGTTAGCTTTCATTAAATGGACAAATGATTAGTAAACATCCTACAAAATGCTAGATAGCTTTATGATCAGAAAGCTTCTTTATTAAGTAAAGCGCGCCAACTGTTAAAAGAAATGACTGTACGGAGTAAGATTTATTAAAAGAGTGCGCGCTCATTTATTCATCCATCCATCCATCCATCCGTCTGTTCGTCCGTTCGTACGTACGTTCGTTCGTATTTTTACTTATTTATTTGTCTATTTCTTTATTATTTATTATCTGTACAATAGAATTCATTACGGCCCCAGTAACAGGGTAAAGAATTCCGTTCAATATATCTCAATACTGAAGAAAAATACCAACACGGATTAAAAACCCTGGGGATCTTTATTTTTCATACGAGAATGGCTCCCAATTTGCCCAGAAAGACTAGCAGTCGTTATTCCCTGCTAGCAGAGATCTCTTTTCCTTGTATTTAGCGTGCGGGAGAAAAAATACCTCTGCCTTGGGTCGAAATGGTCGTGGACGGAGGTTTTAAAACGCATGCTCCCTGTATTGTTTGCTGACCGATCATATGTTAAAAGCATCCCGTGATGGTTTGGTCGCTAAGAAACCGCGGCGCATGCTCAACACAGACCGTTTCGACCCGTGGCACAGGACTCTTTCCTCCCGCATGCTGAAGACAGGGAAAAGAGGCCTCTGCCAGCAGGGAAAAGTCGTTAGCGATAAAAATTGTGAAAAGATCTAAAACTTTCATCAACGCGTAAACCGTATTTTATTTTCCAGGGAGCCATATTTGACGTTTTGAAAGCGTCATGATGACCGGATGGCGTCAGCTGCATTGAGAGCTACAACTAGTACATATCGAGCAGGGAAGTAGAAGCCAGGAATAAAAATGGTAGAAGATGTAAACGATCGTCGCAGTTATTAACGCTACTAAAGCAGAAGCGAAGAGAAGCCTGCAGCTGCTAACAGATCAGTTGTAGTCACTGACCATCCATGACAAACGCTTTGACAACAAACAAGCCGCATAATATCCCCTTGCGTTTTCGTTATGTTTCGAAATAAAAGGCTTTCAACTTTAATAGATAGTCTGTTGTGTCATAATATGCGATACGTATGCAAACAGCGCCGCTGGGGGCGGAAGAAGATTTTTCACTTTTCAGTTTTGGCTTGTATGTCGAAAGAACAGTAGCTATCGAACTCGAAAGCAAATAGAAAACTAAGACAAAGAAAATAAGGAATAAATAGGTGTACTGTACTTCCCTACGGAAGGGGGGCGAACTTTCAATGCCAATGGAGCAAAACTGTGGAACAGCATCCCTTTAGACATTCGCAAGAAACACTCCATTGGCTCTTTTAAATCCTCCGTTAAAAATTGTTTTTAGTCAAGAACTCTTAGCTTAGTTTTCAGTAGTGCATTTCTAGATTTAGATTGTTAAAAATTTTAACTTTTACCTTATTTTAAATTTTTAGCTGTATTCTAATTGGCAATTTTTTATGATCTCAAAAGTGTAATTAGTAATTTAATTTTTAACTTAAGATAGAAGGCCACTGGTTTGTCAGTTTTTAACTGTTTTGTGCTACCCTCTATAAATAAAGTTGTTACTTACTTACTTACTTAATTTATTCGCAGCTCATATCAACATGGGCTCCCGATATCAACCGTTAAACCACACCTCACTTGTCATTTTATATTTCCTTTATCTATGAGGCGATTTTCACCAAATTCACAGAAAATACGTGGCGAAGATAAACAAAGAGCTTCTGAAATGGACAGCCTCCCAGAGAAAATTCTCTTGAAAAAATAAAAAAAAGAGGGTGGATTGCATAGCAACCACGCCTTGTACGTCTGAGGGTTAAATATTCCCATGACTAAATTTCACTTCATGTTGTCTTGCACCTGTCTTCGCGATTCAGTCAAAATATTTAATAGAGTTTTTATTCAAAGAGTGTTGTGAGACTAGCGGCGAGGATGGAGAAGAGGAATAAAAAGAGGAAAAAGGTGCCTGCCCCAGAGGCCCTCAAAAGGGAAAATTCCTATCAGTTAAACGGAGTCATGCGAATAATTCGACTCTTTGCCAAAATAATATGTTATTTAACGGACGTTTTGGTCGGATAATCGAACCCTTTTTAATTTTTTGAAGCAACTCGGGCCCGTTTCTCGAAGCTCCCAGAATTACCGGACTCGTTAAGCTGTTTTGTTTTCCATTCCAGATGGGAGTTTCAAAGGTTTTGAAAATTATACAGTGAAGTTATCAGCTAAAGAAACAAAATGAACTTCATTTGAGGTCAGGATACACCATTCAACCAACCATCCAACGCCCATAGTTTACAATTAAAATTGCGATCGTTAAAACGGCCAAATGGAAAAACAAACCGTTTCACCAAGATACTACAAAAGACTAATGAAAGATGTACAGAAGAGGAGGAACTAGTACTTCCTTTTGATAACAAAATTCATGTCTGGGATAAACCGAACTGATAGCACAAGTAAATCTGACCCTACAAAGACTTAAGCCCGATTCAGACACCGATCTTTTCATCATCCGAACTTACTTCGAATTTGGACCGACACAAATTAACAAAATTACGTCTGTTTACGAACTTAATTTACCGTTCCACGTGCGTTCCTATTACAGTTCCAGTTCCAGTTCCAGTTCTGAGTAAAACGTCTCAAGTATATACAACATAATAATTTATGCATGTTCGGCAAAGTTCGGCGTCTAAATCAAAGCCGTTGCAAAGTCGAAATTTCCACCTCATACAGGGGAAAATAACGGCTGAGCCGATCCAAATTAAAATAGCCGTTCTTAATTGATTCAGACGCCGAACTTTTGATGTACTTAATGAATTAAGTTCGCTTAATGAAAAATTACGGTGTCTAAATCGGGCCTTAGTCATGCGTAAAATGAAATACAAGTGCCACGCTTCTTCGATTCATAATCACACATTTACCTATCATCGAGAGTTCTCTTTAATTTTAACGTCCAGTAAACGAAGGAGACTTTTTTTTCTAAGGAATTGAGGTTTTTGCTGTGGTCTAACAGCAGTTCCAGTGATGTCTGCAAAAGCGTTACCTTGGCAACTTCCAAGGAAACTACGGACGTGATTTTCGCTTTGTGTAATTGCCTGAGCTGTATTCTCCGGGTAGCAAAACTGCATTTGAATCGCTGATACAGTACCTCGTTGTAAAATCCTGACAAGCTTAGATGGTTTATTACTCTCCCAATGTGAGATTCTAATGAATATCTCCGGCGGTACAAATTATGCTCACTTGTCTGGTAACATTTCTTATTTCTCCCCCTGTCCAGAAAGGAAGTGCTAGCAGGCTATAAGGCTTTATGGAGATGGAATTTGAAATCTTGAAATAAAAGATGGCAGTTTTTTTATACTCATCTCCCCGAATAGAAGTGGTGTTAGTTCAGTTTCTTTTTCCTGTTGTACAATTTTACTATATTCTACTTTCTCCGCATAGCGTTTTTCGGGAAAAGGCGTGACCATAAGAGTGCGAATTAAGTTGCATGGTAATAAACTGGTTAAAATTTTGAATCAGCCGTGGTCAGACGGTTTCATTCAGAGATGCTGCTTGACCTTCCGATAGAGGGTTTTCACCATTCATGACAAAAAGACACCAGTTATGGAACATATGACCCTTCTTCTTTATGCGTGTTCGTTCTCTCACGAAATTCATGTATACATAACCTTTTGCTGCCACCATCATCAATGAATCGTTCCGAGAGAAAGCGTTTAAGGTAGATGAGAAGAAGTGGCACTTGCACTGATCACCAGCTCGTCATAATTGGTCGAGTGAAGGCATTTGAAAGTTAGATCAAAATGTATTTCGCGATTCACACATACTAATACCCAGGAGCCAATGACGACTATGAATAGATCGTGATTATATGTACCGATGCCATATAACGTGATATTTCTGGTGTGGCAACTCATGATGTAGGCTCGATTTCCGCCGCTCACTCGGGTCCGGAGTATCCTCCCCGAGAAGAGACTTCTCTTCGGGGGTGAGCGCGGACTCATTTCCCGAAACAGCGGCTGGTAATCGAGCCTACTATAAAGGCGGTTAGCTTCAAAAATGAAAAGGTGCCAACTGCACCTTCGAACCAACGCCGCTTTTCTGAGATTGGCTGCCATTTCAAAGTGTGAAATGTTTTGTTCGTTACGCAGTTTTAAAAACATGAAGCTTATGAAAGAGCCACAGTCAACTCAACGGGGCTTTGTTGTGGCCTCCGACATATGTGGGAAAGACATCACGTTGTTTTCTCCAACGAAAGCATACATTTTCAACTCCACAAGGTTTCTAACTACTTTGTGGCAGGCGTCATTTTTGTTTCCACAGAAAGCAGAAAAGCTGGGAACGAGGTAACAGTTTAACCGCGTGACCGAGTCCGCGCGACCACGCTTGTTCAATATTTGAAAACATGGTGGCTCTGAGCAAAAGGTTATCGGAAAGTCCTCTGATTCTGCTGGAAATGAAACATCATTTATCTACAAAAAACTATTTTTTGAAACGTTCCCGAACTTTATTTCGTATCTACAAGCTCTTTGTTCGCCTTCAAGCTGTTGGGAGCTTCATTATTTGCGGTTTTGCTGGATCGCTACCTACATCGTGGCATCGATGGAGGAAACGTCGAGGAAACGACAATTCAAGAATAATGGTTGTCCTAGTATTTGAATCATTGGAACTCAATACAACATCAAAAAGGTGAACGTGAATAACATCGATGCAGTTCACATTTGTTGACGTTAAGGCCAGCATTATGAATCAACGTCATTGTGCTCTCGTGACAACGGTTGAATCAGTGGTAAAGAGCTTCAGCCCTTTTTCTTCCCAACTCAAGCGACCTCTTGGAGCTAGTGGAGAGAGAAATCCAACCTACCCCAAAAGTGAGTGTCATATGACTAATGCTATAATACGAATAAATTAAGAGTACCTCACAAATTTATGTGTCTAGGTAAGCTGAAAGCCATTCATTTGGCACTAAGCTAAGGCCTTGTAGTAGCAGGCATTTATCACTCCTAAAGTTTGAGCCTGAGTATTAGCAGCTATTTGTGAGATATCCTTGTCCCTCCAAGCCACATCCCACAAGCTTCACAGTTTTAGTACAATGTAGTTCCAATAGGAAGTGAAGTGCTGCCCTGTACAGTCACCTTTGCCTATATCCAGTCAAGGCTGTGCTCTGGTGGCACCCTAAGGCAACTACATGTAGCTACAAATAATGTAATGTTTGGGTGAACTCTGGTGACTGCTAAAAATTATTTGTTGCCCAGCCGCGCACTCCTTTAAGTCCAGTGTGCAACACAACTGGCCAAAGTTCTTCTAACACACTGGCGTTGGTTTATTGTGTTAATGAAGTATGGCAGAAAAAAAATTGTTCTACAAACATTTACACATTCAATAAGATTCATGGCTGTTGGAAAAATTTGTTGAAGTTTCGATGATTTTAGAACATATAGCACAATCTTCTCTTGCACGTTTATACAAGCTGTGCAAGCTGCACAAATGTGCTCAGGCTGGCATCTCTTCACATTCATCTTGCCATAAACTTTGTTGTGCAAATTTATTTTGAAGTTTGTTACAATTTGAATTATTCATTTTGCATTTGCTATGTTTAAACAAGGCCATAATAGCATGATCAGAATTACTGAAAGTACCAGTATTCATCAGTGCAGAACCTCTTGCTGGGCAAGTTACATGTATAATAAATTCTTTTTGGTCGCCTTGCTCAAGTATTTGCTTGCTTCATTCGTCTTGACCGTTGAAGCAGTTCGCCTTGGTGGGCACTTCGCATGGTCCATTCACCTTGTTGGGCAAGTAATAATTCTGTTTGTTTGCCTTGGTGAGCAATTAACTCGATTCATTAGCTTTGTTGGGCAAAAAATAATTCAGTTTGTTTGCCTTGGTGGGCAATTTACTAGATTCATTTGTCTCATCACCCAGGGAGACTTTGTACATATGAGGGGCCTGGGAACTGCTAACAAACAATGACACAGCAAAATGGATAACTTCAAGATTGAGATTCAGGACAGGATTAGAAAGCTACCCTGTGCGGGCAGCAATTAAGATTGCTTGCATAATTAATTATGGGTCAAGGGCATCAGCCAAGTCAATGTCATGTCCAGGTTACACAGCAAAACAATGGACCCTTAACCCAAACGATCAAGTTACGCAATATAGAACTGACACAATAGAATACCATAGAATTAACTTGCCATGTTAAGAAATGTTGTATCTGTTATATCTAAAAAAACCATTGAGGACATATACACATCTCAAGCCAGGACACGAGACTAACTTTTCAGCTTACTAGCCCAGTGGCTAGTGACAGGTTTGATTTACTAGCCAGAACAATTTTTCACTAGCTAGACTTGTTTACCAGAAATTAATCCTGTCAAGCAGCTTCAGGTAGGTTTTTTTTTTCAACAACAGTACTGATGTGCAACTTATTACAAATAGGTATGTTTTACATTCATAAATTAAATTCTTTAAAATACCTTGAAGAGACAATATGGTTACAAATTTAACATAGCTACAGTGTATGTACCAAACTAACTTTTGAATTGGATGTAACAATGTTTCTTTACCCCAGTTAAGTCCAAAATTCTTACATCAGGCACACAACAGTCTCTAAACACAGCAGTTTAAATACAAAAAAAAAGATACATGTACTGTTACAAATGCAAAATTGTGATCTGGGTTTAAAGGGGCTTCAAATAAAATAAATCACTAGAACAAAGACAAATTACTGACATGGAACGTTTTGCAGACATTTTATTGCAACTGTGCAATTTCATGTGTCAAATTAAAAAATAAAACTACAATTTTTCTACTTGTCAGTGGTTACTAAGCTTAGCATCTGCATCTGTGTTGTTTGCCTATTTTTGAGCTGTACTGTAAGTGTCTCTACAGTGGAGACACCAAGTGTTAACATGAAGTCACTTAAGATCCTGTTAAGACAAGAATTACAAATGTACCTCTTTCACAGCAGGCTGTTTGGACAGGGAAAATGGGGCAAATCTCAATGACAAGCAGTAAATTGGGGAAATGTCAATTGTTTGTTCACTTGCACAACTCAATTTCCCTTTGTGATACATTTGAAATTAATTGTCATTTGGTTTCCCTCTGGTCCTCTAGTGCTTGGAAGTTTTTACTAGTCTGTGGCTAGTTTGCTACCATTAGTCTCGAGCCCTGTCCACCACTCTCGTTTCATCTATGAAAGTAGAATTAATACCATTTACTCCTGACAACAGAGCATCCCCAAGCAATTTTTGAATTGTATCCTGCACTTACATCAGCTTTTCCACTTAGTAATGCTCCCCCACTCCTCGCCTCTGCCTCTGAAAACAACTTGGAAAGAAATACATACTCAAGGGGCTTAATTATGGGATTTTCATTAATATTTCAGATATACACTGGACAGTATAGAAACCCCAGAGAAAGGCAAGCACCATTCAAGATGATAGATGATTTTCTTGCAACTCTGGAAGTTGGCAGCTTTGTGGCCTTGAATTTTGACAATTATGACAAGGAACCAGTCATTGGCAAAGTCCTTTCAATAGAGGAGAACCACTTCCAAGTGCATTATTGGAAGGGAACATACTTAAGCAGGTGATCTTCTCAGCATCTTCCACAAAGAAAAGCAGAGCCTCAGCCATGGATGGAAAGGCTTCCTAAAACATGCAGTGTGTAGTTCTTTGGATCACAGTAAAACTAAGTTGAACTTTTTTCAAATAATTTTATGTAACCCAGGGTAATTTACAAACAAAACATTGTCATTGACTGAGGACTGTAAGACACAGGAGTGGAACTGGTAATTTTGTAAAATTAATGTTCTTTTATAAAAATATTAATAATTAATAATTTGAACTTGTGTGGGAAGGAATCTTAGATGATATTAATTATATGTCTTCAAGTCATCCAAGAATTTGTGCATTTTTGATAACAGAAAGTAAGGGGTGGGACACCAAACATTATTTTCTGGAAATTTCTGATCATTTACATGGTGTAAAGGTCTGCAGAATTTCTGCAGCATCTGATCATTGAGGGGGTGCAGAATTTCTGCGGCATTGACATCCGCAGATTTTTTGTAATCTTCAACCCAATGATTATCATGACAGTGATGACATTCAATTTTCTCGGACATGCTCCACATTGCAGAAATGAATAAGTCCTTTTAGTTAATCCTTAAAAAGCGTCCGTGAAAACACACTAATTTCAACTTTTCTTAAAAATCTGCCGACAAAAACTGTAGATTTATCTTAAAAAAGCTATTTTGTAAAACACAAAATATTTTGGAAAGCGTTTTAAGGAATATTTCTTTTTGACTAAAATATTTTAAAAAGTAAAAAAAACCGAACGTTTTCCGCACTAAGCCATGTTCAGGATAAAGATGGCTTAGTGTCGAAAACGTTTTAGTTTTGAAAATCTTTTAGCTTTGTTAATATTAGTCATTTTAAAATTCTGGCGAATATTATGGGCATTTGTTTTTGAGGGAAATAAGAAAAATATGAACATCAAGAAGATAGAGGCAACCGACGAAGCAACCCAGTAACTTGCCCAGAAATGATCAAATTTTAAATATATGTTTGAACACCGAATTCGGTCAATCATCATGAGCCAGACTTTTTGGGACACTTGCGCAAAACAGTCACGTTAAAGAATAGATCTAGTCACTAACACCACTTTTCCCAGACCCTCCTAAAATGTAACGTTGATCCACTGAAGCATTTGACATTTGAAGGTGTCTTGACTTCTTAAGCGATCATTAACGAGTGCGTTGGGTTCGCGGAAACTGTGGACTCACCGTGACCAACTCGAAAGCTGAAGCTATTTTGGTCACTCCGCACATTTGCTTTCCATCACTTGTGTAATTTAGTTTGCTGACTTATCTCTCTACCCATTTAATGCACTTTAGTGTAGAAATGTTTGTAAATAGTGCAAAAAAGAATAAACTAAACTGAAACTGAAACTGTGTCGCAAAGTCACGGATTTACCATCGCCACTCTTTGTTATATGTGCGAATACAGTAGGATCAGTTCAAAGTACATGTAACTGGTACCCAATTAATTGAATTACGACTGAATTTGAATCAGTCTGCAGGGCCATAGCAAGGGCAGCCCTCCCCCACCCCACCCCCCTGTCCCAGTATTTTGCCCACCCATGCGTTATGATCAAAGCTTAAAATAAAATTTGAATCTCCCAGGGCTTTGAAGCAATTGCAAGATGTCAATAACTCAATAACTCTTAAAGAAATTATTCTTGATAAACTATAGTATCCATTCCCGATTTAATGTTTCTCCTTTTCTATTATGGACATGCGCTGAACTTGGCTGTCGCTGACACAACGCGACAGTTTGCAACAGCGACAATTCGCTGTCCATTCCTCCTTTTTTTTTTTTTTTTTGCGACAGCGACATTTTTCCCTAACGCTACAAGCAACAGACAGTCGTAAACGAGCGAAAAAGCGACACCAGACCACTCCTTGGAAGGCCTCGTGATTAGCCATGAAAAAAAATTCAATCTGAATCTCTGGTGGTATGCATTATAGAGCATCACAATTACCCTGCAACTAAGTAACCTTTGTCCAATTTTGTATTTTAGTGAGTGGAGAAAGGAGTTAACAGCGATGCCTGATAGCAGATTATGTTTCTGCCGAAGGTCGTAGTTGTTGTGTTTCGGTTGAACAATTTACGTTTAGAACAGTGCAATAGTGATCTTTGTTACACATTCAGTGGTCCACATTTACATCTACATCTACATCTGCTTGATTGACTGATAAAGCAGAATCACTGCATCGCATCAGTTTCACTTATTGTATACATGTTTTATTTAAATCGCCATTACTGTTGTTTCACTACTTCTTAATTTAAAAACCGGCAAGTAGGCATATCATGAAAACTCAACTTAACAGGGACCGCGCAGAAGGGGAGGGGAGGAGGGGGGGGGGGGGGTCAGAGCCCCCCACTTTTTGTGGAAAAAAGACAAACTGAAGTAAAAGACATATCCAAAAAAAGTACTTTCACGGGATAATAGTGCTTGGACCTCGCGGGAAAATTTATGATTGGTTCCTTTCGATTATGTCTGATGGAATAAATTTTAAAACCACTATCTTTATAATTCATACACTTAGTTGTAGTCTTCTGTTGGTGATTAAAATGGGGTTGACAGACCAACGCGACTCTTGTGTGCCCCTTGTGTAAAACAAGCATATCTTTAAGCGATTTTCTTTTTAGTAGAAAATCAATAGGGAGGGTTCCTTGAATATCTCTCTGTGTAATGGTCGTTATTGAATTAGATGCCATTTGTCCATGAGTATTTTTTTTGAAACATGGTAACGATGGTTGAAATTGCGTCACGAAGGGTAGAAGCTTTTTGTGCGTTCTCTGTTTCTGTATCAGAGCTGTTTTTCTTTCCGCATAGTTAACTTCTGAGAGTATCTGTTCCACCATTTTCTTAGGGTAACCTCTAGAGATAAGGCGCGTTTTAAAGTGTTCTATGTTGTCTGTGAAAGAGTTAAGAAAGGCTAAAAGAAAAGACTCAAGAAAGGTTCAGTAATCTTACAGTACTAAACACTCACAAAGACAGAACAGACAAATTTTGCCTTGCTGACTTGGCAAATCAATTTGTTGGTCGTAACGACAATCGAAAAAGGAATCTCGGTACTTTCAGGGAATCCGATATCTTGACAGTAAGCGGACAAATGAACCAAAGTTATGATTACTCTACCTTCGTTTACAGATTACGTTAAGTGTGATTACAAAGCTTATTTTGTCAATAACTTTTCTTTAAATACTTCAATTGAGTTGAAAAAAACTGCTCCGCGGGCCCTGCTTAAAATGTATGTTAGCAATGAAAGGATTTAGGTAAACTTCATGATGTTCCTGTTTAAATTATTGTGACTTCATCTACGTTCAGCCTGCTGAAATCTTGGTCTTTTTGCTTGGGT
>JAEMWC010001216.1:37500-40000 GCA_016490735.1 Pachyseris speciosa | reverse complement strand
AGTAAGAGGGTACCTTCACCATTTTAAGCTATAATTCTCTATAGTTACATTCAACAGATTTGTAACGTATGTATATTAAGCGGATGGGGTGTTCAGACTAAATATGAACAGGTTCAACCAAAACAGGATGAAAGAACACCCTTTTGAAGATCAGAGAAACAATGAGAGTGAAGATTAGTGAGATGGTAAAGTGAGAAATACTTTGGCCTAGCATCAATATCACTGGTAAAATAGCTTATCAAGTGAATGCTTTGGGAACAAAAAATTGATTCAAACTCGCACACAAAAGAGCATACAAAGAAAAAGTGGTTTTTGAACATTCTCATTCTTTGAAAGGGTAACCGCTACAAGCAAAAATATTGAAAATTAGAAATATGTTTTTATTTTTTCCAGAGGAAATAAAAACGAAATGGGTGATAAACTTTAAGTCAACAAGTCAGTCTCAATTCATTTACCATACTTGTACAGATGTAGAATTGTTATTGATTTTCTAGATGTGTTCAAGCTACTTATCTCATTTGCCAAAATACAAGTCATGGTACTTGTATTAACCACTGCATGTAACAAATAATGTGAACTGTCGGATAGAGGCGCTCAATCTCATTCTTTTTTTTTTTTAATATACAATTCAGTAGCACCAGTTTAGCAGTTCTGATGAAAATGTTGAATGAAAGATGATTGTGTTTTTTTGTCTCGTGGTGACTAGTAATTCGATCCACCGTAATGAAATATTTAAAGTTCACGACTTTTTCGACACAAAATAACTGAGAAATCACTGAGTCCAAAATCACTGAGTCCATGCGAGTTCATAACTGTCTTAGACTGCTGTTGATCTCTATGTATGGAGACACTACGTCAGTTACTTGGAACAGAAATGGCCGTCAACAGCAATTACAACCAAGCCGACATGTAAAATTCAATAAAATTACAATAATAATAATAATAATATAAATAATAATAATTATTATTATTATTATTATTATTATTATTATTATTATTAAACAATTAAACTGTCCTGCTACTTGTCCTTGCAAAGTACAAAAAACAAAGGTCGAACTGAAACCATATACAGGGCTTTTGGAGCACAGCCTACAGCCAGTTCAAATAAGCTGTATATACCTGGAGAAAATTCGTTGAGCAGGGCCCCACACCCAACACAAACTCAGCTCACTTATGGTATCATCCATGCAGGATTCTAACCCGGGCCACATTGGTGGGAGGTGAGTGCTCTCACCGTTATGCAAATTCCCTGCTCCTCAGCAAGTAACAATTATGCTAGCTGTTAATAAATGCACATAAATACACATGTAGCATATTCTTTAAAAGTTCTACATTATGTTTTCATCTCAATCAAAAGTCTGTTTAGTGTTCTTTCAGTGTACAGTACAGTTGATGATCGACTTTGAAGGTTCCGTCCAGCCTAACAAAATTTCCATTTCAACTCAAACTGAGTATGGACAAGATGCCTGTCATAAATACATGTATTAGGGAAAATTAGTCTAACTACATGTATTTGACCAGTCATGATCTGATAAATATTCAGGTGCACTGTAAACAGTTATCTTCAAACCCACAAAGTCTAAAACAAAAACATACGTGACTGTACACACTGTAGTGTGCACATGTGACACCTTCATGCTTAAATTGACACAGTGAGACAAATTAGCTTAATAGTGAGGTGGCCAAGGGTGATTTTTAGGCGTGATGTTTACAGAGTGGAAGAAAGCATGAAATTTGGCACAACGAATGTTTTTGGTGTACGAAACAAATTTAGCCTTAGTGCCACGTGATTTGATCATCCGGAGGGAAGACACGTCATTTTAATTCTTGATAACTTTCATCAGCATGAAAACGAGGCTGCTAAATCAATTATTACTTTTATAATGTTTCTGATTAACAAATTGAACTAAAATACATAAGCAACTTACAAATTAGGTTTAGCAGTTTATTTCAATAGACTAAATGTTTATTCCATGATCTACTTGTTGAATAAATTGACTTCAGAGCATGCAGTAAAGTTTGGCTCATGTTGTATATAGTGAGTATGCAGAGGATGCAGAGGATACATCGGAGAATGCAGTTGAAATCATTTTTCCGTTTTAGTTTTCCTTTGGTTGTTTATTAAAAGAAAGAGAAACCGAGTAAATATGAAAATATAGAACCACTGCGATGTATGCAAAGGCTAATACAGACGGTGCCAAGCGCGGGAAAAAGTACAAAAGGCGCCAAACACGGTAAACGTGGGTCCACGAATTCAGTAGAGGATTAGTTTTGGTTTTATATCGAAAGTTCGAAAGTGAGGTCGGTAAATTACTGTTGCCTTCAATTAATCATGGGCTAACTTCATTCACGAAACACAAGGTAAGCTAAACACAATAACTTATAACCTGGCGATGCAATTTAAGCTTGACATGGCCGGCGCAAAAGATTAGCTTAATAATAGGCCAATTTTCCATTCATATTGAGCAAAATCAGCTTCAACTCTTTAATACTTTGGGTT
>JAEMWC010001216.1:0-32500 GCA_016490735.1 Pachyseris speciosa | reverse complement strand
GAAGAACACAAATATATTAGAATTCTACATTATTTGAAAGACCCATTGCAATTAAAATACTTGGAACTCGTTTGTCATACAATGTGGATAAGAATAATGATGCTACAGTAACTTCTTCACCAAAATTTGGAAAATACGCTGCATGGTAGATCCCTTTTAGCCAAATCCCTTGATGCCTAGATCAATAACATGTCTCAGTAATTACTAGTTGCGTCTATGCTCAGTGTGCTGGACAAGGTGATACAGTGTTTGCAAATGAAGTTCAAGGTCACCTCCTCTGATCTTTTTTTATGAAAATATAAAAAGGGCTAATTACAAGAAAAGTAATAATAATTGAAGATACCCTGTTACAGCTGACATGCATGCCCTCAGTAATCTATTTTTTGGTTAGATGTGTATGACAAGGAAGTGAATCAAGGTCCCATCTCCACAACTTGCAATTCACTGAACAATAAAGTAAGTAAAAGACAAAATGGAGAATAACTGGGGATGGCCATTAGTTCAAACAGTCACCAAAGCCCTGTTTACACTGAGGGATGATATCATCCAGTTACACAATTAGCCAGCTGAACTACTGTATATGGTAGCATTGTTAAATTAATGAAATTGTCTGTGGCCAGCCTTGTTGATAAAATATCCTAGAATGGAATTCAACACTGTATGCAGTTAGAGCAACCCGTACGAGAAAGTCTGGCCTGACAAAGTCTTATTCAGGCCTAAATTAACCTGATTTGGTGAATTGTGGCCTTACACAAACCAAACAAAAGCCTAACATCGAATTTGTTAGGTTAAGAAAGTAAAACCGAAAAAAAAATAAGGTTTTGTTAGGTTGAAGTTAGACTTAAATTTACCCTAACATCGCGTAATTTTTTTCAGTGAGATTAAGTGCTGTTTAGCTGTGTGAAGGTAGCCTAATTATTGGCCTTACAAAGCCTGACATTTGTTTGGTCCTCAAAATAACTGGGATCAACCAAATGATACTTAAGGATTTCTTTCATAATACATAGATTCTTATTCCGTCAGTTTTGCAGTAGTACACTCATGAGCAACACAACTATAAATAACCACATACAGTAGATGGATTCCTTTCGTTTATGATTTAGCCCAGTAAAGTCCGCAGCACCGCCAGGCATTAGCTTTATTCCCGTCCAGCATCACGAGGATAAGTCCACCGCAACGTCAACTTCATGTCTCACTATGTTTGGAGTTACAAAAATGTTTTATTTTCGTGCAGCAATTCTCTGAATTTTCTGGTATGCGTATGTAGTTCATTAAAAGATAACAGTAGCGCGTTCGATTCCACAATGTTGAGAAACAAAATGGTTATCTTTCACGTTCGAAAACAACGAGCCGGGTCCTAATTAATCCGCAATAAATATTCTTTATCGAGGAAAAGAAGATAGAAGACACAACTTTTTAGAAGCATGATAGTGAGTGGATAAAAAGTTGGAACGTGACAGTCCAAGTCCCTTGGGACATTCGAGACAACATGTTTTCCCCCGTAATGTGCGCCTCACAGGCAGCACACGGCATTTAGGGTCTCCGTAAATTTTATTTTTATCTCCTGCTACCTTACGTTTAGTCACAGTTATTTGTTTGGAACACACTTTTGATGGCACTCAAGTCTTTTCGTCGACTTTTCTAACTACGCCGCTAAACTTGACTCTGTGGCGAACACTGACTGAAATTGGTATTTCAAGAGCAAGACCTTCGCGTCGCGGCTGTAGAGCTGGCCAAAGGAAGCGAAGACGTATTACAGCTATTGGGGCTAGTACTATCGAGGGAAGGATATTAGAATCGCGGGCTTCACAGCAAGTTAATTCTACTCAAGGTCGTTTTATTCCTGCGGAAAGATATGGCGACTTAGAAAATGGTGGCTATTTGCATATTCCTTCATGGGACGAACTAAATATTCATCTTGACACCTTTCGCAGCAGCAATGAAAACAATCCCATTGTTATTGACCGGCCCTTTGCCGTGGTTAATGATCGTGGAGTTAAACCACTGACACTTTGCTCGCTGAATATTCGGTCGGCAAAATGCAAGTCTGCTGACTTACTGGACTATATTTATTCATCTGGTGCTGATCTGTTTGCTCTCACTGAGACCTGGCTCAATGCTAATGATACTGCGGCTAAACTCGAATTTATCCCGCCTGGCACGCATAAGTTTATGCACCATAATCGATCAGGACGTAAGGGAGGCGGTACGGGGCTGCTCTTTAGAGAGAACATTGGAGTTAAGGAAATTGATGCTGGAGAGAAAACTTCGTTTGAGTTTTCGGAATGGAGCCTAAGCTTGAATTCTTTCCGGGCTAGGCTGTCTATCATTTATCGCCCACCGTATTCTGCTCAGCATCCAGTGACTCTGAATACGTTTATGGACGAGTTTGCTACTTATCTGGAATCCATCATGTTAGTGCCTGAGCCGTTAATTGTGACTGGGGACTTGAATATCCATGTAAATGATGCAAATGATCCCGATGCTTGTGAGTTTCTGGATTTGCTTGTATCTATGGGTTTAAAGCAGCATGTGAAGGGTTCGACACATGAGGGCGGCCAAACCCTGGATTTGGTTATCACCAGGGAACATGATGACGTCATCAAGAGTGTGCCGGTCATTGACCGTTTTATATCTGACCATGCGGCAGTACTTTGTCCCATGAACTCTGTAAAACCGCCAGCTGTCGCGAAGAAGATCAAATACAGACAGCTGAAGGCTATTGACATCGATGCACTGTGAGCTGATCTCAGGGATTCTGATCTGTGTACCAAGGAATTCACGGATGTGGATGAAATGGCCAGCTGCTACAACTCCACTCTCCAGGCCATTCTTAATAAACATGCACCTCTGAAAACTAAGACTGTCGTCAACAGGAAGCGTGTTCCCTGGTTTAACAGTCAGATGAAGGCTGCCATACGGGCTAGACGAAAGGCTGAGAGGACCTGGCGTAAGTCTAAATCTGCCCATGACCTTGGTGTTTTCAAGGCAAAGAAAAACCGCGCAACATTCATCATGAATCAAGCTCGTTGTGAATATTGCACCAGTCACATTCAGGAAAATAGCTCTAACCAGAGGAAGCTATTCCAGTCATTTAAGGCCTTGCTGTGTGATGTTAAGGACATTTCTTTCCCTTCAGGAGACCCTGACCGGCTTGCAAATGATTTTGGCAATTTCTTTGTACAGAAGATTGAGCGAATAAATAGTTCTCTAGCTGACCTGTCAGCGCAGACTCAACCGCCTCGTCACGTAGACGAGCCTCCTCACGTAGACGAGCATTGCGTATGTGCCCATGGACGGTTCACCAGCTTCAAGTCTCTGACACAAGATCAAGTGCGCATGCTCATTGACAAGGCGCCTAGAAAATCATGTCAGCTTGATCCAGTTCCAACCTCGATTGTTGTTCAGTCGCTGGACATTTTGCTGCCAGTCATAACCAAGTTGGTTAATCTTTCTTTTGAGACCGGCCAGTTTGCTGGGACCTGGAAAGAGGAGCTTGTCTTGCCTTCTCTTAAGAAGCCCAACTTGGACATTGCCTATAAGAATTTCCGTCCAGTGTGCAATCTCGCCTATATATCCAAGCTCTCAGAAAGGGCGTGCGTCCATCAGTTCACTGAGCATCTGACAGTCACCGAGCGCCAGTCCCTGCTGCAATCTGCGTACAAGCCTCTACACAGCACGGAAACAGCTTTACTCAAAGTAAAGAATGACATCCTGATATCAATGAATCAGCAACATGTCACCCTGCTTGTTTTATTGGATTTAAGTGCAGCATTTGATACGATATGTAGCTGACAAACTTGGACCAACTGAAACTACACACCGAAACTGCTTTATTAGGAATCTTCCGAACGCATCCGAGTACAACTCCGTTGATTACAATGACCTTATGATTTTACAGACTTGTCGATTGGATTGAGATGTTGTTGAGATGATTGAGATGACTGAGATGATTGAGATGGCTCGACTAGAAGAGAAAAAATTACAACACTGATAAGCGAAAGAGAACGGTAATAAAAAAGGAAGTGGCTAAACAAATGAACTTACAAATGTTTCCTAGAAGTAGCTTGAAATGAAAACTTGAACGCTGAGCTTTGACGGGTAGAATATTCTGGTTGACTTGACTGCGGGTTAACAGAGACTAAACTGCAAGGTTGAGGCGCGAAAACTCTAAAATATATGAGCCCACGTGAGCTAAAGTATGCTTATATGCGTGACTAAGCACGGAATGTGGAAAGCACGTTTGAATCTAACATTTCCGGCCCCTAAATGCGCTAACGAAGCATTTATACTAGTGCACAATGGATTCAAACGTTAAAATAAGCGGCAATAGATTCGAATATTTCATGCAAATGTTCAAACACGACAGTCAATGAATGGAAGCTTGCACTGAGCCATTTATCCTCTCAGGAACTTCGTCTGCAGCTTCCAGTAAGACTATCTTGTCGATGGGACGTTCCAGTACAGTAGACCTTGTCTTCAACGTCACGCTTCTGACAAAGCCATCTTTCTTGTTTCTCTTCACCTCCACAATGCGACCAAGCGGCCACAAGCCCCTCGGAGTCTTCGTATCTGCTAGAAGTACAACATCCCCAATTCGGAAATTTCGCATTGGCCTGGACCACTTTTGCCTCACTTGTAGACCGGGGAGATATTCCTTCATCCATCTGCGCCAAAACACATCCGATAAGTACTGAACCTGGCGCCACCTCCGTCGAGAGTAGAGATCCTCCCTTGTAAAGGTACTAGGAGGTAGCGACAGTCCAGACCGCAGCAGGAGGTGGTTAGGGGTAAGCGGTTCTAGGTCTCGGGCATCGTCAGAAACCTTCGTCAAGGGCCTACTGTTGACTATGGCCTCCACTTCGCACATTAGGGTTGCTAGCCCTTCGTCATCAAGAACCTGCTCTCTGACCAATGCGTTCAACACCTTACGGACTGTCCGTATACAACTTTCCCACGCGCCACCATGATGCGAACCTGTAGGGGGGTTGAATATCCACTGAACATTTCTTTGAAGGAGGAACTCTGTGATTTTCTCTTGATTCCAGTTGTTGATGGCGCGTCTAAGCTCAATTTCTCCTGACACGAAATTCCCACCGTTGTCAGAACGCACCTGTTCCGGGGTTCCTCTCCTTGCAACGAAGCGTCTGAAACTGTTTAAGAAGGAATCGGTATCCAAACTTTGGGAGACCTCAATGTGGACCGCACGTAGCACCAAACATGTGTAAAGTACACCATATCGTTTGACTTCGCTTCTTCCACCACGGATCAGAAATGGGCCGAAGCAGTCAACGCCGACATAAGAGAAGGGTGGTTTGTCCGGTGTAATTCTGTCCTGGGGTAAATCTGCCATCTTCTGTTCGCCAATCCGGGCCTGTCTTCTCTTGCAATCAAAGCAAACACTAAGAGACTTTCGCACCGCCGCTCTGGCACCAACAACCCAAAATTTTTCTCTTAACAGACTTAGGACGTGTTCCACTCCTGAATGCCCGGAAACGTGGTGATAGTGACGAATGATAAGGGTGACAACGTGGTGAGACTTGGGCAGTATTATGGGATGCTTCATATCTGGATGGAAAGGTCCATTAGCTAGCCTCCCTCCGACGCTCAACAGGCCGTCCATCAGTCGTGGGTCGAGCTTGATGATTTTGCTTGATTTTCTGATCTAACGTTTTGACTTTGGTCCACCCGTGCTAACCGTCGGACCCGCAGAATCTGCTCCTTCCAGTGAGACAACTTCTTCTTTAAAACACTCTCTTTGGACTTGTCGTATGATTTCCCTCTCAGAATCCTTTAACTCATCAAGGGTAATTTGATCTATTTTCATTTTCTCAGTATTCGTCGCGTGACCAACTCTGCTTCGCCTGACTGCATCTCGGAGCCTAGAGCGGTAACGTAATACCCATGCAATGAACTTCTTCGACCGATACCACGAGGAAAAGCGCTCGAAGATCTTGTCCATCGACCCTTCTTGGATTTCTGTCGATAGAGCGAGTACTTCGGCCGACTTCTTGACTTCCGGGTCGCCGCTTGAAACCACAGGGACTGTAGAAGGCCACACAGGCCAGGCAGACTCTGGCCTCCAAAGAAAGTCAGGACCTCTAAGCCATCGACTGTTGTACATCAGCTCTGCTGCCGAGAGGCCCCGCGATGCATTATCTGCAGGGTTCTGGTGGGTACCAACATGTCGCCACTGAGAAGGAGATGTTACCTCTCTTATTGCCGCCACACGATTCGCTACAAAGGTATGAAACCGCTTGCTCTCATTGTTGATGTAACCCAGCACGCAAGCGCTGCCGGTCCAGAACACGGACTGGTTGACCTGTATGCCAATCTCCTGCCTAACCATACGGTCTAACCGGATTGCTACAACGGCTGCGCTCAGTTCTAGTCAAGGAATAGTCAGCTGTTTAAGAGGGGAGAGCCGGGACTTGCCAATAAGAAATGAACAGTGAATGTCGCCTTGTGTGTTCGTAATGCGAAGATATGAAACAGCACCATATGCAAACTGACTGGCATCAGCAAAATGATGAATTTGACAGGATGCAACTTCTCTAAAGTCGGCCGGCTTGATGCATCGCTCAACTTTGAGTGATTCTAGCCTTGGAAGATCTTCGAGCCAAGCCTGCCAGGCAGCTAGGTCTACATCAGGAACTGGGTCATCCCAACCTAAACCTTTTCGACAGAGATCCTGCAATATGCATTTAGCCGGAAGGATGAACGGCGCTGCAAGCCCCAATGGGTCATAGACCGAACTTACGATGGAGAGAATTCCCCGCCGAGTAGAGGGCCTGTCCTTCAGCGTTATCCTAAAGCCAAAGGCGTCTGACTCAACCTCCCATCTAACTCCCAATGCACGTTCGATAGGTAGCTGATCAAGAAAATGATCCTTCACTGACACTGCTCTCTCTGATATGGGAACTGACTCAATGACCTTCCTCGAGTTTGAGATCCATTTGGTCAGACGAAAACCTCCCTTACAAAGCAACTCACGAAGATCTGACACAAGCGGTATAGCGTCGACTTCGGTTTGTACAGACTTGAGGCAATCGTCGACATAGAAATTTCGCCTGACTGTGTCTATCACCTCCTCGCTAAATGCTGCTTGGTTGTCGTCCGCGGTGCGCCGTAAGGCAAAACAAGCACAACTAGGGGAAGAGGTTGCACCAAAGAGATGTACCAACATCTGGTATTCCGCTGGATCACTGTCAAGTCATTTCCTGGCCACCAAAGGAAACGGAAGGCGTCGCAGTCCTTAGGGCTCACATACACCTGATGGAACATTCCTTCAATGTCGGCCATCATTGCTACGGGCTCTTGACGGAAACGGGTCAGAACGCCAACCAAGTTGTTAGTTAAATCAGGACCCTGTAGGAGCTTAGAATTTAGAGATACTCCATTGTATTAAGCTGCACAATCAAAGACAACACGGACTTTATCTGGCTTGTTGGGGTTTGTGACTGGATGGTGCGGCAGATACCAAGCTGGACCAACAGGGTGTTTCAGTCGATTCTCAGGCACTCTCCGTGCATGTCCACTCTCGAAGAGGCTGTCCATGAATGATGAATACTTCGAGTGCAGGTCGGGGTTCCTAAGGAATCTTCTGCGTAGTAACTTCAAGCGGTGTTCTGCCAAGGCTCGGTTGTTGGCAAACAAGGCTCTTCTTCCCTCCATGGCAGGGCTATCTCATAATGACCCTCTTTCAGGCAGATGGACTCTTTCATAATGGTTAATGCACGCATATCCTCCTTCGACATTGCTGGCCTATCGTCGTAGATTGAGTCACAGAATTCCCAATTGCAGAACATGCGGAACTGTTGACTGAGTTCTTTGTCGGCTTTGATGAAGTTGGCTGACGGCTGACATCCTCCCATCCTTCCTAAAGGTCCGTTTACTGTCCACCCGAATACGGTCCTAGTCGCGAAAGGGCCTTGGCCCTGACTCGCTCGCACCTCCAGGGGCTCCAAGGCTTTAGGGACGTCGCACCCTATCAGCAAGTCGATCTCTGAGTCGATAATAGGAATTTGGATGCCTCTAAGATAGGGGAACTTAGATAAATCTTCCTGACGTGAGATGCTGTCTTTGCGTACAGGGAGGGCTGGAACTGAGAACACTGTGGGAAGCTCGACAAGGGTATTCTCGTCAAGGTCGAACACTTCTAGGCTGAAAAGAGCACACTCGGTGATGCAGTTGTGCTTGCCAAGGGTAGTCAGTGAAAGTCGCGTTTTCTCTCCTTCCATGCCCAGGATCCGCATGAGCTTGTTGGTACAGAATGTGGTATTCGATCCACCATCTAGAAAGGCATACGTTAAGACAGACTTATTCGAACCTCCCGCCTTAACCTTTACTGGAACTATTGGCAAAGCGGTAGCTGAGTGGCCGGCCCCAATCAAGGCACATTGTCCATCGACGATGATATGACTGTTTTGGGCTTCGCTGACACCACCTTCATCTGATATCGCGGGACCATCCCCACTAACGTTTCCATTGGATGAAGGCTATCCATCTCCTCATATATCCCGATTCAAATGGAGGTACGTCGAGTGCTTGAATTTACATTCGGGAATCTTGCAGAAGCTGGATTTGGAACACGCCCTTAAAAATGACCAGGAAGGAGACAGTTAACACAAAGGCCATTGTCACGAACAAACCGATAGCGTTGCTCTACTGAAAGCATCTTGAAATCTCTACAGCGAACCAGGACGTGATTATTCTTGCATAAAGGGCACTTGGGAGACGCTCTCATTGCTCCAGCTGCATTTGTGGAAACGTTTACGGACGAATTAGCAGCACCTCGATGGCCTCCCGTACCAACCCAAGTGGCAAAGTTGACCCCCTTTCGGCTCCTGAGCCCCTTGGAATCCTTGCTGTTCGCCTTTGGGTCTCCATACACATTTCCAAACACAGGATGAGCCAGTACACGCGCCTTTGACTCCATAAACTTCGCCAAGTCTGCAAGCGTAATCTCTCTCCGAATATTGTTAGTAATATCATCTGCAACATCGCGCCATTTCTGTCTCAATGGGAGAGGCAATCTCTTACAACCTTCTGTAAACTGTCAGGATTCTCGATCTTGTTGAGGTAACCAATCTCTTGCAGAGTGTTTTTACAGCTTGCAAGCAAAACTGAGAATTTCTGGAGGGCAGCGCTGTCTTCATGCTTTACAGGTGGGCCATTGATTATTCGATCCACCAGGGCGGTTGCTATTTTGTAGTCTTGGCCGTAACTCTCCTTTAGTAGACGTCGTGCTTCGAAATACCCCTCGTCAGGCCTCATTGGTAGACAGCTCTTCATTAAAACCTGGACATCTCCACGAGTATATTGGATAAGGTAGTACAGCCGGGCCTTGCTATCTGTAGTCTTCGCTTCAATCAGATTCTCGAACGACCGCACAAAGTTGCAGTAGTTAGCAGGATCTCCATCAAACACTTGCACCTCAGTGCTGGGTAGTGAGAGAGTCAAAGACAGTCTGTGCTGTTGGCTAACCAACTCTTGCAATTGGAGGTCGCGGAACTGCTGGAAGAGCATAAGTCGTTCGTTGTACTGCTGCTGATCCCTTTGGATGTCTATCAATTCTTGTAGAAACTTCTCTCCGGTGGACGATCCAGCCGACGATGGACTGTCTCCAACATTATCAGGGCGAACGTTCCCAACAATTCTACTTGAGAAAGGCAGTTGGGAGACCTGTGGATAAAGTACTGCATTGTCCTCACGCTGCCGTTCTCTGCTCTCGAATTCGGAAGAAACCGGGACAGAAGCTGTATTTGTAGCGACCCTTGGGCCCACGGGTTGAGACAGTTGTGGAGGGTAAAGCTGCTCAGGTTGGGATGCCTGTTGAAGTGCATATGGCTCGTTAGGAGGGCGTGGCTGATAAAGTGGGCGTGGCTGTTGGCCCCACAAGAGAGATGGCACCTGGGAATGAATTCCAGACGACCGTCCAACGCCAGAAGTTTCCAGATCGGCAACAGCATAAGTTCGCTCTTCAGCTTCTACCTTAGCGATTTTCGTTTTCAGAGCCAATTCACGTTTCCTTTGATCAAGGCGTAATCTAACTTCTTCATGAAGTTGCTGTTGCTTTGACTCTTCTTGTTTAAGGCGCAATTCTTCATCCTGTAAGGCTTGTTGCTCGCGTAACGAAGTCGCCTCTGCTGTCAAAGCTGCTCTTTTAACTGCTGCAACCAATCTTGGGCTTTGAACGTGCCGAGCTGAGGAGCCGCCCACCGATCTCCGCGAGGACACGAGGGAGGCTCGAGATCGCGCGCGAGAACGTGATCCCTCGTTACTGATGGAATCTTCTGGCCGAACAGCGCTATCTGCATTCATATAATATTCTGCGTGGACCTTCGCGATCCACTGGTCGAGAGTTTGTTGGAAGTTGTCGATCCTTTTGCATGCACTTTCGTAGTAATCTTTCGAATCCAGTATATCATCCTCGTCGATCAGCAACGCGTGATAACTATCGTGAGCTGATTTGAAGGCTTCAACTGTATTCCTGAATTCTTGGGTGATTGAGGACCTCTCTTCAAAGGACAGCGAGTGTGACATACGTACAGTAATTGCATTAATTTTCTTGGTAATGTTACCCTTTTCAGCTCTTCTGCTTCTACGAAAACGGAGTAGACTTTCATTCCGAATACCTTCCTGATCGAGCGTGACATTAGGTTGAACTCGGCGACGAGCAGCGTGATCTTCCGTTGAACTCTGCTCTGCTGCGTTGACGTCTTCGTACATTGTACAGCAGTTTAAGATTAGAGCGAACAGTCTCAGGCTCCAGATGGTAAGGAAGACAGACGAGATATTTTCGAACAATGTAGCTGACAAACTTGGACCAACTGAAACTACACACCGAAACTGCTTTATTAGGAATCTTCCGAACGCATCCGAGTACAACTCCGTTGATTACAATGACCTTATGATTTTACAGACTTGTCGATTCGATTGAGATGTTGTTGAGATGATTGAGATGACTGAGATGATTGAGATGGCTCGACTAGAAGAGAAAAAATTACAACACTGATAAGCGAAAGAGAACGGTAATAAAAAAGGAAGTGGCTAAACAAATGAACTTACAAATGTTTCCTAGAAGTAGCCTGAAATGAAAACTTGAACGCTGAGCTTTGACGGGTAGAATATTCTGGTTGACTTGACTGCGGATTAACAGAGACTAAACTGCAAGGTTGAGGCGCGAAAACTCTAAAATATATGAGCCCACGTGAGCTAAAGTATGCTTATATGCGTGACTAAGCACGGAATGTGGAAAGCACGTTTGAATCTAACACGATACATCATGATAAGCTGATTCAGCATCTTGAGACTGACTGCGGTGTAGCGGGCAATGCACTTTCTTGGTTCAAGTCGTATTTATCTGACCGGTTCCAGCGAGTGTCTGTGAATGGTGGTCTTTCCAAGAAGTTCCCCCTGTGTCAAGGTGTCCCTCAGGGATCTTGCTTAGGCCCGCTGCTCTTCATCATATATACGCGCAAGCTATTTGACATCGTGGAGCGTCATCTGCCACAAGTTCATTGCTATGCTGATGTTACGCAGCTGTACGTTTCCTTCCGCCCAAACCATTCTGCGGATGCGGACGCTGCTCTAAAGGCTATGACTGACTGCATCAGTGATGTCAGGAGCTGGATGATATCAGACAATCTAATGTTAAATGATGACAAAACAGAGTTTCTGATACTAGGTACAAGGCAGCAGCTAGCTAAAGTTAATATCGATAATATTAAGGTGGGCTCTGCTAAAGTGAGTCCTGTTTCGGCAGTTAGAAACCTTGGATCATGGTTCGATTCACAGCTCACTATGTCTAGTCATATTAGTAAGCTTTGTTCTGTTGCATTTTACCACCTGAGTAATATTCGACGCATACGCAAGTATTTATCTCAAGAAACTGCGGGGACGCTAGTATATATAACGTCCCGCATCGATTATTGCAATAGCCTATTGTACGGGCTACCAAGCAACCAGCTTGCGAAAATTCAGAGAGTTCTGAATGCTTCTGCCAGGCTAGTATGTAATGCGCCAAGGTTTTGTCATATTACACCTATAATGCGCGATTTGCATTGGTTCCCTATCAGGGCACGCATCAACTTCAAGGTACTTCTTCTCACGTTTAAGGCGTTACACGGCCTTGCGCCTCAGTATCTACAGTCCTTAATAAGTGCCTAGACATCACGCTATAATCTTAGGGGTTCTAATACTTTACTCCTAACTATGCCATCAGTGAAATCTAAGGCTACGCTAGGAGATCGAGCATTCGCCATCGCAGCGCCGTCATTATGGAATTCTCTTCCTAGTGAGCTTCGCTCAATTACATGTTTAACTAGTTTTAAAGCGCATCTTAAGACCTTCCTTTTTAGACATGCTTATACTTGATAACGCTAATTATTTAACAATTAGTTTTACCATTTTACCATTAGTTTTATCATTTATCAATTAGTTTTAGTTATATATGCTTTTAACTTAGTAGTCCTGGCCATATTTTTAGTTTTACATCTATTAGTTTCTGTCCTTATATTAAGAATGCGCATCTGATCATTCTTATGTAAAGATGCGCACTAGAAGTGCATAAATTATTATTATTACTATAATTGTTGCCGTTTTGTGACGATCTCGAGTTACGACGGTGATTCAGTCGAACTCGATCGTTGTAGTTTAAACTAAAAGCGAGCAAATTTCAAGTGGAGTGTCTTAATTTCGGGATGAAAAGTGTGGAAATATCTATTGGATTTTGCCAGGACATTAATTAACAATAGACGATTTGAAAGGACATATTTTCCCGGCATCTTTGTTGGGGTTACGTGTTTTTTCGGCGGGCACTGCAAAATGGGAAGTATGCTTTTAGGATATGTTGTCCTGTTTGCTGTAACAGTGAATGATAACCTCCAAGAAACTTGTACCCATCTAACTTTATGGATTCCGAAGAAAGGGAAGCAGCAGACTGATCGAGAGTGATCTACAATTGGGTGAGCAAATTTCACTGCTCTGTTTGTTGTAGAAATAGCGGCAAACGAAATTCAACCATGAAACAAACTGTTCCGTGTTTCTTCGGTATTAGTTCTGTAATTTGGCAGCTGGTGGCAAATTCTCTTAGATGATTGTAGTTAATACAATTCACTGGATTGTAATAGGTTGAAAAATTTGTTGCGTGGTCATCAGCAAACATTAATTTATTTGTGAAGTCATCTCGGAGCTGATTAAAATTAACTTACTACCGATACCGATCGATACAAACGTTTTTATACCTTGGTTGACAGTTTAGCGTAATTTTATAATAGCTTTACAAATAAGCTCACAATATTAAACAAAAAAAGCTAATAATGCGTATACCAGTGTTTTGTTATACAAAGATGTTGGCCTTCCTGCGGCGACTCTTCTAATCTATAATTTGGCTTCATTTGGTGTTCGTCAACAATAGCCGCATCGTACATGTTTACCAGCCCGCCTTTTTAAGCCTAACAAGCCTGCTTTTTAAAAGTTACTATATTGCTTTGTAAGCCTTAAAGATAACCATTTTCAGGCCATATTTGCGCTCCGCCGTGCCGTCCCAGCGAGCCTAAAAAATGTCAGGCTCCAAACGTAAAAAAGTTAAGGTCCATTTTTCAGGTTAACACGAGGCTTACTATGAAAATTTGGTCTTTGTTAGGCTGAAAAATCAGGCCAAACTTAGGTTACTGTCAGGTCAGACATTTTCGTACGGGAACTGAAGCATCACAATCCATGCATGACATTTAAATGAAACAATGTAAACTAAATTACAGCGTATCGATCATTTTGGTTTTCTCTCTATCATTAGAGTCATCATCAGTGAAAATGGAGCCAGCTACTGTTCAGTCAGAGGTGGAAAATGACAATTAATCAAAGATTTGCCTGAGAAGAAAAGTGACCCTTGCAAGTGTGTACCGGTATAATTGTTTTGAAATAATTTAACCCACTCTGAAAGGTCCTTTGCCTACATGTAAATTCAGGGTACCTTGGAACCTCATGGTGGGTCAGCTCCGTAGACCAGTCCTTGAATTTAATGCCTGATTAACTACTAGCTTGTGCAATAGGAGAAGCACCTTGTTTAGCTTATCAAAGACTGGACACTGTATACAAAATGAAGGAACCTTAAAACAAAAATGGTTCATGGCAGAGCCAGTCATAGCATAAAATAATGACTGGAGTTCAACCCAGTCGTGCTTGTAAATTAAGTGCAGATGGCACTCATGCATGCTGTTTCACTTCTTTTGGTTCCCTGATTGTACATGTTCTTGAATAATGATAGCTGCACTGAGCTAATACAGCAGCAATTTTAGCCATGCAATCAAATTTAGTGGATTTCAGCACGCATCATATAAATGATCTTGTTGATCATACTGATGGTATGAGCAAATGTTTGCCAGATAATTTTTTCCTTGTTCGAGCAACACTTAACTTAACTTAACTTAACTTAGTGTTAATAAGATTTCAAGCAGCCTAGTGTGATAAAAAAAAAAAACAAACAAACAAACATTACCAAAATTTTGGTATTATTATTAGCCAACAAAATGGAAAAACAATGTCTTGAATTAAATTTAAGCACATGCATGCACTGGTCGATAAAGATGATAGCCTGTGTAACAGGCACTTATTCAGCTGAGCGCCAAGCGGGAGAGATGGAGCGCAAAGCGCAACACCGAGTGTGGAGTGTGAGACGAGAAAAAGAGAAAAACAAGAGGCTACAATTAGCCTTAACTCGGGCTTGCAAAAAACAGTATTGTATCTCTAACTTAGCGCTAAACAAAAGAATAGAATGAAGTCTGTCTTTCTTACATCGGACGCATTGTGTTTAGATTGTGTTGGAGTCTATTTCTTTAGACCCCTATCAACATATATTCCTTTAAATTACAGCTCAACCACTGAGAACAAAAATTATAACACTTGTAAAAAATATTTCTAAAAGAACAAGAAAAAGAGAAACAGAAAAAATAAAGCCCGTGATATATACCACTAAAAGACATCGAACCCGGGTTAGCTGCGTCACTAATCTCGAGCCCAGATCTCCCACGGCTAGGCGGAAGGGAGATCTGGTAAAGTTCGATTTCGAGCATGCGTACTGGCAGCAAGGCCCGATATGCGGGCCTTGTAGTTACCGCGCATGTCTGAAAAAGTTGTTGTGAATTTGCGGGAAGGCATATTCGAACGATGGATTTCGATCGTATTTTGTTGGATGTTCTTCGGTCGAGAGGACAGGAACGGTTTGAAATAAAGCCGAAGCAAAAGGAGGCGCTGCAGAAGATTGTTTTGGACGGGAAAGATTGTGTAATAGTGCTACCGACAGGATACGGTAAATCGCTGGTTTATCAGCTTCTACCTTCACTATTTGACCGTGTCTCCAAGGATAGTTCGAAGGGCAAATCAGTTGTGATCGTAGTCTCCCCACTAAATGCACTTATAGACGACCAAATAAATAAATTTAACACACTTGAAGTCTGTTGTGCTAGTTTGCGCTTTAGTGGGGAAGAAGCCGATGCCAGATTTGAAGGAAGCTTTCTGGAAAACCTTCAGGCGGGAAACTTTCAACTCCTTTTTACTCACCCTGAGGTAGCTGTAAACAACAAGCACTGTAGAGAGCTATTTCTGTCGAATCACTATCAGAGAAATGTTGCGGCAGTGGTGGTAGATGAGGCGCATTGCATCATAGAATGGTAATGTTTTCTATTCTTTAAGGTATTATACATTAACTTAGTCTAACCTTTTTATCTTGTGGATTTTGTTTAGCTTTCATAATTTATGATTAATGAAGTTTCTCAGATGTAAGCTTTCCCTCTCAACTCCGTGATTTGAGAAAGTGGACCCTGGGTGTACGGGTAATTGTGATTGTATGATCTTATTTGTTGGCTTGCATCAGTTGTCTGAAAAAGACGGAAAAAGGGGTACTACAACCCTTGTCTGCACTTCTGCAATTTCTGCAATCTCCTCTTTTATGATGTTTTCATCTGCAGTTCTGTGATTCCAATTTCTAAACATGCCTGGTTAACAAGATCCCTTTATGTGATTAGGCTTACTTAGGGATATTTTTTATTTGGTCTTTTTAGGGGACATGATTTTAGGCCAGACTATGGGAAGCTTGGAACTTTATCCTCTGTGTTTCCTTCAGCTAAAATTGTTGCAATGACAGCAACAGCTACCAGAGAGTACCAGAAGGCTATAACAGAAAGTCTTAATATGAAGAACCCCTCACTTGTCATTGCTAATCCTGACAGATCTAACATTTTTTATGAAGTTATTCAAAGGCCCTCATATGTAAAGCAAGGGAATGTTGATCAGTTTGAAGAACTATTATCTCCCATCGCAGAAGAACTTATTACTTCCACTGTGCGTATGCCCCTTACTATTATTTACTCATCTTTAGAGCTTTGTGGTGTCGGGTTTGCATTTTTGGAACGTGTACTCGGTGACAAGCAGTTTTATCCTATGGCAGCTCCCAAAGTTCCTCAAAACAGACTCTTTGCCCAGTTTCATTCTCCCCAAACTGATAAGATGAAGAGTGAAATAATATCTAGCATAGTGACCGAGTCATGTACCCAGAGAGTAATATTTGCCACAGTTGCATTTGGCATGGGTATTGACTCTCCTTATGTTGAAAGAGTAATTCATTTTGGTGTACCTCGCACTATGGAAAGTTTCTTCCAAGAAGGTGGTAGAGCAGGCCGAGATGGAAGGCCAGCGAAATCTACTCTGTACTTCAACAACAATGACATAGGTGCTAATGTTGAGGGGATGCAACCTATCATGAGAGAATATTGTAAAAATCCTAAAAGTGTGTGCAGGAGGAAAATAATACTAAGACACTTTGGATTTGGAATTCCCGATGTTCAGGAAAAATCCAACAGCTGCTGTGATATCTGTGAAAAATCGTGTCTGTCTGAATTGTGTGATGATACTGTTGATCTGGGTCCATCAAAAGCAACTGCTAACCTGGCTGTGTCTGAAAAGCAAGTGCAAGAAATCAAGTCAAAGCTTATCGCTTTAAAGGACGAGACTGAGGCCAATTACGTTCACTTGAGCATGTGCTCAGGTCTAACAATGGAGGTAATAGATGAACTATGCCTAACTCTCTCCAAAGCTGAAACTCTTGACAGAATTCTGGAAAGTGTGCCAATTTGGAGAAAAGAACATGAAGAACAGATTCTTCAAATCATTCATGATGTCACATCCAGAGAGAGTTCATAGTGAAAAATACAGTGCAAATGTTAACTATGTTGGAGGTATTGGATTATTACAAAATAATTAAAAAATATTTTTTGCCCTCCTCACTTAAAGTTGACATTATTAAGCTGTATTTGTCACTCTTTTAAGTCTTGAAGTTTCATAGGTACTTACTCAGTCTTCATCAGAGGATTCAGATTCCTCATTTTCAGGGCCTAAACCTCGTGCCAACCGTCTTTTATGTTTCGTAAGCCATTGAAATAAGTCATTAATACTTAATTTCTCTCTGATACTCTTCCCAATTTCTGTAAACGAAGGATGAGGCTCATGGGGTGGATTGCAATTAAAGGGTTTAAGTAATCTTAGATCAGTTAACATAATCCCTTCATCTCTTGCAGAACTTTTCTTTGTGTGGGCTGTTGATTCAGGTTTCACATTAGAACTTTCATCATAGGCTGAAAGGGATTCACTGACCCCAGTCACTGACATGGAGCCACGAAGGACAGATTTCTCAGTCTTGTTAGCCCCCATTGCAGTGATCATGGTTTTTGTGTCCTTAATGGCATGTTCCATCTCCAAATCATTAGGCATGTTTGCTCCAATTTTTCCTTTCTTGTTGGTTGTTCTCCCCCAAATCACACGCTCCTGAAGACATCTGATGTGTAAGCAAGCACTTGGTCAAAGTCAGAAAATACATGCCTTCAATGGCATACTTTGACAAATTGTTGTTAGCTTTAAAAAGCCACATGAGATACTTCCATGTGGTCACATTTCTATATCCATCACCCTCATGCACTGCATCATTTAGTTGCATGAGTACTACAAAAAGCTCAATCAGACACAGGCCATAGTTCTGTACCTTGTCATCAGCAGTGACTCCCACATGAAATATATGGTAATTAACAAAATGTTCAAACTTGTTATCAAAGTGTTGCCTCTTGGAATCCATGCTTGAATTCTGTGGTGGCATGTTTTTGGTTGGCTGACTTTCAATGGTCTCCATGCCAAAGAATTCTAGGAATGCTTCTACTAGGTAGACTCGTCCCACTGAAGTAAAGAATTCTTCATAAGCATCAGGGTTGTTTTTGACAGTAGCTGGGACATTGTAACGCATGATCCTCTCTCTGAAGTACTTCAAGGTACCAATTTCACGTGAAGAGCTTTGCTTCATTAGAACATCATTGACCAACTAAAATATAAAGTAATTTATTTATTTATAACAGTTCGTGACATATAAACATTACAATTACTGGTCTGCACAAGAATACTGATGTAAGGTCACAAGGTATTGAACATTGGTTATAGTTATTGGACATTATTCCTTCTGGAGAAGGATATATTTTTTGTAATATCTACCCTTAGGGAAAACCTGTTTCTGGGTGTTTGTCTTGGCAACCTTATTTCATTTAATATTTATAATGACTCATTAGAACAAGGGTCAGTGTTTAATTCTTTTAGCAACTGTTATTGGTTATTGGGCAGTTAAAAGTAACATTTTACATGTGTAAATGAGTCTGGTTTTTTAACTTCTTGGGTCTTAGCAATAACAGCTGGCAACAAGTCATTGTGCACTACAGAATTTCACTGTAGTTTTCTAAGAGTGTCAAGTAGGTGGTATCCAAAGTGACCCATGACATCTGAATAGGATTAACTATGACGATATTTACAATACACTTTTACTGTGATTATAATAATTTAATGCGCAATTTGTACGTGTACTTACAGTTAGGAAAGCTTGCTTTGTATGAGACAGCTCTATTACATCTGGATGTGTATGTTCCAGTCTATCTTTTGCAGTGTGTGCACCAGCCCTTAGCTTGCGTCCTGAAGTAAATTGCACTCTGGTCAATTGATCACCTCCTGCATGGTAACAATACAGTAGACAAGAGTACTGTAAGCATTGTGTTATAGCAGAAGCATATCTAGGTGATATGCTTCCGGTTATAGTTAGAGGGATTACAACAGTTTATGTGCAATAATATTTACACTACTATTAACAATTATTTTATCATGAACAATAATACTGATATTAATACATGGTACAATTGATTTCATCAGAACCCCAATAATAATTGCAGCCAACCTGTGATATTATAATATCAACATCAATCAATTGAAACTGAAGCACATGATACTCTGTACTTGCTAACTGAGAGTGCTATCAGTTCACTCTTGAAACAATTTGTATCATCCACTAACTCTATGGAATATTAACTCATGATCAGTGAAATGGTAATCCTTCAGATTGCAAACTTGAAATTTGACAAGTAACAAGTAATTTTCATTATTAACCTGATGGGCATTTGAAGTCAGCTGGTATGCCATGGGCCTGATCACTGGCTTCCTTGAATATGTTTTCAAATGTGTCTTCAAGGTTTGCCAAGATGTCCACTACATCAGAATACTCCTTCTCATCCTTAAATTGAATAGGCAGTGGAAATACCTCTGATTTGGAACTCATTTCCTTTGTGTATTGGTGCAAAATGTGTTGTGGGACCAATTTCTTTACTGTTGCAAATTGGGGCTGGTTGAAAAACTCAAGAAATACTCTTCCAACAAGAACTTTAAAGTCAGAGTTGAGTTTCTTGACCTCCTCTGGAGAAAGAAGGTAGTTCTCATTTGCAAAGTTGCGGATATCACCTAGTGGTTTGACATTGTCCAGGTGTCTGAAATCAATCCTTTCAAACACTATAATGCTAGCAAACCAGTTGTGCTGCTTGTTCCTGTGATCCACTCTCATGTTCTTCACTGTCGTTTTGCAGTTCAGGTTGTCATTAACAGTGTAGAATTTATTTCCCTGTTTTACTAGATCAACAATTTTGTCATGAAAGTGTCCTCCCAGTAAGTCCAGGAGATTGATCATGGAAGTGTGTGTCAAACAAACCCCTTGCTTTTCAAAACGTCCATATATCTAAGGAAATTGTGTGAAAAATTATGATTATTATGATCTTGTTACAGTATGTGAAAGAAAAAAATGCTAGGGAATCTGAGGACATGATCTGGATGTGTTTACTCACTAGTAATAGTTTGTGTATCATAAGAAAATTCTTTTCATGTTCATTATATAATTGAAGTGTGTTTTAAAACACTTATATCACACATTTTGTATAGCACTCCTTTTAGTAAATCTGTACAGATATTATAAACAGCAAAGTTGGTTCTTAGGTATATATAGGCCAGAAAAATAGAGGGGACTTCAGGCTTGGCAAGATATTGTACATGTATTTGATTAATTGGTTACCCTGAAATTCCCAGAATTCTATCATTATACTTGTATACAGGTTTAGGCTTGTGGATATATATAAACCAGCTGAAGCTTTCTTGTAAGTATGAAAAGAAACTTACCATCTTCTCTGCATGGGCATGACACAGGATCATGGTATTCATTCGTTGCACCAGACTAAGCTGTTGGTTAGTCTGATGCATCATCACTGCATATGCAAGACCAATGGCTGGTATCCTGCCTTCTCCCTTTTTGGCTTTGTTTACTGCCTCCCTGTGGGCAGGTGCACATATTGTTGAAATGAAATCAATGACATCAGGACACCTCTTCTGACCTTCTTCCAAAATCTTACACCAGGAAAAGGTTTTCAAGGCCTCATAACTCTTGTCTTTTAGAATAGAAGGCTTTCCACCCTTCTCAGTTTTCCCCAGATTCTCACACTGCATTGCAACATCCGAAAGAAATTTCCTCTTCATGAGATCTCTTATTGATGACGCCCATATTGCATCTGTAAATATCTCAGAGTTTCTCAGTGAAAGAGCAAGGCTTAGCTGACAAATTTCACTCTCTGGTATGATGTGATGTTTATTGAGCTACGAATATAAATGTGATCTAGTGAGTAATTGTTAGTTATAAAGGTCATGTAGCTACAGCGTTTATCAAAATTTTCTTACCTAAAAAAAATTAATTCAGTCGTACCTTTGGGTTTTTGAGCCCTGTGTTATGCAGAGAAAATGCTTGAACCGGTCGAGGGATTTTAGTTGGCTGAGTGGATAAAATAGTCTGTAAATAGATAATCGACAAATTATCAACACATTGGGTGAGCAAACTGAAAAGAGTAATTATTTTAAGTCAAGTTACATGTAAGTTACCTTTGGGTTCATGACCCCAACAGGTTGAACAGGCTTTGGGATTTCGGTTGACTGGTTGGATGACATAGTAGTCTGCAGTGTAAATAAAGAATGGGCAATTAGTTTACTGAATACCGAGTTTTAGAGCCCATATTTCAAATATAGATAAGCTTATTACCTTTGCGTTTAAAAGGACTGGTACAGGTCGTTTAACCGTACCGGCGTTGGGTTTCTTGATTTTTGCAGGGATGCTGTGGAAACCCCGTTCAGATTCTGATAAAGCAAAAAGAATACCGACAAATTGAGTTTTGTAGCTCTTAACAGCATTTTTATTTAAAACAGTTTACTTGCCTCTTTTTCTTGCAGTAAACTTGTGAGGGTATCACTCTGGTGTTTATCATACGATAAACTTTTTCGCACTGAAGCGGTCACCATAGTGCAGGGCAGTTTCCGTGGTTTTTCGGTGCTTGTCGGAGTATTTCCACTGCGATATCTTTTTCTGGCGGATTGATTGTCTACTTGCTATGAGGTCTCCCTCCAAAACTTTCTGGGCAGCTTTGCAGGTTGAGGCAAATGCCTCAATGTTTCTGTTTAGACGAGTAAGTTTCTCGCAACAGCTTCTGCAACAGTACTTTGGAAGTTTGTCGCTTTCTGATACTACAATTTCACAGAGCCTAAAAACGATCTTTTTCAACTCTAGAGACTTTCCAGCGTCACTGAAAAAATAATTTTTTCGTTCTGCCTTTCCTCCACACAATCGGCACTTACTTTTAGAAATGTCGCACAGCAACTTTGGCCTTTCGTCCATTACGCGCCATGAATTTCCCGAAAACTTACCGCGAAAATCGGGATCCTTAAAGGAACCAAACACGGTTAAGGTATTATTACGGCAGCCTTTTTCATAGTAGCCAATAAAAAAAGGCGTAGTATCGAACTTTGCCAGATCTCACATTTCAGTGTCAAACAGAGTGAGATCTGGGTTCGAGATTACTGCGTCACAGGCAGGAACAATGACCTTTAGGCCACGGAGGTTTATCGTTATGCAAGGTAATAAAAATAGTGTATTGATTCCAAAAAAAACCTAAGCACACTTGTTTTCGCTTCGATGGATAATTGTTTAAGAAAGGAAACGCTTATCGAACGTTGTAGGATTTTTTCACATAAACGTTAATGGAGTCTCGGTGAAATGTGAGTAGAAAATTAATTAGCAGAGTGAAACTGTTTACAAATACGTCAATCCAGGGTCATTTGAAACACAAGAAAGGAACGTTTCTGGACAGTTTCAAGTGACGCTAGTACATTTGTAAAAACTAATCGCTTATCATTCAAAAATTAAAGTCCAGAAATTGAGATATTGTGGCAAAATAGTAAATAAACTAATTGTCAAAGTCTCAGGGGTGTGTGATATCCCGTACTTGAGTTATTCAACAAAATGTACATCTCAATGGAGCGGATACGGAAAACACGGCAGTCCATCTGGAGTTAAATTTTGGTCATGTTAAAAGCTTTCCTCCCGCTGTTGAACTTGCAAACATTCGTATAGACACTTCTCTTAAAATATTAGTTGTTCAGACTTCAAAGACACAAGGTGAATCGACGTTTTCCGATACGTGACAACAGGCATCATTCTTGCTGTTGATATGAGATTCACTCGGCCGTGAAAGGTCAAACTCCCTTTGTCTGTAGTCTCTAATTTTTGGCGCTCCCCTCGCGTCGCGTCTCCTCGCAACTTCGCGCGCGCACGTGTCTTTCGCTCGCCCCACAATCCATCGCCAAAACAAGAGGCTACAATTAGCCTTAACTCGGGCTTGCAAAAAAAACAGTATTGTATCCCTAACTTAGTGCTAAACAAAAGAATAGAGGGAAGTCTGTCTTTCCTACATCGGACGCATTGTGTTTAGCTTGTGTTGGAGTCTATTTCTTTAGACCCCTATCAACATATATTCCTCTAAAATACAGCTCAACCATTGAGAAAAATAATTATAACACTTGTAAAAAATATTTCTAAAAGAACAAGAAAAAGAGAAACAGAAAAAATAAAGCCCGTGATATATACCACTAAAAGACATCAAACCCGGGTTAGCTGCGTCACAGGCAGGAACAGTGACCTTTAGGCCGCAGAGGTTTATCATTATGCAAAGTTGATAAAAATAGTGTATTGATTCCAAAAAAAAACTAAGCACACTTGTTTTCGCTTCGATGGATAATTGTTTGAGAAAGGAAACGCTTATCGAACGATGTAGGAATTTTTCGCATAAATTTGAATGGAGTCTTGGTGAAATGTGAGTAGAAAATTAATTAGCAGAGTGAAACTGTTTACAAATACGTCAATCCAGGGTCATTTGAAACACAAGAAAGGAACGTTTCTGAACAGTTTCAAGGGACGCTAGTACATTTGTAAAATATAATCGCTTATCATTCAAAAATTAAAGTCCAGAAATTGAGATATTGTGGCAAAATAGTAAATAAACTACCCGTCTCAGGGGTGTGTGATATCCCGTACTTGAGTTATTCAACAAAATGTACATCTCAATGGAGCGGATACGGAAAACACGGCAGTCCATCTGGAGTTAAATTTTGGTCATGTTAAAAGCTTTCTTCTCGCTGTTGAACTTGCAAACATTCGTATAGACACTTCTCTTAACATATTAGTTGTTCAGACTTCAAAGACACAAGGTGAATCGACGTTTTCCGATACGTGACAACAAGTATCATTCTTGCTGTTGATATGAGATTAATACTTCCGAATCACTCGGCCGTGAAAGGTCAAACTCCCTTTGTCTGTAGTCTCTAATTTTTGGCGCTCCCCTCGCGTCGCGTCTCCTCGCAACTTCGCGCGCGAATGTGTCTTTCGCCCGCCCCACAATCCACCGCCAAAATTAGAGACTACTCGCAGCCTACTGAAGCAGACACGAGGAAACACGGCAGTCCATCTGCAGTTAAGTTCACTCATGTTAAAAGCTTTCTTCTCGCCGTTGAACTTGCAAACATTCGCATAGACACTTCTCTTAACATATTGTTTGTTCAGACTTCAAAAGACACAAGGTGAATCGACATTTTCCGATACATGAAAACAAGCATCACTTTGTTAAAAATAGTTAGCGCTTGCGCAGAAACGCCGGAAGTGCACTTTGTGGATGATACTCGACGACGAAAAAGAAGAACCGTCGGTAATCTTAGACCAGGGCGCCGCGCGAGACGCGCGCAGCCCGAGTAATTAGAGACTACTCGCAGTCTACTGAAGCAGACACGAGGAAACACGGCTGTCCATCTGTAGTTAAGTTGACTTATGTTAAAAGCTGTCTTCTCGCCGTTGAACTTGCAAACATTCGCATAGACACTTCTCTTAACATATTGTTTGTTCAGACTTCAAAAGACACAAGGTGAATCGACATTTTCCGATACATGACAACAGGCATCACTCTGTTAAAAATAGTTAGCGCTTGCGCAGAAACGCCGGAAGTGAGCTTTGTGGATGATGCTCGACGACGAAAAAGAAGAACCGTCGGTAATCTTAGACCCGGGCGCCGCGCGAGACGCGGGTAGCCCGAGTAATAAGCGCTTCCAGGGGGAGGGGGCACAAAAAAAAAAATTAATAATACAGGGAGGCTCTGCCCCGAGGTCAGACCTCTAGCTTACCCTTTTATATGTGATTTTTGACCGAAAAGGTACCTCTTTCGTATACCTTTCATTGAGAAATGGTACCCGTTTTGTATATCTTTCATTGGAACAGTACAGTCGTAAAGTATGTGTGTTCAAAATATTTTAATGAAGCCCCTTTAAATACATGTAACTAAATGCCAGATTTCCCTACCATTTCATATACTTTGACTTGTGAAATCCCTACCCTTTCATATCCCTGAAGCAGGAAAAAAGTACATGTAACCCTTTCAGGCAGAGCCTCTCCATATAAGCCATTATAGGGAGTGCCCACGCCCCCCCCCCCCCCTTCCATCCCGGGATAAGCACATGTCACCAGTCTATTTTTCGTGCTCTTCCGCCCCCCCCAAAACACCCACAAAATTTGACTAACAGTTAGTTTTGAATTGACCGATGAAAAAAATCTTTCAATCATTCGCAGGAAAACGTATCAGATTTCTCGTGCATTTAGTTGTCCGAGCAGAATTTCAAGCAGGATAAGCAATTTTTGTAAGCATTGCAGGCAGGAAGAATAAGCCAGCTACTTCAAGTGCATGTGACACGAAAATTGTTCTCCCAATTTGATAGTTCAACGTGTATAAAAAACAACTTGAATGTGTAGAATGTGTTTTGCCTTGAAAGTGTCTCATGCATCGCGCAGCCAAAGCATCAAGTGACACATGTCCGTGACATAACACCGTGGATCTTCATCTAAAGTCAACAGGGCAGACAAAGAGAAAAAGAGAGTCTAATATGATGAGTTGTACTTCTAATAGTCTGACGTTGCTGAATAATTTGTGTTGCTCAACATTTTCATTCAACCAAACATCTGAACCAAGTGGCAGTAGGATATTTTCGTGGCACCCTGTGTGACATCACACTGGATGCGGCGTGAATGCGGTAAGTTAGATCCCAGTTTCCAAGAGACTTTGGAGGCTAAATAGCGCATAATTTAAATGCGCAAAAATGGCTTTTACAAAGATTCAAGCAGTTTAAGACGTTTTTCATACACGTTCAACAATTTCAAAGAAGCGAAAAAACATTCGTGTCTATAGGCACTTTTAGGCATGGATAGTTCTACAAGCGGCAGAAAGCAATTACAAGAGTCTATTGTTTAAACAATCATGAGTTCAACTGAAACCAAAACGCTTGCATTTGAGGGGGTACGTTTTAAATTAAAGGTAAAAAAATTTCAAAGGAGTGTGGAAAGTTGGTTAATTCAAAGAATTCGCTGAACAACAGCACTAATGGCTGAGTTCAGAAACTCTGCTTTTTTTTTTACTCTGCTTTACAAGATGCCATAAAGAATTCTGTGGAGTTAAACAAAATAGCGCTTGGCACTGCCTCCCGTCTTTCAACGAGAGTGAAGTCGTCGGCCTATTTAATTACTTATAGAAACAGTGATTCTTCAGCATGGTGGTTGTTAAGGCACGAGATATTTCATTCAACTCTTGGACGTGCTCTATACTGTTAGTAGTTATTGCCAACGAGCATATGGCATGGCCTGTCTTGCACTTCAGTAGCTCAAAGACTTTTGGGTTAGGCTGGTAAATCAAACTTTTACCAAACCCAGTAGGCAACAAACCCAACACATCTCTCCCCTCTAGCAACGATACAATACATCTAATTTCTGTTAATTCTTAAGATTTTCAATGTGAGGGAAGAAATCAAGCAAAAGTTTGATAGCCACACGAGATGATTTTTATTTGTGGTGTATCTTCTCAAATTAGTATCACGTGGTACGAATTGACCAATCAGCGTTTTCTGATCACTGGACGATCAGTTGGAAGAGCATGAACAATAGACTGGCGACAGGCAGTTATTTTCCTCTTCCCCTCGTCTTGGAATCCGCGCTCACATGTCGCGCTTTGTGCTCTATCTCTCCCAGTTGGCGCTCGGCTATACAAGCACCTGTTATGCAGGCTATGAAGATGATTGACCAATGTTTACTGCAATGTGACAGAGGTTTAACAAGAACAGCAATTAACTGGTCCATAGTAACTTTCCAAGGTACTGTAAATATTTTTGGTTGAATGTCTTAAATATCCTTTAGCATTTTTTATTGTTAACAATTAGTAGAAAAAATGACAGGTTGCTGTTTATAGTTTGCCCGGGTTTTGCCATACATTTTTTAGGCAATGTAAGTTATAATTAAAAGCCAGTGATTTTTTTGTTTTTGTTTTTAGTTTGTTTGTTTCTTTTTCTTTCCTTTTTTTTTTTTTTTGATGTGCATAAATTACTGAGTAACAGATGGCACTTGAAAAGTTTGGAGAGCACTCAAAGAGGTACTGAGTTGCTCTCGCCTAAGTCTTGCCTAAGTTTTCCCTCATGCTCTCCAAACTTTCTACAGTGTATGTCCATGACAACTTGATATGCATGTACTGTCTGCAAACTTAAGCATCAACCAATAATTAGTGTTAAATACAGTCTTACATGCCTCAAACATCAGCCTGATCACCAATGAATTTTTCTTAGAGAATTGCTCCTTTATATTGGAACATAGCTTGCTGTATAAATATCATTGGATACAAGAAATGTTTGTGCACGCATGATAACCAACATAAAGTCATAACATTGTCATTAGCCCAAAGTATTCTGTGAAACTTTCATTATAAATGAAACTGTTTAGAACGAGTAAAACACCTAAACCTATGTGTATAGTCAGACCAATGGACTCGATGGAATGTCTTGAGTAATGGCTGACCAAGTTTGTTGGGACATAAAATTACCGGAAATATTTGTTTGCTCTACACATGACTGCAGATAATAGTCCAAGAAAATCAAATTTTGGAAGGGCCATGCCTCAAGATCCAAAGTTGTTTTTATAAATACATGTAGTAGTCATAGCTGATCATTATTAAAAGACAATTATATATATATATATATATATATATATATATATATATATATATATATATATAATATAAAGAAACTGTAAACTTCTGTGTCGAATGATGATACTAAAAACAATGAAAACCCAAAGTCTTCTGTTAATTTGCTTTAGCGCTACGCGTTTCACCGCTGTTGCGGCTCTTCAGGCAAAGCAAAGTGTGTTTATTGACTTATTGCGTCACAGATGTAATTGTAATTACAATTATAATGGCTATTGTAATTCTAAGCGCGCGCGAGCAATTAGCGTAATTTTAAATCATTAAGAACGGGTTTATACTTCAAAATAAAAAAACTCTCTTTGTTCTTTCTCATGCCTTCTGAGGGGCTGAGAATCTTATAAAACGGAAAGATAGTGAACTGAGGTGTCAATCCCGCAGCACATTCATCAATATGCTTGCTGACTCCTAGCATACGTGTGTGCGGGTCTCTAATTTGCATATATAGGCAGAATAAGGAGGTTTACACAAACAATGAACTCCCAGCAGAAAGATCCGAAGGATACTATGCCACCACGTGAATTTGTAGATAAATAAAAATAAGGACAGTGGGGCGAACTTCTAGCTGATCTGACGAATGTAATGACGTTTCGGCTGTTCAGCCTTCTTCAGAAAGTTTAAAAACTAACAACTAAAAACTATTTACAATGCTTGTGCTAGTCTGAGGTCCTAGCTTATATAAGTCAGGTGATTAACAAATACTGAAAAGGTGAGCGACAGAAGTTATGTAACCGATTCAACGTAACAAATGCCACGCAAGGGGCCTCTGAACAATCGTGATTAGTGTCATAACAAATACCCAAGGCAGGGCCCTTAAACAATGTAATAAGTTCCCTACTGAGGGCCCCTGAATGGCAAAATTCAAACAAAAATAACAGAATGCCCCAACGGAGCCCTTGAACGCAAAAGCAATCACATAACCTCTGAAACTATTAAGAACAAAATAAGGAATACAAAAGGAACTGGACAGGAAGCAATTCATTAACCAAGCAAGAACATGTGAAATGGACAAGTCATTTGTTGTAATTAATGCGATTTTGAGAGCGAAATTCACGCCTCTTGTTAAGGCCATGTGGGTTAAGCGTGAATAATTGCGTCATGCAATATGCTTCTCTGGTAAGCAGTTATTGGTCTAAATGTGCAGTGGTTTGAAAAGAATTAATTTGTTCGATGATAATAAAATTTATATCAGAAAATTCATGTTGGGAGCTATTAAAGTGGACCGCCAATTCACATGTTCTTCTATTCTTAAGCATACTTGATTTGTGGTTGCGAAATCTAATTTTGAATTCAGTCGATGTCGAACCAACATATTGCAAGTTACATTTACGCCAGGTAGCTAAGTAAATCACATTTTTGGACGAACAAAAAACTTTTTGTCGGATGGGATATTGTTTACCTGTTGCCAAGCTTTGGAATTTAGGAGCTTGAAGTAAGAAATTATGACACAAGTCACACCTTATTTTGTCACACTGAAAACATCCGCCCTCTCCAAATTTTGGACTTGCAGCAGAGCTTGGTCGAATTTTTGATGGTGCTAGCAATTCTTTCAGGTTTTTAGTTCGACGGTAAGCAATTGATGATTTCCAACGATGATTTCTTGCAAAATAGGTGTGAAGAATACAAAGGATACTTGAAGTCGCAAAATTACCTTGGAGATTTAGTTGACAAACAGTTTGATAAGGCCCTCCAAATTCCTAGATCTGAATTGCTTAACTAAAAGGTTAAGGCTAACAAAAAAGTTTTTCCTCTAGTGTCATCCGACAAAAAGTTTTTTGTTCGTCCAAAAATGTGATTTACTTAGCTACCTGCCGTAAATGTAACTTGCAATATGTTGGTTCGACATCGACTGAATTCAAAATTAGATTTCGCAACCACAAATCAAGTATGCTTAAGAATAGAAGAACGTGTGAATTGGCGGTCCACTTTAATAGCTCCCAACATGAATTTTCTGATATAAATTTTATTATCATCGAACAAATTAATTCTTTTCAAACCACTGCACATTTAGACCAATAACTGCTTACCAAAGAAGCATATTGGATGACGCAATTATTCACGCTTAACCCACATGGCCTTAACAAGAGGCGTGAATTTCGCTCTAAAAATCGCATTTATTCCCACAAATGACTTGTCCATTTCACATGTTCTTGCTTGGTTGATGAATTGCTTCTTGTCCAGTTCCATTTGTATTCCTTACTTTGTTCTTAATAGTTTCAGAGGTTATGTGATTGCTTTTGCGTTCAAGGGCTCCGTTGGGGGATTCTGTTATTTTTGTTTGAATTTTGCCATTCAGGGGCCCTCAGTAGGGAAATTATTACATTGTTTAAGGGCCCTGCCTTGGAAATTTATTATGACACTAATGACGATTGTTCAGAGGCCCCTTGCGTGGAATTTGTTACGTTGAATCGGTTACATAACTTCTGTCGCTCACCTTTTCAGTATTTGTTAATCACCTGACTTATATAAGCTAGGACCTCAGACTAGCACAAGCATTGTAAATAGTTTTTAGTTGTTAGTTTTTAAACTTTCTGAAGAAGGCTGAACAGCCGAAACGTCATTACATTCGTCAGATCAGCTAGAAGTTCGCCCCACTGTCCTAATTTTTCATTTATATATATATATATATATATAGTTGATGATTTCTGTTCCCAAATTAACCTTGTCTGTTTGTATTTCTCAGAAATCGCTAATGAATCGCCATCCAAATGGGAATAGGCTGGTGATCCTAAGTAATTAAAGCAATCAGTTGCTAATATATCCCCTCCCTACCTTACTGTACTTAATTAATTTCCAGGGGGGATTTGGTCTTGCATCGCTGATCGATCGGGGAGTAGTGACGTGATCCTGGTTGCAGAAAATGTGTGAAATTGTCTCCTAGGACCTTACCATAAAAATAAGGCCACACTGTGTATGTGTTGTACAGTACAAATATGTGTCAACCCAGTGTGGTTGGTTCAGTGGCCTAGTGGTTAAGGCATCCGACCGGTAATCTGGAGACCCAGGTTCGATTCCTGGCTGAGCCACATTTTCACTTAATTACTTAGTTGATGATTTCTGTTCCCAAATTAACCTTGTCTGTATATATATATATATATATATATATATATATATATATATATATATATATATATATATATATACATAAATAAAGATATTACCAGAGGGCAACTGGAATTTAATTTTTTAAGTACAATGGTAAGACTCTGAATGGTGATTTAAACAGAAATGTTCCTCTTTGTAATAATTATTTATTTTGTCTATTAGCTGGCTTTCTGTCCACTCAAACACAGGTGTAATCTTAGAATAATATTTATGTGTGAGTGTAATGCTACCTGGGTACCAGATTCTAATAAAACTCTTTCAGATATAAATGAAAGCTCCACTTTGGAATAATGTGTTGTTACCCCAAAAATGTTCCACAGTTTTTCATCCCAGTAGGTAACAAATTAACATGTACAATATGGCAAAATAAGGTTTTTGCTTTTTGCGGATAGCCTAAAATAAGACTAGAACAAAATTACTGTTTCCACCACTTTTGTATTGTATTCTATAATTGCACACAGGAAGAATAAGCTTGGAGCTTTATCAAATATTTCATTGGATTAAAATTCATTGAAAATATTGACAGTGCAAAAATAACGTCCTGCCTGGGCCAGCCCAGGCCTGCCTTGGCTGGCCATGTCTGGCCCTTGCAGCCCTGGCCGGCCCTGGCCGGCCTGGTCCAGTAAATGGATGAAACAATACTAGGCCCAGCCTGGCCCAGCCAGGCCTTGGCTGGCCAAGGCCAGCCCAGGCCAGTCAAACTTGGATTTATGGAGAATTCTCTGCTGGCCTGGGCCGGCCCTGCTTTTACTTGGCCAGCCGATATTATAGTGTACTTGTTAAGAAAGCTTTTACTGGTCTCAGCTGGCTCTGACCAGCTTAAGTCAGTATATGCTAGACTTTAACTAAGGGGGAAGCCTGTTCCAGGTGTTCAGATTGTGGCAAGCAGCAAAGGTTATTGCATTATAATGAAAGATGTTGCAGCGAGTGGGAAAGACAAGGACAGACTGGGGAGAGGGGGTCTCATGCAATTTCTTCACAAATTTTATCCTTATTTAGTAAGTAGGAAGATATTGGCTGTTTACCATTTAGCAAAAAAATCCGGAAATTTTGGTTGGAATGTAAACGGAAAGCCTATTTTGGTCTTCCAAACGGAAAATTTCTGGGGAAAATTGATTTGATTTAGTATTGATTTGATTTAGTCTCCCCAATTAGTGCTCAGCTAGAAAGATTTGAAACTTTAATAAAGTTATTATTATTATTATTATTATTATTATTATTATTATTTCTTGAAAGGTAGTCAAAAATTCCTAAACGGAAATGTGAGTTCCAGTTGCTCATTTCTACCATTTCCAGGCCTTTCAGCTCGGATTGCTTTGTAAACCCGACGTTGGGAATGTTTGTGTAAATGGAACACGCACACCCCAAGCAAATTTTTCATTTTGGTGTTTGATGCGTACTATTTACTGCAACAGTCGAGGAACTCGCCTTCCCATGTTAAATATGGTAAACAACTATTTTCTACATGGTATGTTTTCCTCCTTTGTGTCTATCAATTAAATGCTAATATTCTGAGAGCAAAGAGTTTAAAACTGAACAGTAAAAGCATGCACATAATTATGCCTTGGTGTGTAAACATTGCTGGAGAAGCATTTGACGGCTGAATTTAACCTCAAGTT
>JAEMWC010001215.1:182500-223361 GCA_016490735.1 Pachyseris speciosa | reverse complement strand
AGTCCTCTCTATGAAGATCAAACGGAAGCAAGACTTACCTATAGTGCCTATGTAGTGTTGATTCGCACTTGGGCGTAACACTCTTGACACTGCGATTGTGATCATGATGCTTACATCACTACTGTGACAAGGCTTAATGTGGGTATCATGGAAACTCAAACTACAGAACGAAATGCAAATACCCAAGTCTTTGTGTTCCTACTCTTTCATTATTTGTGCAACAGTGTTGAAGCTTTCTCAGGTGCTTTCCTTATCTAGACAATAATTCCTTGTGTGGAATTATCACAAAGCCTTTTATCCACAGCAAAGGAAATTTTTTTATCACTGGACAGATAGATCTAAGTCTTTACTGATAAATTATTTTAATCAATTAACTCCAGACTTGAAAATCAGTGTAAACTTTGTTATGTGCTTAGCTGATTATTTATGGTGTACATATTTTTTTTACCAGAAAATAACCACTGGCGGTTTTAAGAGATTTATTTTGTTACATAATCTCTGAAAAAATATTATCCAATAATGATTTTAACGTTTGCTTAAACAGCAGTTTAAAAACCATCAGTAGTGTGTATTATATACTTCAGTGCCCTAATACAATGTCATTGCGGTAATGGAGATGTGCAAGGTTTTTTAAAACCCCTGTTTAATTGACAATAAAATATCCACCACATTCGCCAACATTGAGGTGAATAATTGTTTTAGTATATACCACACAAGCTGAATAATTAGTGGACCATAACATTTTGTGTGTGACAATATACTGACAAGCGGTCAGAAATTGTAAAATCTTGTGTGCCAGCTGCTTGCAGGTGAATAGTACTTGTTGATATTACTTGTTAATCACCTCCGAGTTCACCATGCAAAAAGCACTATTCACTTGTGTGGTATATACTAATTAGTGATAACGTCATTGCTAGCTGTCATGTAATGAATGGTCTCAACATGGGGTGTAAAATGGTGGAGCACTTCAGCAGTTAGTCTTCATAACAAGATATTCTTAATCTATTGTTTATTAGTATAAATATATTACCATTCTATCATGAATGCCGTTCTCTGATTGGCTACGCTACTTGCTATCTATTCTGTGATAGTGAGTAGCGATTGTCAACACCATGGCGGTCGCTTCGCATTTTTGAAGTGTCTGCGAGGAGGATAATTTACTTGTTTAGTTTCAAACTACAAGAAGATTTATACTAAAACAATTAGATTATTCCCTCTCAATTTCTATGCGTGATAGCTGATTCCCGCTGTGCCCTCATCAGCTATCACACAATAGAAATCTCGAGCTGATAATCTAGTTGTTAAATAGAATTGAGAAGATTCTGAATGGAAAAAAGAAAAACGTTTAGTAATAACATCAACCAGGTTTCAGTTTTTTTTTTTCTATTCCAAAGAGTCTTAAGTAGAATTTGATAGAGCACTGATCAGTGCTTAGCAAGGAAGTGACAACCATTGTTATCACTTGTCACTGTACTCATACAAGTCCTTTGGCCGACAGTGTTATTTCCTCACAACTTGATTGGTCTTAAGTTCTTCAATTTACCATTATACACCCCTGTATGAGCAATAAATTGAAGGAAAATTTTCTAAATACCAGAAATGGAGATTGGATAGTTAAAACTTGGAGGCCAGTTAGTATAAAGTGTCCTTAAATCTCGTGTGGTAAATGTTATTGAAAATGGTATTTTCAGTAGTGGGATTCTCTTTCCATTTCTAGTGTTTGATGAAAAAGCTTTTTATTTCAGCAAAAATTAATGGCATATATTTCTAAGTTTTCTGTATTTAGACTTGTTGTGAATACAATATCAAAATTTAGTGCTAATGCATGTCCTTGGTTATAAACTGATTATTGTCAACAGAGTTGGAAAGAAACTGTCCTTTGGTTGAAACTTGTGATGTGATTTCTAATGAAATTTCATTTAATATTTTAACATTCATGAGGCAAACGTAGCCTCCCATACAGACGTTCTTAGGGCATTGTCCCCATGGTGTGAGGGGCTAGAGATTCACAATTTGTGTTTTCTCAATGTGCTGTTAAATTGAAACAAGCTATACAGTCAAACCTGTATTAAGTGGTCACTGTTGGGGTATGGCTTGATGACCACTTAATGCAGGTTGCCCAGAATACACATCAAATGCAAACTCCATTTTGTAACAGTTTATGTTCAAAGGCCCTCAAATAATCAATTACTCGGTTAAGATCTAGCCTCCTACACAGATGCTCTTTGGGCTTGTCACACATTCCCTCCATGTTCGTTTGTGGGGGAGGAATGTGTGATGAGTCCAAAGACGTCTGTGTTGGAGGCTAGTTAAGATCTGCATTGAATAGAATGGTATGACTGACAAAGTAGAACAGTGTGGGGAAAAAAAAAAAAAAAAAAACAGCAATGCCAAGTTCCTACAGTCAGTATTGTTATTAGAAATTGTTTGAGTGATTTCCTTTTAGAAAGTGACTGTTGAATACAGGTCAAGACAGGTGACCGCAACCACTTAATAGAGGTGACTGCTTTTCTTGAATTCTTGAAAAAGTCTGGAAATTTCCAAATGAGACCTGGAAAAAGTCTGGCCCAGTTGTGCAAAGAGCAGTTAACTCTGTCCAGTGGATAAAAATGTATTACAACTGATGCAATTTATCGGCTGGATAGTGATTTATCAGCTGGATAGAGTTATCTTCAGGATAAAGACCTAATTGGGATAAATACTGCTCTTTATAATTTATTTCAAAATTCTGCAAATATCACTTGCCACTTCACTGGACAGTTTTGAAATAAGAGTCTTGGGTTTTTATTCCAAATATCCTTTAAAACCATGCTATTGCCTATACTTATCTTGTCAAGGTGTGGATTTACTTTTTTACATCAGGAAGTTCTTGGGGCAAAATATGTGTAACAGGCAGCCTGCAATGCAACACTTGTGTTTTTTAGTGAAGTTCAGCCGGGCAGGACATTAAATTCCCAATGTTACAAGGGCAGATGGTTGGCAAGAATTTACAAGCAATTATTTTAAGATAAACAAAATAATTCGATTTATTTACAGTGCATTAACACATAATTTCCCAATGAATTTCTACAGATTGTCATATCTACACCTAACAGTCGATGTCAAAAAATGCTTTGAGCTAGCAAACACAAATATTGAGGATTACATATAAATTACTTAGTTATTCATTATACATAAATTATATATGCAACACTTTTGTGAATGGACTTGATTGTTCACACTAATCACTATAACAGAAATGCACAAGTGTAGTTGTGTCAGATATTCAAAGTAACCTAGGAAAAGACTGCAATGTCTTTGGTAAGTTCAGCTTGGGGTGGTTTTCTGTTGAGTGTGAAAGTAATTTGCATTTGCTTTGGTCTTGCCTGACAGTAGTTCGCTGTGATTGATTAGCAAAACGTGCCACTTCTCAAATTGTGACTTGCATGCAGGGGCGTAGCCAGGATTTTTTGAAGGGGTGGGGGGAAAAATGCGTCATACAGAAGGCATATTGACGAAAATACTTTGATACAAAACAAATTTTAAAAAGTGGGCTTTTCAACAATGGCAGTTGTGGCTGAGATAACTGTTTGCATCACTGTTGTGATTGGTCAGAGCAATAGGCTTTGGTTTTACAAGACTCGACTGAAAAGCCCTCTAGTGGGCATTGCCAAATGTGCAATAGCTTTTCCATCTGATGAGCAGTTTAGGTGACAATCCGGGGTTGGGGAGGGGTTTGTAAACACAAGTTAAATAATAAAGAAATTCAAAGGATTTTCCAAGTTAAACATTTGCAGTTTTGACTCTAACTATGCTCAGCAATTTTTGCACTGTATAGTTACAGAGGAATAACATCCGAAGGAAACTTACTTGCAGCAGTGGTTTCAATAAGCACCGATGCCCGACAAAAACCGCCGGCTACTTCGATCAAAGACATTGACTAGTTTTTCCCTAAATTGAAGTAATTAAAGAATGATTCTTTATTTTTTCTTTAATACCATCACCTACTCTACTCCAACTTGCTGCCTACTTCAAATTTTATTGAAACCCTTGTTGCAGAAAGGAGAAAGTTTTAGACCTTTACAACATATAACCTTTTTCCCTCTGGGGATAAATGTGGTAAGATTGGCCGACGCACAATTTGCTGGCATTAAATGAGGCATTCTTTGACCCACCTAAGAAGATGACAAATTAAAAATGTTTTAAATATTAGGTTCTTGTACAAAAGTTTCAATTCATGCAGATATGAATTACAAAATATTGAGACCAATAACTTTTTTTTGCACTACAATTTAGCGTTTTTTTTGCGCTTTAATGCGCTATATAAGTTCTAAATTATTATTTTTTTTTTTTCAAACAACTTCTTCTTTTCATAAAAAAAGATCTGGCAAAATAACTAAACCAGGAAGATAAACAAAACCAAAATAACTGCATCAACAAGGAATTTTTTACAGTGTGCAAAACTAACCCTAACTTACTTTGAGGATCATACTTCTGGCCCTCTGGTCTCTGGACAGATGGCAAAGATAAACCAAGGAGAAAACCCAGTTCAAGGCCACTCGTACAGCAAATTGATGCTAAATTGTAGGCAATAATTACTAGATTTCAAATTTTGTTTGTATTTTGTTTGCATGGATTTAATATTGTAAGTGTAAAAAAATATCAATGTCATTATCACCTATTTTCGCTTTTAAATTTCCCAGGCACAGTAATTTTGGATTTGATGACGTGTAATGGTTGCCCTATTGTATAACACAAACGATTTTCTGCTTCATTTGCTTCCTGAAAATAGCTGCAACGATTACACATCATCAAATCCAAAATAGACAGGAAATTTGAAAGCAAAAGTAGGTGATAATAATATCAATTTTTTTTGTACACTTAAATGACTGTTATATCCACGTCTCAACCCAAATTTTTAAAGCTAGTAATTATTTCCAACAATTTAGCATGAATTTTTTTTGTAAGAGTGGAGGTTCCCTTAAATAAACCTACTTCAATATGCTGCAAACAAAAAGCCCCAGCCGCTATGTGAATGGTGGGGTTTTCATGGTCTATTTACAGCCAGATGTACAGGCTACCAGAAACAAAAATAATCATTATAAATTACAATCAAGCACTGACACTCTTTTCTACTCTACCTTCAACTGTCCCACGGCTTTTTTTCCGCACAAAGGTCACTAAACAATGTGTTCAATATAAATAGTATATAATTTTACCTTAGGGCTAATTACAAAGTGCACAATAGAGCGGTTTTCAATTGAGTGTCGAAAGTAATTCTGGTTTTGCTTTGGTTTCACATTACTTGGCTCTGTGATTGGCCAGCAAAACTCAAAAGCAAAACAAAACCAATTGCACACACATATTTTCCTGCACTTTGCGCCGGTTACATGTAATTACTTGCAATTCTGATTGGTTCATTGCACTGTTTCGGTATGTTGTGATTGGTCAGAGTACGTAATTGCTTTGGTTTTGGTTTTACGAGACTCAATTGAAAACTGCTCTAAACTAACAAAAATAAAAGTATGTCATAATGATTAAAAATATATGACTAGTTAGTTCATGGATCAATAATTGCTTAATATACATTGTAATGCCTAACAATTATTACTGTTTGATATTGGTCTAAATAACTCCAGTGATGGACCACATGTGCCCATTAGCAATACCATCTGTCCACTTTATAGTCATGACATTATTTTTCAGATGAAACTTTTGCTTGAAAACCAAAACCAGAAATCGCAAGCAAAACCGAACTTGGCCATTGCTGTCGCTTCACGGATAAAAAATAGCTACATCAAAATGACGTTTTTCAGAAACCTTTGAGCCTCCAGTGCTTTAGGACAGCACCACTTTTCCCTGGTAGTTCAAATAAAGAGTCACGAATTGCTATTCATCGTTTATAGGTGGAAAATCACTCCGAAAATGTAAAAACCTGCGGTAGTCAATGGGTTAACAGCACACTAAAGTCACTGGAAAACTTATATCCTCATGAGTGATAATGACATAATAAATAAAATGACATTTTTTTGCCCTTACCAACAATTTTTCCTTCTGGAGCAAGCCCCAACTGTACAGCTGAACCACTCTGATGCAGCAACCAGTTGTCTGAATGTCCTCCTTTATTATTAAATCACTTTCTGTGATACAAGCAAGCAACCAGCTTTGTCTACACACTATGGCTGGCTATGTACAGCAAGAGGTTCAACTGTATTACTCTATTCAATGGCTGACATCAATAATAAAAATAATAACATGCTGACATGTCCTTTGAGCAAAATAATATGACGACTACCAGTTTTGTATGAGCATTCCAATGAATAACAGCGCTAGCAACATGAGTGAGGAAACTGTGGGAATAGATGATGTATTTTCCTGAGCTAGCACATTGCCAGGCTTCTGTTGAGTTGGGGAAAAACCACCATCAACCTCATTGCTTGGATCTGTCGTTACGTCACTTATATAGAGGTCATTTTCATCTGAAAAAGATGGCATGATGGATAAGAGTCCAGTCACTTATTAGCAAATATGCCAAGAGGGTCTTTAGCTTCAGGGTAGGCTACCCAGAGGTGGATGGTGGGGGTGGGGGAGGGGGTGGGTGGTGGTGTTGGGTTGAAACACTGTTGATTTGATAATAATGCACACAATTTCTGTGGCTTCTACAAAATGTGTCCAAGGCATGTAAATAATTACTGCGCCTATGGACAACTAGTGTATGACCAGAAAAACAATTTACAACTTGCAGCAACTGCAAAAATCAATCATCAGGATAACAAATTAGAGAGAAATGTCACCAAGCAAAACAAATTAATCATCCTAACTGGCTGAAGACAGACCAGCAGGTTATTTTCCATGCAAAGATGGAAAGTTGAGCATGGGTCGATCAACTTGAAACAGCTGCAGTTAAAGCATCACCAAGCAACTGTAAAGGACAGACTGATATCTAAAATATAGGGGATATGTAAAAAAAACTCACCAGAAGACATTTCTGTAATTTCATTACTTTTAGGTCTACCAGATCCGCTGCCACAGTCTTCATCATCATCGCCACAAGCACTTCCATCTATTTCATTACCTAAAGAACAAACAAAATGAGAATCGTTCCTAAACTCTTGAATAAAGACAGCAATGGCAATGAGAATGCCATTGACAAATATTAAAATTTGACGTCTTCAAAGATACCTAAAAGTCAATGTGTCAGTTAACTTAATTAGTAGGAGAGTTAAATGGTCTCTGAAGTCAAGAACTGTTGGTGAGGATAGAAAAACGGATAGATCAAACAAAAACAAAACTTCAGACCTGTACAGAAGTCAAGCCCAAGACCTCTGCAATCCTGGTGCAGTGCTTACCAACTAAGTTAAGAAGTCAACAGTTACTGATCTTCTTGTGATCTTTCACATCTTATATAATTAGTTCATTCAAGTACTGAATTCTTTGTGTGATTTTCACATATTCAAGTTTAGGTTTTGAGAGAGAAATTTTCCCTGATTTTAAGACACATACTATATACTTTGATAGTAGCATTCTTTGTTTTTACTTGCAAAGGATCCTGGCATTTTCCAAATGACAAATATGGGGTAATGCGGCAGTAAAAATTAAAACAAATCTGAACAAAAAGCTGGAGAGATCCTCAACTTGGGACAAATTTAATGTTTATTGTTTAATGTTGGTCGTGTACAGCTGTATGTTTTCCTCGTGTTTCAAACTCATTCATTCATGTTAATTTGTCGTAGGCTTGTACCAAGTACTACCCAGCAAACCCTATAAATTATCATGATGTGCATGGACATATTTAGTATCGCAGGCTCTCAATCATCATATTATGTATAATGAGCAGGACAATTGCAATGCAACAATAGAAAACAAAGAAGACAATCTTGACCCGCCCTTTCAGCCTGAGTAACAAGAAACAAGCAACATTTGACAGAAGGTGTTAACCCATTGACTACCGCAGGTTTTTACATTTTCGGAGTGATTTTCAACCTATAAACGATGAATAGCAATTCGTGACTCTTTATTTGAACTACCAGGGAAAAGTGGTGCTGTCCTAAGCCACTGGAGGCTCAAGGTTTCTGAAAACGTCATTTTGACGTAGCTTTTTTTTATCCGTGAAGCAATGGGTTATTATTATTATTAAGCTGTTGTGGTGTCTACTTAAGTGTCCATACAGAATGTTCATCTGTGTTCTTTCCTCAAGAACTCGAAAAGTCAAATTGCATACTCAATGAATTGCATACTCGATAAATAACAATAAAGTGCTTCCTGCGAGAATCGAGTAACGAGGATCGAGTTGAGGTTTGAGTGAATCAAGTCTCGATTCTCGACTTGATCCTTGATTCTTGCGAGGATCGAGTCGAGACTGTCAACTTACTTTTAACTGGTACTGTATAATACTCAAAACTAATGCAATAGTATTAACCCATTGGCACCCGTGCCGGCCAAAACCGGCGGTAAAAAACTCCCATGCTTCAAAACATTGCAACTTTCTCAATCGCACGAATATTGCCTTAACTGTTAGTTGTGAGCACGAAATGGAATGCCCTTTAAATTTGGATATCCAATAAATGCAAGAAACGTAGTGATTTTTACCAAATATGGCCTTTTGAGTTTGGACAAGAACGAAACTGGCCGTTTTTAACGTCAAAGAGAAACAACAAAAATGCCCCTTTTTGTCTTCATGTTTTTTAGAGAAAATCATCGTCGAAAAACCAAAATTCAACCATCATAACGAAATTCAGTCCTTTTTCTAGCTTAGAAATGACTTTTTTTGTTCATATTCTTCTCCCGAGCGTAGATACAGCCTTTTGTTCCAGTGCATTCGGGCCTTGCCGACATTTTCAACATCTTGAGCGCATTGCATGCTGGGAACTAACAAGAATTTTTGACAGCACCCGTTCCTTCCCCCAATTCTTTCACATAGCCACTCCGACCTACCGCCAAAATTTCCTGCTCCTGGTCATCTTCAGTACGCAGAAATTACAAAATATGTGGCGGTAGGTCGAGAAATTCATCAATAGTCGAGTCCCAAAGGTACTAAGTGTTCGACCGGCCAAATTCCCAGTTCGTCGAGTAACAAGCCAAATTCAACAACAAAGTACATCACCTTGCTCGATTCTTTGAGAAAGTGGACTCTTAGCTACCGTCATGCTTAATGATGCTCATCAGGCAGCCGCTAAAGATGAAAAATGGCCGTAAATTTAGCAGAAATCGCAAGCAAACCCAACTTGGGCCATTGTTGTCGCTTCACGGATAAAAAATAGCTACGTCAAAATGACGTTTTCAGAAACCTTGAGCCTCCAGTGCCTTAGGACAGCACCACTTTTCCCTGGTAGTTCAAATAAAGAGTCACGAATTGCTATTCATCATTTATAGGTGGAAAATCACTCCAAAAATGGAAAAACCTGCGGTAGTCAATGGGATAATAATAATTTATTACTTATATAGCGCCATTTACAAATACAGATCAATGGCGCTTTACAATATTATTTTTAAATCAAATCAACTCTAAATAAATCAAATCAAATCAAATGTTGGTTTTTGGGGAGAGGGGAAAACCAGAGTACCCAGAGAGAAACCTCTCAGAGCAGAGTAGAGAACCAACAAACTCAGCCCATTAAGTCTGGGAATCGAACCCGGGGCACATCGGTGGAAGGTGAGTGCTCTCACCACTACACCAACCCTACTCCCCATGCCAACCCTGCTCCCCATGGCCAGTTTCCGTTCAAACAACGCAACAAATTCAAGCTAAACGACAGCACGGTCAAATACTGTCAAAAGTCATTTACGTTTTGAGGACGTGGTGTGCTTCTTGAGGAAATATCGCATACTGCATAAAAAAACAAGGTCAAAAGACATTCAGTTTCTTTCGAGGTTACAGCATTGTGCTTTTCTGCATAAAAATTCCTATGCTAATTTACATTCATATGGCCGCTCGTTCATAAGCGCAATGAATCAAGATCGCTGCGGTTCATTGCAGACACTGTCATCAAAAGCAATCAAAATTTTTCGAGAAAGCGGCCTATTTCTCAACGAAAATGCACAGTGTACAAGTAGGCTAATAGTGTAGTCGCTAGCCAGTAGCCGCTTGGCAAGTGTAAACTAAAGGCTGGCACAATTGATCAAACAAGTATCGACAAAACTGCTCATCGACCACAAGGACGGAAACAACACATGGTAGCTTATTGTATGTATGAGTTAACAAGGCCAACTTTGAAAATCACTCCTTGCCTTTGAAAAACATTGAAAAACATCCAAAGTGATTATATATACATGTATAATTTCGATAGAAACGTCGCCGAGATGATCACTCTTCGGCCAAAAATAGCGCAAGGTAAACATTGAATTAAAAATAGGTGCGTGACAACAGAAAATTTGCATAACATAACGAATTACACACATTTGTGTTTCTTGTTTGGAGTAGTTACACTGTAAAATTTATTCCTAAGAACAGTTGAAGAAAACCCTGTATCAACGAAATAAAGTTACGAACGAGCACCATTAGTGAACACATGTACATTGACACCTACACATATCGAATTTCATCTTAAAATAATGCGTGTCTGCGACAAAAACATGCAATGCTCAGATAAACTTTTAGTGGTCGGCCAAGTTTTATTCATCGAACATCTGTTACTTATTGCAAGATATTGTAGTGGTGTGGTCAGTCCTTGGCCATTCTGTTCTTTTCTGCGAATCACGGCCTGTCAAAGAGGTTGAATCACATTTAGAAACACATCACGTACTGAACGACTACTTTTGCATTGTTTGCGTTCCTTCAAGTAGCTGAAGGAATAATTATAAGTTGCTTTTCAAGATGTGATCCCCGATTTGCTTGAGAGGTCTATCGAGTGATCAGTCAAGCGACAAGCTCATTATCTCTGATCTTGCGAGACAGATCTTTGACTCAATTTTCAATGGCTGAGCCTCGATTCTCAATGCTCGAAACTCGCAGGAATCAAGTATCGAGGATCGAGTCAAGAATCAAGACTCGAAAGAGACTGTCAACTTACTTTTAACCATTACTGTAGGTTCCCTGTGCACTAGGCACCAGTTTTCATTCGGAACAGTAGTTACATGTTTTGCTTGAGTGCTTTGAAGTTTACTATCGATCCTGAACAAGGTTGAGCCTCTGTATTTAAGAGTGTACTTTACCTCGGTGTTTGGAGACTCATTGTAAGGTTGTTACAGTCATCACATCGCAGTTACAGACTTCGAAGGTTACAGATCAGAGGTTCTATGGAGGTTATCGTGAACAGAGTTGTGACGGTAATAACTGTTTAAACAGTCTTGTTTTAGCCAAGTGTCATGGTCTAACAGAACACTCTGTTTCTTCATCAACGGTTACAGTAGGCATTGGTGTCTCAGACCTTCACTTTTCTACTAGTACACAACAAAATTACCTGTACCACTTCCACTACCACTGCCACTTTCCTCTTCCTCATCCACCACATTGATGTCTGGAATTAACTTCTTGATTTCTGCATTCCTGTCTTGCATCTTTTCCTCCAGTAGTTTTAAATGCACAGCTGCCTCAGTGGTCATCTGGAAATCTGCTGGATTCGACTCTAACCCCGTGTATCTATCAATAAAACTAAACATCAGCTCACTTGTTCTAAGGGAAGCAGAGATTTTGGGGATGGGTACCAGTTCCTGACTCTTCGCCATGAGTTCTTCCTCTGTGCTTTTTCTAAATGCTTAACTGTTCAGCAACACCGAAAATACATAAAAAATAGCAGATACAGTAAATATAAAACTCACCTTGCTGTAGACTTTCCATTCCAGCAGTTGTCGGCATCCACTTGTTTCGCAGAAAGCTCATCTTCAATACACAACTCATCTGGTAAGCCGTCATAAAAAGACTTGAGATCAGACACTTTTGTTCTAGCGGCCTCCATTGCAGCAAACAGCCGTACCTTCACATGTGGAGTAGGCGGTACAGAATTTACATATTGAGTTGTCCTTGACCCAGCGTCAATGTACTTTGGCATATCACATTTGTCCAAGACCTATAACCAGGTTGAAGGCTCATTAAGTTAAGGTTATCATTCGATTGATAATTAACTTGTGGAATGAAATTAAAGAATGAGATTAAAGGAAGAAAATGACTTTTCATGTATAGGATATGTTTCACAACTAACTTTCTTAATTTTGCGATGCTGAAATGCAGATGACATGACGGCAATTATGTGATTTTGCAATTGGTTTGAACCCGTGAATCATATTTCCACCAGGAGTGGGTAAAAGTTTCTGAGACAGACTCAGTCCCTGATGACACACACATTTCAACAGTTGACCCAAAAGAAAGTCATCAACAGAGTCATTCTATATGTTAGTTGATGAGTATGCATGTAGAATGAATGTTCGACATAATGAAGTTGTACTGTTTTGATTTGCATTTGATGACAAAGTACCTTGATCACTTGTTGTCTTTGTGAAATCAAGTCCATTAAACCATTGTCTTCATATGTACAGCAGGGTACGAGGTTGGTTTTAATATGTGTAATAGATAGAAAGTACTGAGCTACACTGAACGCTGCTAGGAATTGAGGCAAGCAAATTACTGTACAGTCGAACCTCGATTGTCTGGACCTCGATTATCCAGACTTCTCAATTACCTGGACTATTTCTTCTGGTCCCATTGTTTTCATGAATATTAACCCATTGACTACCGCAGGTTTTTAGTTAAACATTTTCGGAGTGATTTTCCACCTATAAACGATGAATAGCAATTCGTGACTCTTTATTTGAACTACCAGGGAAAAGTGGTGCTGTCCTAAGCCACTGGAGGCTCAAGGTTTCTGAAAACGTCATTTTGACGTAGCTATTTTTTATCCGTGAAGCGACAACAATGGCCCAAGTTCGGTTTGCTTGCGATTTCTGCTAAATTTACAGCCATTTTTCATCTTTAGCGGCTGCCTGATGAGCATCATTAAGCGTGACGGTAACTAAGAGTCCACTTTCTCAAAGAATCGAGCAAGGTGATGTACTTTGTTGTTGAATTTGGCTTGTTACTCGACGAACTGGGAATTTGGCCGGTCGAACACTTAGTACCTTTGGGACTCGACTATTGATGAATTTCTCGACCTACCGCCACATATTTTGGAATTTCTGTGTACTGAAGATGACCAGGAGCAGGAAATTTTGGCGGTAGGTCGGAGTGGCTGTATGTGAAAGAATTGGGGGAAGGAACGGGCGCTGTCAAAAATTCTCGTTAGTTCCCAGCATGCAATGCGCTCAAGATGTTGAAAATGTCGGGAAGGCCCGAATGCACTGGAACAAAAGGCTGTATCTACGCTCGGGAGAAGAATATGAACAAAAAAAGGTCATTTCTAAGCTAGAAAAAGGACTGAATTTCGTTATGATGGTTGAAGTTTGGTTTTTCGGTGATGATTTCCTTAAAAAACATGAAGGCAAAAAGGGGCATTTTTGTTGTTTCTCTTTGACGTTAAAAACGGCCAGTTTCGTTCTTGTCCAAACTCAAAAGGCCATATTTGGTAAAAATCGCTACGTTTCTTGCATTTATTGGATATCCAAATTTAAAGGGCATTCCATTTCGTGCTCACAACTAACAGTTAAGGCAATATTCGTGTGATTGAGAAAGTTGCAATGTTTTGAAGCATGGGAGTTTTTTACGGCCGGTTTTGGCCGGCACGGGTGCCAATGGGTTAATAATCATAATTATTTCTCAATTATTGGGACTCTCGATTATCCGTAACATTCACTCCAGTCCTGTGGAATCCAGATAACCGAGGTTTGACTGTAAAAGCATCTGCTTTGAAGATGTCAGTGTTTTAAATTGCAATCGATTACAAGGCATGTTAGCTGTTACAACTTTTTTGTTTTTTATCAAACTCTAAACGAGCTCTGGTAATTACAAAACTGGTCAGACAAGATCAGCTAAACATTGTCTTTAGCATGTTTAACATTATTTATACTAAAAAGGAATCAGTCCTTTCCACACCTAAAATGGAGTCAACACTGTGTTAAGGAGCCACAACTCAATTTTTGACTTAAAACATTTATATCTTAACTTAACCCATTGACTACTGGCTGTTTTTCCATTTTCGGAGTGATTTTCCACCTATAAACGATGAATAGCAATTTGTGACTCTTTATTTGAACTACCAGGGAAAAGTGGTGCTGTCCTAAGCCACTGGAGGCTCAAGGTTTCTGAAAACGTCATTTTGACGTAGCTTTTTTTTATCCGTGAAGCGACAACAATGGCCCAAGTTCGGTTTGCTTGCGATTTCTGCTAAATTTACAGCCATTTTTCATCTTTAGCGGCTGCCTGATGAGCATCATTAAGCGTGACGGTAACTAAGAGTCCACTTTCTCAAAGAATCGAGCAAGGTGATGTACTTTGTTGTTGAATTTGGCTTGTTACTCGACGAACTGGGAATTTGGCCGGTCGAACATTTAGTACCTTTGGGACTCGACTATTGATGAATTTCTCGACCTACCGCCACATATTTTGGAATTTCTGAGTACTGAAGATGACCACAAGCAGGAATTTTTGGCAGTAGGTCGGAGTGGCTGTAGACTTAGCTTATATGTGAAAGAATTGGGAGAAGGAATGGGTGCTGTCAAAAATTCTCGTCATTTCCCAGCATGCAATGTGGGACTCTAGATGTTGAAAATGTCGGGAAGGCCCGAATGCACTGGAACAAAAGGCTGTATCTACGCTCGGGAGAAGAATATGAACAAAAAAAGGTCATTTCTAAGCTAGAAAAAGGACTGAATTTCGTTATGATGGTTGAAGTTTGGTTTTTCGGTGATGATTTCCTTAAAAAACATGAAGGCAAAAAGGGGCATTTTTGTTGTTTCTCTTTGACGTTAAAAACGGCCAGTTTCGTTCTTGTCCAAACTCAAAAGGCCATATTTGGTAAAAATCACTACGTTTCTTGCATTTATTGGATATCCAAATTTAAAGGGCATTCCATTTCGTGCTCACAACTAACAGTTAAGGCAATATTCGTGCGATTTAGAAAGTTGCAATGTTTTGAAGCATGGGAGTTTTTTACGGCCGGTTTTGGCCAGCACGGGTGCCAATGGGTTAACATTCCTGATATTTCACAAAATTGAGAAAAAAAATTGAGAAAAATCAATTTTGTAACATTTTGCAAAATTACTAAAAATAACTAAAACCCATGCCAAGAATATAATCTTACCTGTTTCATAATATTCTGCTTCTGGAGTAACAAATGCATCGCAGCACTCCACAAATCCTTGTAAATAGAGTTGGCAAAATTTTCGAAGTCAGATGTCGTGATACTTTGACCAAGCAAATCAACATTGTTGATATACAAGCCCCACTTTTTCTGCAGCTGAATTTCAGGCTTCAAACACTCCCTCAAAGCATCTCTGCAGTAACTGTAACACGGTTTCACTTTTTCAACACCCTGACACAGTGAACAAAACTTCATCTGAAGAAGTACATTCTTGCATCCACTTGTAAAGTTGAATTGCTGTGCCATATTCATCACTTCTACTGCAAACTTAAAGCTGCTTAACAGCCTACGAACAGGCTCAAACACCTGCTCAAAGATACCCACTAACTGTGCGGGACGTTTGCCATATGGCTGTATCGATTCCATGTTGGTTTTTAAACATTGCTTGTAAAGGTTTGAGACAGTCTTCCCTGACGGATTTGCGTACTCAAGAAGCAGTGGAAAAGAATCACGAAAGAATGTATTTACAATGTCCTCTAAATTCATTTTATCATCAACCAGATAGTTTTCAAGATCTTTGAAGAAAGCAGAAATTACTTGGACCTCAGCAACTGTGAGATTCTTCTGTGTGTTCAACAAGAAAAGAGCACTCTGGCGGTGGCCTTCACGAATGACATTTTGAAAATATGCTGAAAATTAAAAAAAATCAATGAAAAATCCTTTAAATAAACACAGTAAAACTGCAAGCATACTTAAAATTATGCATTAAAGAGCTAGCAATTTTCCAACTTAGCCTAAAAGATTACTTGTGACTGGTCAGAAAAAAATATTGACTATGTGGGAGCTATGCCTCATGAACACAGAACACACTGCCTATCAATTTATGATGTAAATAACTACGGCTTCTTCACTAAATGAAGACCTCATTTTCTTCTGTATTTCAACTAATGACTCACCACAACTCTCCCTCCCCACCCCTGCTAAAAACTAAATAAATAACTAGACAGCTGTAATATGACTAAATACCCTTGATGACACCTTAATGTTACCAGTTAGTGTGATTGTAAAACGTACACTATACAGACAAATGAACTGCTGAGGTTTGTTATGGCTGTGTATGATGTTCTGTAACAGCCCCCACAGCCATGTCTCAATCTTCTCAATAACTGAGAAGTTAGACGTTAAAGCAATGCACCCCAAATAACTTTGTACTTTACTTTGGTTTTCAGTTTTTTCCTACAGAGAGGGGATTGTGGAGGTCCATCTTTGTGTGTGAACAACTGGAATCTCTTAGCAGCTAGTAGCCCCATTATACTTTATAGCAGCAGCTATATATTGTATGTTTATCTTCAGTCTATTTTACAGTATAGACCCCTGCAATGGGGTGAATGCCTGCACATGGATTATTCTGTTCCCATAGGGTCTTAGCGAAACAAATGCAGCAGGAATTAATAATTGAAGGCCTCGGAGTATAACCATCCTATGTCGAATTTTGAGTCGTTTTTCGATTTTGCTTGGATTTGTCTGAATTTCTGCATGTGAACTGCAATTCGATGGAAAAACATTGTATGGTATTTTTTTTCACTGATTCATCCAGAATCCAGAAATGCATTTTTTCTTACTTACACCAAGAAACCAACCTTCCGTGGGAGTGGTTTGCAAGTTGCATTACATCTTCTTTCAATCGAATTGCAGTTTACATGCAACAATTCGGGCAAATCCAGGCAAAATCGAAAAACCCAAAATTCGACATAGGATGGTTATGCTCCGAGGCCTTCAATTGAAGTTAAGCTCATTTGTATGCGTACTGTATTAATATTCATACGTGAATTATGTGAACATTTGTGAAGAGCACAACTAAAACTGGACGTGAAATGATTGACGGGTAGAAAGGATTGTTTGATAGTGTGACGTAGACTATAAATTTGGCGGTTAAAAAATCGATTAAGCTCATCGGATACAAAACTTACGTGAGTGCTGGAGCTGCGGATCGCTACGTATTAACTGCATTATCGGTTTGCCTTCCTGCCTGGTGATCGAAAGACTTCATGAAAAGTCCGGAGATCCGCAAGTTCTTAACGCTTCTGAAAGAATCCAGTTAGCGTTTTCTCTGTGCTTACCAAATCACGATGAGATATTAGCGTTTTGGAGTACAGAGTAGAAGCCAGGCGGAAAAAGTCTGAAAACAACTCTCGTCTCAAAAGCGGCGTGTCGTTGCTAGTCTTGTTCCATTTCTCAAAGGTTGCGGTGCTAAAAGCTCGGAAAGCGAGCGTGGTTTTTGGACTTTACGGCAAAAAGTGTACGTTTAAAGAGTTCTTGTTCTTCGCGCTTGGAGCAGACAATGATCCCAGAATTCATTGCGGTCAAACAGGGCGCTGTCTGAAGTCAAAACCTCTCGCGGGGGGGCAGTGGGTTGGGGCAGATTATTACTTGTTTTCAGTAAAAACTCTACCTTATAAAATGACTTTGAAAACTGTCTAGCTGCTGCACCGAGGTTTCCATTGTTCATTAATTTTGAAGAGCGCATTTTTTGAAGCCACTCATGACATGAAATCCCGGCTTGCTTTTACTGTTAGCCGTGAAATAGTTGGTCGAACTTCGGAAACGCTACAGAGAATTCATTCGGCACGAAGTGAAGTCTGCCCGTTTTCGATGAGTATCTTGAACACAATCCATGGAAAAGTTGCATTGGCGCGCACGGCAAACATTCAAAGCAATATTAAGCGGTACTCCTCGTGATTCGTCTGTGTGAATCAGACTACGTAAACAACGGATGATAACGTGAACGATCGCCGCAGTTATGAACACAACTTAAGCAGTAGTGAAACCAAAAATAAAACAAACAAAAACAAAACAAAACGGGAAAAAAAAACACTTGTACGGGATTCAAACGCACAACCTCTGCGAAACCGGTGAATTGCCGTAACATCCACGCTTGTTGGTTCGTAACATATCCGTGACTGATGAACAAGTGAGAATGAATATTTGGTAAACACGCTGCCGAATTTTAACACATAAATCACTTTTGCGTTGATCGCCTCGGTTTTTTGCTTCTCTGGAGGCTAATAAACTACAGCAAAAAGTATTCTCACGCGAGATAAACATTTGTGCGCGACTACAGTCATTGTGATGAGACAATCCATCACGCGTGATAAAGGGATTGAATTTCATGCAAATTTTTTTACGTTTTGGAGCCAAGTTAATTTCACAAAGAGTTAAGTATTTCTGTCAAATTCTCTCACTGTCGTCATTTACGTTAATTTTTATAAGATTTTCATTCCATTGTTTTCCACTTGACGATGAAAATGAATCCATCAAAAACGTTTCAACTGACGAAATCACGCGCAAGTTTTAATTTACTACGCAACACAACGTTCTGAGTAAACGAAACATGACGGAAAACAGCGTACTCTTAGGACTCTTAATTTTTGCCCTAGAACATCTGATTAACTCAAATTTTTGGTGTAGGTCACCAATAGGAGTTGTCTTGGCAAAAAGTTTCTTCAAGTCAAAACAGCAGTCTTTAATATTTTGTGATTTTTCAGCCATCGGCAAGCTTTTTGCGCACTGATTTAGAATCAACCGAGGTTTTTGTACGCTGGATTTAAGATGTATGCTGTATTTAAGACAAACAACTGACTTAAGTGCTGTGTCATATCAGCCAAAGCCTTTCCGAAAGAACTTAGAGTCAACCGAGGCAACTAGGCGCTGTTTTTGACTCGGACGAACCCTTAAGTCAAGCTGATTCGGACTCAAACAACCGCGCTTTAATGCTAGCGTTGACGTTAACATCAACACTAACCCTAACCATGTCCCTAACCCTATCTCTAGCCCTAGCCGATGCTCTAACCCTAATGTTAAGTCCAACCTAAACCCAACAATAACCCTGAATCTCTTCAGAGTGAGTGCTGTTTTCAGGTCGGACAAAATCTTTGCGCGCTGACCTGAGATTAACCAAGGCTACTGTGTGCTGTTTTTTTTTTAAGTCAAGCACGAATATTGTGCACTGTTTTCGTGCCAAGCGAGCTTGTCGAGTGTTATGATTAAGCAAAAACGACACATTGCGCATTACGTCTAACTGAACAGAAACGTTCTGTGTTCTCTTAAATCGGTTACGAACATTTGGCGCTTAGTCTTTCACTCAAAGAATACCCTTGGGCATTGTTAATTAGCATACTCCACCATAATATTGAAGGCCTCGGAGCATAACCATCCTATGTCGAATTTTGAGTCGTTTTTCGATTTTGCTTGGATTTGTCTGAATTTCTGCATGTGAACTGCAATTCGATGGAAAAACATTGTATGGTATTTTTTTGACTGATTCATCCAGAATCCAGAAATGCATTTTTTCTTACTTACACCAAGAAACCAACCGCTTCCATGGGAGTGGTTTGCAAGTTGCATTACATCTTCTTTCAATCGAATTGCAGTTTACATGCAACAATTCGGGCAAATCCAGGCAAAATCGAAAAACAACCCAAAATTCGACATAGGATGGTTATGCTCCGAGGCCTTCAATTTCAGTATGACACTAAATGCATTTACAGCAGCTTCAGAGCATGTGTGTTAGAAATGTGAGGTCCCTCCATAAACATATTGGACTTATCAGCCACCTAATCTGCCGGATTACCACACACTAAGATACAAAACATTCCATAAAAGTTAACTGGCATTTCACTGAGAATCCAAAACAAGTCTCAGGGCTCGAAATTAAGAAAAATCTTAAGTCACCTTTTGGCGACGAGCAAAGGAAAAATAGTCGCCAAATTTAAATGTAAAAATGTAGTCGCCAGATAGTATAAGAACAGAAAATTCGGCTAAGGCCCTGGGTCAGATCGAATTACATTACATTAAAATCACTTAAAATATGAAAACGTGAAAGAAAACAACACTGAAAGACCTCTCCTAAATGTAAATTCTCTGGTAGGTGGATAAGTCATATCAGAGAGCTTAAACGACGACGACTGCAACAGCAATGAAAACATCATTTCAAAATGTAACTTCTCGTTATTCTAAATCTTTTGCGATTTTTCCAACTTGTTTAACTTATAAAATGCTGGCGAACTATCCTAAAGCTAAATTAAGAAAAATGGCATTGAAGTTCACGCTCATGTTCTCCTCAAAATGTAAAATTTGGTCATTTCACGTTGTTGTTTTGCAGAGGACGACATTAAATGTATCACAATGTAAAAAGCACTTGCAGTGCCTTGGTTTTTGCTCATCACCCTGTTGTTTTGTGACATTCTTGTTGCCGTCACCTTCCTCGTTAAGGCCTGGCTAAACTATTGTTGCTGAAACATTGTTGATGCAAATGTTTCCCAGTTTAGCCGCGCGGGAAACATTTGTTGCAGAAACAAATTTTGTGTTTCAGATGACAAATGTTTTCCACGTGGCTAAACTGGGAATTTGTTTCGTCAACAATGTTTCTGCAACAATAGGGCTGTTTATACAAGAGAAAATAAGCCGCGGCTTACTCTGGCCGCGGCTTACATAAGACGCGAAAGGAACCATTTATACGAGTATGGCTTACATAAGACAGGAACTGCTCGTATAAATCGTTCACGACTTAGTTCGCGGCCAGATCGGTCCAATGATGATGTAGATGATGTAGTAGCTATTTCTAATTCAGTCCATATTAGCATTATTTGCTTCTCTTCTGCGGCACTCCAAATGTTTCTTTTTTTTTAGATGAATCCATTGTGGTCACCATTTTCCACTTTTTGAAGGATGTAAACGTAAACAGAACTCATTTTTCCCACCACTTCAGCGCGCATCTCTCAGCCGTGAAGGTCTGGGTATAAATGAATACGCAGCAATCGTTCACCGCTTCAGCAAGCCGCGGACAACGTTTGAGTGCATCTATACGAACACTTTCAGATCCAAGGTAAGCCGCGGCTAGGATAAGCCCAGCCCAAAACCCCTCGGACAGGATAAGCCGCGGCTTGAGCTGGCCGTGGGTTGAATAAGCCGTGAACATAGATTTTGTACCATTTGTACAGGGAGTTTGCAGCCAGAGTAAGCCAAGGCTTATTTTCTCTCGTATAAACGGCCTTAATGTTTCCTAGTTTAGCCAGGCAAGAAACGAGGACGGCAACGACAACAAAAACTGAACATCATTTCAAAATATATCTTCTCCGTCTTGTTATTGTAGCACTTTCGCGATTATTCCAATTTGTTCAACTTGTAAAATGTCGGCAAACTATCTAGAAACTAAATTTCTGTGAACAGTGTTAAAGTAAAGAAAAAGAAAGAAAAATTTGCCATCATATGCTCACATTCCTGCCAAAACGTAAAATTTGGTCATTTCACGTTGCTGTTTTGCAGAGGACGGCAAAGAAATGTACCAAAATGTAAAACGCACGTGCACAGCAATTGTTTTTGCTCATTAAACCTATTGTTTTGTGGCGTTCTCGTTGACGTTCCCGTCCTCGTTTCTTAAACTCCCTTATTATCACTGAGATCAAGTACAAAGCAGGTGAAGTATTACATCTATCTTGAAAGAATGTTTCATTTGCAGCTCTACCATTATCTAGACGTTGTATTTTGTTTATAATCTATTCAATAATAATTGAGGGAGCCCTTTACTGTCAGAGAAAGTTCTTGCATCCTGGTAATTTTGATTTTGCGGAAGTAGCACGGTATGAAAATTACTTAGGTTTTCCTTGTTTATGAATAAATCATTCATAATTTACGGAAAGCCACATGTGCTTTATGAACGCATGCAGAAAAACCGCTGTAATGGCGTCGAAGTCGCGATTTGAAGTCAATACTTTAAGGTAAACAGACTTAATATTCATGATTTGTCCCACTTCTTTGCAGCAAAAGAAAAACAAGACTTCGGTAATTGAAGGGCTGAGGGTATAAACTGCCTATGTGTAATTTTTGGCCGTTTTTTTAGTTCGCTTGGATTTGTCCAAATTTTTGCAAAAACATTGTCCCGTATTTTTTTTCACCGATTTCTTTTTCGTTTTCGAGAAATAACGTATGCAAAAAAAACACCTAAAACTACACATAGGCAGTTTATGCCCTCAGCCCTTCATATGTCTGCCTTATTAACATGCATGAAGCAATGCCCAAGGGTATTCTTTATGCGCAATGTGCCTTTTTAACTCATAAACAGCCCACAAGATGCCCATCCGACTTGGAAATGGTCGACTTTTTTAAATGCAGCACTTATTACCAGTGTTTTGCTTACTGATAGTGCTCAAGAAGCTTCCTTAGCCGGAAAACAGTGCGCAACATTCTGGGTTGACTTAAAAACAGCACACAGCAACCTTGGTTAACCTTAAGCCAGCGCGCGTAGATTTTGTCCGACTTGAAAACAGCACTCAAAAGATTTAGGGTTATTGTTAAGTTTAGAGTTAGGGTTAAAATTAGGGCTAGGGTTAGAGTTAGGGTTAGGGTTAGAGCTAGGGTTAGGGTTAGGGTTAGGGTTAGGGTTAGAGCTAGGGATAGGGTTCGGCCTAGGGCATTGCGAACGTTAACGTTAAAGTAAGCGGTGTATTTTGAGTCTCGCACAGGTTTCTTGGTTTCTTGGTTCCTCCGAAATGAAAAGAGCGTACAGGTTTCTTGGTTGATTTTTAATTCTTTCGGGAAGGCTTTGGCCGATGTGAGTAAAGTGTTGAAGAGGGTGTTTTGGTTGAAAACGGCATACAGCAGGATCGGATTTGACTCTAACTCAGTACTTAAAAAGCTTGCTGTCGGCTGAGAAATAGAATAAAATATTAAAGAAGGCTGTTTTTATTTGAAGATAGCTTTTGGCCACTACCAACAACTTCTGTTCGTGAGCAACACGGAAAATTTGAGTTAACGATGTTCAAGGGCAAAATTAAGAGTTAAAAGAGTAAGCTGTTTCCCGTCGGTTCCCGCTTCGAAACAGAGATTTGACTGGCGCTTCGCGTGCTTTGGTCATTACTGAAACGATTTTGAAGGGTTCATTTTCGTCGTCAAATGGAACCAGTGGAATGAAATTCGTATCACAAATCAACATAAATGACGACAGTGAAAAAACTGGAACAAAATACTTAACTATTTTTGTTGGCTTCAAGACGTAAATATTTGCATAAGATGTGAAATTTAATCCGTATCGTCTGATGCGTAACACAACGACTTGTTAAAATGTCTCGCGTGCCAATACGTTTTTGCTGGTGTTTATCTCGCTTGAAAATACGTTTAGCTGATGTTTACAAGCCTCCATAAAATCAAAATAACCGAGTTGATCGACGCAAAACTGATTTATATGTTGAAATTCGGCAGCATGTCTCCCTGTGTTTACATAACAACTCGATGACCGACCACGAGTAATATTTTCCACGCGCGCCCATGCAACTTTTCCCTGGATTGTTTTCAAGATAGTCATCGAAAACGGACGGACTTCTCGTCATGCTGACTTCCCTCTCTCGGATGAATTCTCCGTAATGTTTCCGAATTTTGACGAACTGTTTCACGGCTTCGATGGCCCGCGAGACAGCGCCCACTTCGGCCGCAATGAATTGTGGGAATGTTATGCCCTCCGCGTGCGAAAGACACTCTGCAAGCATCAGCCAGTTTTTTGCCCGTAACTCCAAAACACCTCTCCTTTTCGCAAATTCTAGCATGGTAACCTTTCAGAAATCGACCAAGACTAGCAAAACCGAGCCGCTTTTGAGACGAGGGATGTTTTCAGAGTTTTTTTCTGCCCGGCTCTTAATCTCTACTCCCAAACCGGAGAGTCAAATTCATCTCTCTCTTCATGGTTTGGCAAGCAGAGAAAACACGACTGGCTTCTTTCAGCCGTGTTAGACTTGTGGATCTCAAGACTTCATGATGTCCTTCGATCACCGAGCGAACAGGCAAATTGACATAATTCGATTAAACCAAACAAGCTAGCGCGCATCGAGTCGGGAGCTTCGGCAGACACGTTGCGTAAGTACCAATGTTTTAACCGCCAAAACTTTTAGTCTACGTCACACTATGGAACAATCCTTTCTACCTGTCAGTCATTTCATGTCCAGTTTCAGTTTTACCCTTCAGTTACGAGCATTTGGCGCTAAGTTTTCAAATAAAGAAATAAAGAATACCCTTGGGCATTGCTTCATGCATGTTAATAAGGCAGACATATGAAGGGCTGAGGGCATAAACTGCCTATGTGTAATTTTTGGCCGTTTTTTTAGTTCGCTTGGATTTGTCCAAATTTTTGCATGTGAACTGCATTTTGATTCAAAAACATTGTCCCGTATTTTTTTTCACCGATTTCTTTTTCGTTTTCGAGAAATAACGTATGCAAAAAAAACACCTAAAACTACACATAGGCAGTTTATGCCCTCAGCCCTTCAATTGTTCCTAAACTTTAATCTTCATTTTCTCAGAGAAATATAGTCGCCAAAGTGGCGACTAAACCAGAACTTTTAGTCGCCAAGTAAAAGGTTTTAGTCGCATTGGTGACCGTATCAGTTGCAATTTCAAGCCCTGAGTCTTTGGGCAATAAAGCCAGTAATAAATTAAAGCCATATAATTTTTCTTTACATTTACCAAAACAGACATTCTTTTACAAACCTAGTGGTTAATCAAAAGTAAAATTCCCTGACTCTTCACTGACTTTCAGGTGACTTGATACACAATTCCCTCCTGACCTTAACAAAAATCTGCTTTTCCCTGACATTTTTGCTGATGGTGGCAACCCTGTCTTGTTCACATACCAACCAAGCAGAGACAACAGTGAATTTGTTTTACGCTGTTCACTCTTTTATCTCCCAATCAAACAGTTTCTCGTAATTAAATTTATCTATTTATTTATTTGTATTTTTCAAGTCTTATTTGTTTTTTGTCTCTTTGAATGTGATGTTAAAATAATACTAATGTAAATGGCGTTAGCTCTCTCGATGAGCACTGTGTGCTCTTAGAGCATATGCCGAATAAAAAATATTGTTATAACATAGCTGGTAAATCTGTGTGGTCAAATTCAATTGCGTGAGCGTGCTTCATATTCCTATTGTGCACACGGATGGCATAGCAGAGGGAATTTCTCTTTATAAATACAATATTTAAACTACAGCATTGAAAATGTTATAAAACAATTGGTTCATGTGTCAGCTGTGCATTCATCGAGATATGAAGCACTTGGGAAGTTTGGAGAGCACTCAAGAAGCTAGAGTTGCTCTCAGCATAACTCTTACGCATCTTTCATACTCTCCAAACTTCCCACGTACTTCATATCTCGATGAATGCACACTGATGCATGAACCAATTGTTAATTTAAATAAAACAGTGAGTAAGCAAGTGATACCAGAGGTCTTCGTTAACCTTAGCAACCAAGAATAATGTGCAGGGCCTCAGTTAATGAGATTAATAGGTAACAAGAGCACATACTTATTACCTCCTATGGTATGACCTTTCGAGATTATACTCTACTCCTTTACATCAACACCTACCTTCTGTGTGGTGTGCGTGGGTGATTATTGTTAAGTGCAGTGGTTAATTTTCATTTGCTTTTTTAAAGTGACTTTATCTTTTATTTTTTTCTTGTAATGTTATATGTAATTGTTGTAAATCTATGGTTCCAATAAAATGTGCACAAAAAAATTATCATAAATTTGCATATAAATTCATTCAACCTGGCTATACAGTGAGTCTAGAAAAAGCAAGCGGATACTCTAAAAATATCATAAACTTGCATATAAATTCATTCAAACTGGCTATATAGTGAGTCTAGAAAAAGCAAGCGGATACTCTAAAAATATCATAAACTTGCATATAAATTCACTCAAACTGGCTATATAGCAAGTCTAGAAAAAGCAAGCAGAGTACTTTAGTTGCCACAAACTCCTGCAATAGTTTTCATCATGAGGATACCAGGATTACGTAACCCTCTCAATTAAGGGAAATGTTTATGATAATGCTCTTAATTTTGACAAAAAAAATTCAGTGTGAAAAGTTCACCATATTTTAAGGACTCTGTACCACTATTTTTTTAAATATAATCCTCCATATTTAACAACGTTTTTGGTTTCCCCAGATTTGGAAGTCTTGGAAGAATGTATGGAAATGTTATAACTGACATCAGTTGAACACAAAAAGTGCTGTTGACGGTCTGTAATATTTCAATCAAAACAAACGAGCGAGCGCACTTATAAACAACACACTTCAAAGAAAAGAAACAATAGAACCCTAAGTTTGATTGTTAAATAACGAAGTTCAAACGCTCGAATCTTCCATAGTTTATTAAATAATTTGCATATTTATACAATTCAAAACTCGGAAATTATTATGCCAAGACTTGGTGGGTAAGCTTAATATTTAGGGTGTTGAACACATGGTGGCATTTACTTTTGACTTGAAAGAAAAAAAGCTAACTTCCCGCTGAGGACAAAAAGAAATTTCGGAATTCTTTTTATAGATCATCAATATAACCTTTCAAACGTCAAATTCACGGGGTCGGATTGAGTTAATGTCCTGCAGGCAGAAATGCATTTACACTTCAGTATCCAAAATAGACGCTGACGAAACAACATACTCCTTGCAATTAAGCTTAAGCTTAAATAAAATGCTGAGTATAATGCTTTAAAATCAGCGATCAATGGTCGATGAAATTTATTTGCCGTAACGTAAGCTTAATTAGTTTCAAATGTAAAGATTCGACATTTTTCCACTTGCTTGGCAACGATAAGATTTCAGTAAACGATAGAGGCAAAAGCTTGATCAAGTTTTACGCGAGATAAATTATTGATAATGACCACGTAGAAACCTTCCTGTGGTAAATCCAAAGTAAGCTTTTAGAGTGATCGTAGATGGACAATCACTAAATCAGAGCGAATCCAATCGATTAAGTTGCGAGGACCGGAAACAATGGCTCTTCTATATAAAGTAGAGTAGAATATCAAAGTCGCATTACTGTATCCCTAAAGCGAAATGGCCAGGACCTATTTTTATCAGCGTCGACTAATTCGTCGGGAAGAAGAATGGAGAAATTACAAGCTTAAGCTTAAACTAAAAGCTTAAGCTTACTGTTTCAAAAACGCGAGAGAACAATATCAACTACCAAGAAAAATCTATGTAAGCTTATGTGCCAATGTCTTTAAAGTGAATTAACACGCTCGACAAAAACGAAAATTGCTGCATTCTTGAGCCAACTCTGAAAAATGTCATGCTTCAATGGATTGTAAACAATAGGGTTCAGGAAAAATAGCGAACCCAATTTGATGGCACTTGTCAAAAATACGTACGCAAGCTTTTTGTCTGGAAGTAAGAACTTGAGTTAAGCTTACGTAAGCTTATAAAATACCAATAAGTTGTGCGAAACTTTTTTGACAAAATTAAAACATTTTGAACCGCAAACCTTTTGCAGGAGTGATCCATATTTCATGGAGCATTTGTTTACATAAGGCAAATGATGAAGTGCTTTTCGTCAGCTTATAAAATATTTAACGAACCATCGACTGACGCTTACCTCTCAAGTCGTCGAAAAGGGACAACAGCGAGCTTTTTGCAGCACTGTATTTTGTACGGATGTGAGTTTTTATCTTCTTCGCGGCCTTAACGCGAAGAGTGTCCTCCGTTTGTCTGGTGCAGCACGTCACCTCGCTGACACAAATTTGTGGTTCCTTCCCTGTTTGTGCGCAAAATGTGAAAAGCCTTTGTTAACGGCACGGAAACAACGGCTCCCCCTAACAATTGTAAACTGGAAAAATTATGTTCTTACCTTTCAGAGGGGGCTGAAGATTCGACAGCTTGTTCGCTCCGAGATGTTCTGAACAGAACTGCGAACAGTCTGCCCGCCATGCTCTCAAAAGCATCCAACTGAACAAACACAGCACGTGAAGTACTCGAAAAGAAGTCATAACTGAAGTGCTGGTTAGAATACTGAATGCTTTCCAAACAGCTTTAAAGTGCTACTGAAATGAGCAGCTCCGTTGCGTGCCAGTCGTCAAGAGAACAAACTGATCACTGTTATGAAACACATTGTCATATTCCGAGCTGAGGTCACTCTTCAGCCGCCTCGACCTAATAGACTCCAGTTTGATCGATAGTTGACAGCTCCAGAGAGAGTTTTGGGAGGTTCCCGTGGAGCCCTTGCCATATTCGTGCAATACTAATTATCAAAACAATCCAAACAATCAATCATGAACAAGCGATGAGGCAAACAGCTGGCGGCGGCGCCTTTGACTAATAACGCTCTTACAGCAATCGAGGCAAAATTTTTTTTATTGGGTGCGTGAACGGGGGCGGCATGAATGTGGTTCGAGATCGAGCGGTAGTGATTGTTTTTGATGTCAAGGGTTCGGTTTCCTAACAATTTCCTGTCCTAACTGAGTATACTTCTGTTTCAAGCTCAACTGACTTGATTTATCTCCTCTTCACAGAAAACGGCTCGTGGCGAAACTGTCCAAACAAGTACTTCTGCATCACTTGAATCGATTATAACGAGTTTTTAAGACTATTTTTGAAGGCAAATTAAACTTCAATTATGCGTCAAATTCGATGATGAGCACTAGAGCGAAAATTTCTCATTATTCCCTGAACAAAACGATCTGATGGAGAAAGCAACCCGAGGCAAAATTGAAATTGTTATGAGGCTTCTTATTGTGACATTTTGAAACCTCAACTGAACACGGTTGAGGCTAGTTTACATTTGAATGTACTCTACAGTTATCAGTTTGGAATCGCCACCGAACAAACAATCAGTTAAGATGCTGATAACCTCGCATCTTCACCGAATTATTCGGGTAGATAAGGAAGGGATTCTGTTTTTTATAACTACCTTATCTGGGACGCCTCAGTCTCACACCCCTTCTAGTTCAGTCCATAGTCTCTAAATGCCTTGGGTAAAACGATAAGGATTTGGTAATCTTAAGTGAAAAAATTCATATTTAAACCGAGATTAAAAACTTAAGCTCAAATGTTTCTGTTCCTGAGTTCTCTGTGACAACTGGGAGTCTGCGATAGTTTTGAGTCGCGGACAGTTTCATTGTAGGCCACAAAGAGCATTTCAGAATTCAGATTGCATGAAACTGGATTCCAAAGAAAAGATTTTTACCAGAGGTTCTTGCTTGTCCCAATATCGTAAACATCTTTAAAAGTCATATTTGGGAAAGGAGGAGTTGAGAGATTCCACGCTTTTCATGGGTTTCATCACAAACTTTAATGGCAAACAGCTTTTTTCAAAAGTGACATGTTTCATTTCTCATATGACCGTTGAAAATGAAAATGATCAATGCTAAATATAGAGAATTTTCAAATAAGTTAAATATCTAAGTTTATACATGCGGCAAAGCAATCGTCTCTGCGAGCAACGTCATGTGCTGAAGCGCCGGCAGCTTCTCGTCAGTATAAGCTTACATCCCACCTTTGAAGCTGAATTTCGCTTAACTTTCTTATAAATTAACCCTCAGACAATCATCTTACTAGAACTAAATGGATTAAATTTTTGGAAGCGTAAAATTTTAAACAGTTCATTTATTTTTGCATCCGTAAATTAAGGCCAATCCTATTTCCGATTTGTTGTAGTCAAAACAAAATGCGCGGAACGTGTCAAATACCACAAAAAAAGCTCAAATATACGGTACCGCAGACGAATATTCTCGTTCTCAGTTTCTTTATGTGGATTTTCTTTTCTTGGGCGGGCTCTCTTCTTCCTGGGTTTGGTTGCTTGAATCTCCGTCTGTAGACTTTCGTTTGCAATTTTCCGCCATAGTTGTGGTCTCACTTTCCGTTTTGTTCCCCGCCACTTCGCCCTCACGTTCAGCATTATCTTCGCTGACTGGCATGACATTGGTCGTCTTTTCTTTGAATTCTTTCTCAGGGAAATTCTCTTTTTCCATCTTTTCCGACTCTTCAGATGTCTTGAAGCCTTCCTTAGCTGTCATGGCTTCTTTGCAGACTTTGTCCTCTGCAAAGTTTGACTCACTCTTCTCGGGAAACTTCTCTACTTCTTTTTCAATGGCAGGAGTCGTACAAGTCGTCTCAACTTCTGCTGTCGGCATCTTCTAACAGTTTCAAAGTAGACGGTCGTCACAAGCTTCTTGAAAACACGGCACCGAGGGAAAGAAGGTCAACGAAGTTCAAGAGAAATCTTGAAGGAACGACAAACAACCAAGGACATTTAGCTTTACGAGAAACGCCGCGCGCCACTTTTCCCGCCACTTATCCGTTTCCCGCCATTTGCAGCCATTGTTCCGCGGATGGGGGAAAGAATGTAGAGTCTTGTAGAGTCTCGATAGAGTCAACAAACGGCGGCTCCGAAGGAGGGGTGGAGTGGGTTGTTTTGACATAAATCCCGGCTAACTCTGATCCTTTCTCAGATCTAAATCAGGCAAAATATCTTTAACTTAGGAGTAACATACTCGGTTCTTTTATTTCTGATTACGCGTAATTTCTTGTTCCCGTTTGCCGGCGTGCAATCCGTAGAAAAAAATGGGCGAGTGTTTAGATAAACTAAACCAGAAAATACAGATTAAATGCATGTAAAATATATGATAGGAAATGATCGATGAAAGGCCAAAGGGCTCCCTGCGAGTTCTGACACATTGACTTAATTATTTGCTTATATATAGTTCTCTAATTAATTTCTAATAAACGGCATATGGTTGCAAGATTCTCAGTTCCTTTTCTGACCAATTTCTCTTAGCCATGTCTTGCCAATCTGTGTCACACCAGCAACGATCAATCTTACATGGTACAGATGGTACAGCGACCTTTGTTAAGGCCGGTCAATTTCGTGAACCAGGGAACCATTTTTGTACAAAATCATGCAGAACACCTGGTGATATCAGGACATATTGCGACTGATGAGGTCACTGATGTAACATTCAAATTAATTTCAAGTATTTAGGGCTTCATGTTCAATCCTCGTTTTCCTTTGGTTTTGCATTGCTTCGCTCTGTGATTGTCCAGGAAAACTCGCGCCACTTTCTTAACCTATGAGAAGCAAAACCAAAACCAACTGGGATTTGCACGAGCGTATTTTCCCGCACTTTATGCCGGCTACATGTAATTGCTCCGTATTCTGATTGGCTCATTGCACTGCTTACTTCTGTTGTGATTGGTCATATTAAATTGCTTTGCCTGGTTTTAAACGCTCTATTTTGTCCCTCAACATTGACCTTCTTTAGGAGCCAAACTGAAACAAAACAGTAAAGAAAAACTGTTCCTCCATATGGCATAACTGCTTAAAGTCTGATAGTAAAATCTGGATAGGTTGCATGAACGAGCACTTCGTTACCTGTATAGTGACGAGTCTTCACAAACTAGCGCTCTTTGTGATCGTATTGGTTACAGCCTTGTGGATCGACGTATCCAGAATTTGTTAATTATTGTTTTTAAGACAACAATTATCCACCTGAATATCTGAGAGACCTATTTAGGTTAAGAGACAACATCAAAAATCTGAGAGGGGTTTAAAAGCTGCAAGTACCGAAACCTAATACGACTCGTTATGGCAAGAACTCAGTAAAGTACTTGGCGGCTATTACTTGGAACAAGATCTCTGATACCCTAAGATCCCTAAGCTCATTTTCAGTCTTTAAAAAAGCGGTTCGACAGCTAAGGTTTTAGCTAATTTCTATATAATATCTATTTAATATTCATGTTCTATTGAGTAATTGGGCTTTTTATTGCATATAGCTATGTCATGTAATTTTTAGGCTTTATATTGTAAATAAGTTTTTGGATTACCGTTTCTTTTTTTCTCGGCATACTTTTGCTAGAGGTCTAAACAACCTCATCAATCCCGAGATTAAATAAAGCTTCATCAGAGGAGTTTATTTGATGCTAAGTGATGTAAAGAAAAAGTAAAACATAAATAAACCTAAACCTGAAAGTGCTGCAGCTGGCAAAAACTTCCCAAAAGAAAAAGATGAACTTAATGAAAGGCCTTACCTGCTTTCCTGTCATAAAATAAATTTACGAGACAAGATTGGGTGAGACATGGATACCAAAGGTAACCAAAGCGTTATATAGAATTTTGACTGAATAAAGGTGAAATCAGATCGAAAATAATTGACAACTTGAAAACAAATATATGTATAAAACAGAGGGAAAAAAACATCTTGAAAAACTTACCTGGTTGTTTTCTTCTGTTTTTATCGCCCCCCAGGGCTCCACAAAATCGTTTTGAATTGTCACAGCGGGTGGTCAGTTGTCGTCTCTAAAGTTAGACCAACTGCTGAGACGCAAATTGCTCAAAACAGATTTGAGGAACGCAGAGAAGCAATTTCAAAAATGTGAGAATACACTCCAGGTATCAACAGTTTTTCAAGTTTTTATCAAAAGTATGCTTTTTTCACAGTTAATCATAGCTATTTCAGGTTTTCAAAGCGAAAATTGATTCAAAACTCACCTGCAATCAAACTTTCGTATGAGGCTTTGTTAGCAGTGCCCTGCGGTAATACGGAGGGGTGGGGGTGGGGGTGGGGTTAAAAACTCCTCGGGCTGAAGTGGAAATTTTTATTGTAGCACTCCACAGAAGTGTGAAAGATATAGAATCTCGGTACCCTTCTATCCTCTACCTCTTCTCAACCTTATTCCTTGCAATATGGGAGCCTACCGGCTACTCTTCCATTTCAGGGACCGCGGAGTGGGAGGGGCTGGTAGGGCTATAGCCCTACCACTTTTTTTGCTGGGGCTCCAGTTGACATGGAATAATATGGATTACACTACTTAAAAGTAATAAAACGCGTCTACTGTACTCTTGCATATTTGAGTAGTGCCAGGAACAAAGAACTCGTATTCATACAGTCGGGATTCTTCAACTGGAAAAATGCGTTGGCTCAATTTAGAGAGCACCAGAACTCTAACTGCCATAAATTGGCCGTAGAATACTCTACAACAATACCTTCGCGTGGTAATGTTGTCGAAATGATGAGCGAGACAGCAAGAGCAACGATGGAAGAAAATCGTCAATGCCTCATTGCAATTATTGAATGTCCACAGTTTCTAGCTCGCCAAGGCCTTGCATTTCAAGGAAATACCGAGGAAGAATCAAACTTTTCGCAGTTGCTAGAGCTTAGAGCTAAGGATCGCCCTGAGCTGTTAGTAGGGACCTTAAGCAACGACGACGGCGACGGCAACGAAAACGTCATTTCAAAATATAGCTTCTCTGTTCTGTAACTCTTTCACGATTATTTCAACTTGTTTAACTTAAAAAATGCTGGCGAAATGTCCAGGAACAAAATTACTATACTATTCCCTACGTCAAAGTAGGGAAAAAGAAAGAAACATTTGCTGTCATGCGCTCAGGTTCTCAAGAAAACATAAAAATTGGTCATTTCACGTTGTTGTTTTGCAGAGGACGGCAAAGAAATGTACCAAAAAGCAAAACGCACGTGCAGAGCGATTGTTTTTGCTCATTAAGTCTATTGTTTTGCTACGTTCTCGTTGCCGTTGCCGTCCTCGTTGCTTAAGGTCCCTAGTGTGGCTCAACAGGGGACCGCTGACAAATATACTTCTCACGAAATCCAAAATGAGTTAATAGCCATAATTGCCAGCAGGGTCATCCAAGAGTTAGTATCCGACATTCAAAAGGCTATCTTTTTCACTATTATCTGTGTTCAGTATACCGATATAAGTAATAAAGAACAACTCACTATTTGCATTCGATGGGTGGATGACTCTCTTGTTGCACATGAAGACTTCATCGGGTTCATCAAAATTCCAAATATTAGTGCGGAGACAATAGTAACAGCTATTAAGGACACTTTGGCTAAACGAGGCCTTTCACTAACCAACTGCAGCGGTCAATATTACGATGGAGCAAGCAATATGCTTGGGCCCAAAACGGGTGTGGCTAGACGAATTCAAGAGGTTGCACCTAAAGCGCATCCTACCCACTGCTACGCTCACTCTTTGAGTTTAAGCGTGAACGATATGACCTTTAATTGTCAACTGTTGTAACAAACTATGGATATTGCAAAGGAGATAGTCACCCTGATCAAATTTTCACCAAAGCGGGAGTCCTTACTTCAACAGCTTAAGGAAAATCTGGAAACAGAAGACGGGGATACTAGTTCCCGTGGAATTATTGGACTTTGCCTACAAGGTGGACGGTTAGAGACAGTTGTTTCCGACGAATTCTTGCCAACTATTCAGTTCTTATGGAAGAGTGGGATGTTTGCTTGTCCGAACGATTGCAACCCGATGTACGTGCAAGGATAATAGGGTGTAAGGCCCAAATGGAACGATTTGACTTTTTCTTTGGTTTGCATCTTGGAGAGCGGCTTTATTCCTACACCGATAATCTATCTAAGACTCTTCAGGGTACGAAGATGGTAGGCTCGATTTCCGCCGCTCACTCGGGTCCGGGAAGCCCGGACCCGAGTGAGCGGCGGAAATCGAGCCTACGAAGATGGCTGCTGTCAATGGACAACGCCTAGCAAATCTTGCAAAGGAGACGCTCACCCAAATGCGCACTGATCAGAGCTTCGACTATTTCTATGCTAATGTTGCCCGCAAGAGTGAAGGCGAAGAAGTTGGCGAACCAACGCTTCCGAGAAAGCGACGAACTCCGGCCAGACTGGAGGTTGGTACTGGTACACCAAGCTATCCCAAAACTGCCAAAGATCACTTTAGAAGGGTTTATTATGAGGCTATTGATCTTATCGTCAGCGCTATCGATCAACGCTTTAATCAAGAAAGCTTCAGCTCCTACGCCCAGATGGAGACCCTCTTGGTTAAAGCTGCTAATGGTGAAGACTATGAGGCAGAGTTCAAGTTTCTTGAAGCATCATACAGCGAAGATGTTAATACTGGGGCGCTACCTGGGCAATTAAGTACGTAGGAAGTTATGTTAAAGGAGGAGAAGATATCATGTTTTGACGAAATCGTGTTGGCGGTGTCAAAGCTTCCTGAACCAGAAAAGAAGCTAATTCAGGAAGTGCAAACTGTCTGTAAGCTGCTTGCTATTAATCCTGCTACCAGCGCTGCTGGCGAGCGTTCATTCTCATCTGCACGGCGTCTTAAGACGTGGCTTCGATCCAGGATGGGTAACGAAAGGTTTAGCAACCTAGCAGTGTTAAATGACCACAAGCGAAGAACAGACAGTGTCTCTTTAACTGAAGTCGCACAGGAGTTTGTTTCGCGCAATGAGAACCGCAAGAGAAACTTCGGCACTGCAAACAGCTTCAAAAGTATAACAAGATAAAGTGAGGACGTTTATGTTTATTGACGCTCTAAAAAAATGGCGCGCAAATGCATGATAAATGGCAAAACAGTGATCTTAATATTTCTTTGCATTGGCCTGAGTTTTTAGCCCTACCACTTTAAAATGGTCTCCGCGGTCCCTGCATTTGGGCGGGCCATATGATGCAGCCCGCGTGGGAACCGTTACTGACATCAGATACTCATTGGTAAGCAGTTAAAAACGTATCAAAAAATGTTTTCCCTGAATAATTCATATGAAAGGTCTGGAAAACCTGTATGTATCTCTCTTTTCTTCGGGGTTCTCGTAGTGTTCTTTTTCTTTTTTTAATTTAGTATAAATTCCTTATTCCTTAAGTGATGACCCCAAATCCACAATTACATGATTTGTTGAAATCATTTTCAATAGTGTACATAACAGTAGATCCATTAGTGAATATGTGAATGATCATATCGCAGTTATAAGCACTACTTAAGCGATACTGAGTGAAAATAAAGCCTGAAAACATTCAGGTATGTACGGGATTCGAACCCATGACTTCTGCGATACCGGTGCAGTGCTCTACTAACTGAGAGTCGAGATTGTCGAGAGCAGTGACAATATACTTCGTAGTCTGTTGCCTGTGCGCAATAACTGCCCTAAGACGCACACACAAGTTTCCTTTGCCTGTGTGCAAGACGAACAGGTTCCAAAGAAGATTTATCATGTTCAACACCATTTAGTCATGTTTACATATTCTTCGCCAAATATCGTGTCAATTTTTACACATCGTTTTGATTTTGTTCAATATTTTAGTTCCTTTCTCTATATTATCATATGAACTGTAAACTATCCGTAAATTAAGCCAATGGCTGTCAAGGGTGTTTTAATAAACGGCTGTATCTATCTATGCTAAATCTTGACATCATTCGAATTCTCCCTTTAGGACAGACACTAGAGGTGGTCACTGCCAGAGTTTTGTTACGTCCCTAGTGGGAGGTTTAAGCTAGTCCCACAGAGTCTGATTAAGTGGACGTACTGCGAGACGGAACCTACGGTTTATCGTCCTTATCTGAGAAGACTGGAAAGTCTAACCGTTTGTTGATATCATTACAAAGGCAGCACTTCCTCCTCAATTATTTTAAGACCCTTAGTGTTGGTCCGGCTGGGGTTTAAACCCGGTAGACCACGGTAATAATAATAATAATAATAATAAATTAATAATAAATTATTGCTTATATAGCTCTATTTACAACAAAAAGATCAATAGTGCTTTACATAATAAGATCTATAAAATCAATAAGTCAAATAATTAGGATATTTATAATAAGTTAAAAACTTAGAAATAATACAATTTAAAAGGTGATTACAAGTCTAAATGGCAATATAACATTCGTACATTTAAAAATTGCTTAAAAAGGAATGTCTTGTTTGACTTCTTGAAAACTTCTACAGATTCAGTAGTGCGTAATTGTAATGGGAGCACATTCCACAAATGCGAGCGGTGCTGCTGCCTGAAAAGCGCGTCCACCCAGGATTACAAGCATCTTCCCACTTGGTGGCTCCAATAAAATGTCTGGATTGGATCTAAGATTATACGAGGACTTGCGTTTAATAGACAAAAGATTGCTGATATATCTAGGTGCGAGGCCATGAACGGCTTTGAAAGCTAATAACAGAATCTTAAATTGAATGCGCGCTTGCACTGGTAGCCAATGTAACTCGCTCATAGAGTGCCGGAGTTATGTGGGAATACTTTCCAGTATGGACAATATCCATTATTACTCTGGCGGCAGCATTTTGCATGCGTTGCAACTTAGCTATTTTTTCTTTGGGAAGGCCATACAGTGAGGCATTACAGTAGTCCAATCTGCTCGTGATGAATGCGTGTACCAGATTGAGTAAGCTGCCTCTCAATAAATACTTCTTAATGCGACTGATATTGTGTAAGTAGAGAAAATCTTTCTTACATATGTTTGTGATGTGGTCAGACATATACAAGTTGGGGTCGGAACAGCAACCTAGATTTTGAACTCGCGAGCTAGGATTTATCCGTCTGAAGTATCTATTTTGACGTTGCTGCCGAGTTCCAATAATCACAAACTCGGTCTTATCATCATTAATAAGGAGCCTGTCCTGGATCAGCCAGCTCCTGATTTTCTCGATGCAACATTCCATCCAACGAACTGCGTCCTCCTGGGACGTGCTACTGTTAGGCTTGAAGCTCAGGTAGATTTGAGTGTCGTCAGCGTAGTAGTGTGCGTGTGGGAGCTGATCCCCAACAACCGTGAATAGCTTGGATGCATAGATAACAAAAAGCAAGGGGCCCAGACAGGACCCTTGTGGGACGCCACAGTCTAAACTGAAGCGCTCCGAGAGAGATCCCATGACGGAGACTCGCTGACCTCTGTTGACCAGGTACGACTTAAACCATTCTAAGGCCACTCCACATATCCCGATCTCCTCGTTCAGACGTTCTAGCAGAATGTTGTGATTTACCGTATCAAAAGCGGCACTAAGATCAGGCATGACCAGCAACGTAGCCTCTGGAGTGTTCATTTTCACGAGAATATCGTTAGTAACTTTAACAAGAGCCGTTTCCGGCTATGATTTTGACGATATGATGATTGAAACTCTGGGTATAGTGAGTGAGTCATTATATGGGTGTGTGTCTGTTCAAACACCGCCTTTTCAACCAGCTTTGAAACGTACTGCAGATTGCTAACAGGTCTGTAGTTCTTGAATAGGAGGTCTAGCCCAGGCCTCTTCAGTAGTGGAAGAATGAGTGCACACTTCCAATCATCAGTAGACAACCCAGACTCGAGTGATAGATTGATCATTTTTGGCATGATGGGTAAAAGGACGTAGGTACAATCCATCACTAGGGGGGTCGGCATGGGGTCCAGAGTGCAGCTTTTCTTTGCACTGCTGCTGATGAGTTTGCGAACCTCCTCCTCCGTAAGGAGGCTGAATTTGCTGAACGGGGGAGATTATACTGGGGCGTGGTCGTCAGGAGGGGATGACAGTCCTTGCGCCATGTTGTCTAGCTTGGAACCAATGGTCTCAATTTTTTGGACAAAGAAGGGTGAACTTGTATCAGTGGTAAACCACGGTATCAGTTTATTCGTTAAATAAATTGGCAAATGGCAGTGTCATCTGTGAATATATTGCACTAGGGGTGCAAAGTTCAATAAATCCTTTACAAAAGTTCCCCTTTGTTAAAATGGCATTTCCGCCCGTTAAAGGCCAAAACATTTACCAGACTGACGAATTAAAATATGATTACCTCTTTCTTTTTTGGCCATTAATACATAATTTTCTTCCTCGTTATGTCTTTCGATTTCAATTCGGTAATTTAAAATCATCAGACTGTCGGGGCATGTTAATTTATTTTCCCTTCAGATCGCTTAAAGTAAGCACAAATTGAATGAGTGAATCGAACGAGTGAATGCATATGATTGAAGGAACAAAGCACAGGCACTCCAATCTCAATAAAGGTGACACGAAAACATGTTGTTGAAAAGATGTGTACGGGAACAGACAGAAAATACCACATTATCTTAATAAAATCAAGATATCTTGATACACTGTTGTACTCTTTGTTGTCTAGTAGTTTTCAGACTGGATTTAGTGATTTTAGCCGGAAGAAAAAGAAGGTATTCAAAAAGAAAACGGTGAAAAACAAGCAAGGCTTGTTGACACAGCGAGGAATGTATATTTCATTCCAATATTTCGGGGAAGCAGCCTTCCTTCATCAGGGTGTTTCAGAGTATGACCCTAAGGTAAAACGACGTTACAATTTAAAATAAGTTGTTGATATAATATGATTCTATGGTAAAGGTAAACAATATAACGCAAAATAAAAAAAAAATGTTACAGTTTGAAAATTTGAAAAGTACGTGTCATGAAAACAAAAGGAAAGGTATTACATTTATTCTTTTCTATTGATGCTTATGGCTTCAAGAGTTTGACAATTGAACTTTATCGATAAGATATTACGTACACCGTCACGATTAGATTTATAGATTTCTAGTGGAATCAATGAATGAATATATAGGAATGAATGAATGAACGATGAGATGCGTAAAGAGAATGTTGACACAATAGAGAAGTGTGATTGGTTAACTTTTGGCGCGAAAATTATGCGCGCAGGCACACAACAACATCCAACATGGCGGCGGTGATAGAATCAATAAGTTGACGTTGAAGGGAGTTTAATACCAGCACAAAATTGGGCAAAACAGACAACTTTAACGAGGAAAACATGACTTCTAACACCTACACGGACTTCACATGTCCCATTTGTTTGCAAATCTTGATCGAGCCTGTTGTTATGCCGTGCGAACATGAACTTTGTAAACCATGCTTCAAGCAAAATGTCGAGGAGGCGAATTTCCTCTGTCCTCTCTGTCGAATGAGAATATCAAGCTGGGCGAGGAAAAATTCCCGGAGTGGGACTTTGGTCAACGTAAAGCGATGGGAACAGATCCAAAAACTTTTTCCTGAGAAATGCAAGAAGAGATTACGCGGGGAGGAAGACAATGAGGATTTGTTTGGTAAGCTCGAGTTCAGTTCTAACCTATTTTGCTTTCTGTTTCAGTTTGTCATCTGATTAAATCTGCGTAATAGCTGTGTAATTCTAAAGGCACGCAGCCTGGTATTTAGCCTCATATGTTATTAACTCTGCAGTTTTGAAGCTGAGAAAGGTATCCGTCGCTTAAATACAGATTAGCATAGTAGATCGGCTTGTATAAAAGAGAAACCAGCTGGAAAAACATCTGACTTCCTTGATCAATGTTAGGGGGTCACAAAAGCTACATGAAGGCTTATGGCTTTCAATCATTAAATCTAGGCTTGCAGCATTCTGAAGTGCTGGTCACATTTAAATCTAAAGTTGTAAGCTTTTTAATAAAACGTGCAGTATGTTTTAAGTTAGTTAGGTAGTGGCAGTTTTTTTATAACATCTACATGTATTTTTTTTATAATAATTTATTACAGTGTACAAGGTGATCTGTTTTTATATGGGGTCTCTGTCCCTTTTACAAATCATCCTTGTGGCCTTTAATTACCCATACAAATATATACCCATACAAATATATTTTAATGTGATGTAAGAAGGAAATGTGAAAATATAGTGTTGTTGTTATTGCTATTATTATTATCATTGTTAATAAATTATCATAAATTATAATAATTAAATAAATGAATAAATAAATACAGTAATGATTTGATTTAGCGCCCTCCTTCCAATAAGCACCCTCTTTCGAATAAGTGCCCCCCTTCAAATGTGTTTTTGTTAATAAGCACCCCTATTCCAATAAGTGCTCCTATTCTTATAATTACAGTGCCGTCAGAGTACAGATATGTATCAACTGAGGTTCATCTTCCTTTAATTGTGCAGAAACGTATGGTAATGCTGCATTAAAAGAACAGTGGTCTTCGCCTGAGTTTCTCAACTATTATGTCCATGTGAGTGCATAATTCCTTCAAGCGAATGATCTCTTCTTCAAATTTTGTGGCTATTGCTCGGGAGGTTGTTCTGGCCATGAGGGATGCAGGGACATACACTGTCAAAGCTATCGGTGTAGAAATAGATTAAAATTCCCTCACGTTAACTGAACATTCACTG
>JAEMWC010001215.1:175000-177500 GCA_016490735.1 Pachyseris speciosa | reverse complement strand
GGATCACCTTTTTTTTTTCTTTCCAATTTGCGTAAATATCCATAATTGGCCCATGAACATTACGGGAGAATATTGCCCTAGCTAGGTAGCTTTTAACTGTGCATAGCCAATCAGAGCTTATATACAAAGCCTTATATAGAGCTACAAAGCCATATAATAATAATTAATAATAATAATTTACTACTACTACTACTACTAATAATAATAATAATAATAATAAACCACTTTTATTGTCGTTTTAGGCTTTGAAAAGAAAAGAGAGATTCTGGATAAGAATCAAGGTTGTGCAATGAATACCGCAATAGACAGGTCTGGGTTTACTTGCATATCAGATGACATTGGCGACCTTCGTTTGTTGCAAGTCCTAAATGGAAGGAAGGAGCAAGAGAACAGAGACTTTCAGCTTGCATTGAAGCTACAAAAAGAGTTTGATTTAGCCAGTAAGAAAGCTGCAGAGGTTGACAGACAGAAAGGAACTGTTGATGCCTACCTTTTGCGAAATATAAATCAAACAGAAACTTCCTCAGATTGCTCTGCAGATCAGTTCAATGTATAGTTTATAAAAGTCTGTCTCAAAGCTCTGTTCAGGTGAACCAGGGATAGAGATACAGAACAGTAGATAGTTGAATTCATTTGTTAGCTCATTGCACATGGGCAGATAAAATTCATTTCTTAATCAACTGTTAAAGTACTGATACTAGTTGAACTGTGAAAAAAAGGAGCCAAACAATGTGCAATAGACAATTTAAGATGTTACGTTGTGGGACCAAAATAATGTTAGTCCTTAAAAATGTTTGAGATTGAGTTTAATTCTTGCTAAAAATGATTTGTGAGCTGGCTAGCAAGCCCATTGTGAGTAAGTCAAAATCACAGTGTTTTTTTACAAGCTAATCAGTATGCTTGCTAGTCCTACATCTCTTACTCATTTTAAGGACATTTTAGTTTAGCACTTTTATAAAAACAATTCTTAATCTTTGTTTCTCTATGGAGAGTTTTCAGTAAAGGAAAAAGGATAAGAAAAAGAGCTATCTCTACGGTAGTTCAATGTCAACGTTTTACAAAATACAGAAAATGTTGTACAGTAATATTTTAAATGTTAATGAAAAGGGTTTAATTTTTTGATAGTCCCACTTGGGATCTACAGTTTGATTTTAGGGTCTGCCAGATTATGTCCATTGTGTAATGAATGGAATAAATCAGCAGATATTATAAATGTGAAAAAGTTTCAGGGTGGTGCAGAAACTCAAATAAATTTACCATAAACTATTGCTGCTCCCCTCTGAACTAACTTGAACTGGTTGCATGTTTTGCATAGGATGCCCAGTTGAGGTGATTAGAAGTAGTGTGTAAGCACTGTGCTCTGAATGGAATGCTTGTCTGTCACATGATACCCAACATGAAGGCGCTGCATGTACTGCTTCCTCTGGATGGGTATGCTAGTCCATCACAGGATGTCAGCATGAAGAGACTCAAAGTACATAAGTAGTACCACTTCCCCAGGGTGACATACTATGCCATCAGACATGAAGTGGAAAGCAGTATTACTACTACCCCCTGCATGGGATGCTAGTCCTTCACAGGATACCCAGTATGAAGTGACTTGGAGTATTACTACTCCCCCCCCCAGTATTACTACTCCCCCCTGGATGGGATGCTAATCCATCACATGATACCCAGTATGAAGTGACTTGGGAGTATTACTACTCCCCCCCCAGTATTACTACTCCCCCCTGGATGGGATGCTAATCCATCACATGATACCCAGTATGAAGTGACTTGGAGTATTACTACTCCTCCCCCCCCCCCCCAACTGGATGGGATGCTAGTCCATCAGAGAATACCCAGTATGAAATGACTTGGAGTATTACTACGCCCCCCCTGGATGGGATGCTAGTCCATCACAGGATACCCAGTATGAAGTGACTTGGAGTATTACTACTCCCCCTCCCCCTGGGTGGGATGCTAGTCCATCACAGGATACCCATCATGAAGTGACTAAGAGTATTACTACTCCCCCTGGATTGGATGCTAGTCCATCACAGGATACCCAGTATGAAGTGACTAGGAGTATTACTACTCCCCCCTGGATTGGATGCTAGTCCATCACAGGATACCCATCATGAAGTGACTAAGAGTATTACTACTCCCCCCTGGATGGGATGCTAGTCCATCACAGGATACCCAGTATGAAATGACTTGGAGTATTACTACGCCCCCCCTGGATGGGATGCTAGTCCATCACAGGATACCCAGTATGAAGTGACTAGGAGTATTACTACTCCCCCTGGATTGGATGCTAGTCCATCACAGGATACCCATCATGAAGTGACTAAGAGTATTACTACTCCCCCCTGGATGGGATGCTAGTCCATCACAGGATACCCAGCATGAAGTGACCAGAAGAATTACTACTCCCCTGGATGGGATGCAAGCCCATCACAGGATGCCTATCATGGCTGTCACTAATTGTTAACCCTTAAACGTTTCTTTTATTTTGGAT
>JAEMWC010001215.1:110000-170000 GCA_016490735.1 Pachyseris speciosa | reverse complement strand
CTCCCCATTCCTACCCCTTTCCAGTCCCTATCCCCCTTGCAGTTCCTACCATCCTCTCTCCCAGTTCCCACTCATTTCTCTCCCAGTTCCCTGCCCCATCCTTCCCATTCCCTTCTGTACCATTTCACAACTATCTCTTTCAGTCCAGCTTTTCTAAACTCCCAGTTCCCACTTATTTATCCCCCAGTTCCCACTCATTTCTCTCCCATTTCCCACCCATTTGTCTCCCATTTCCCACTCATTTCTCTCCCAGTTCCCATTCATTTTTCCCCCAGTTCCCTACCCCATCCCCTATATATATTCCCTTCTATATCATTTCACTCCTCTCTACCAGTCCACCTCTTCTTCTCTCTCAGTTCCCACCTCAACCTCTCCCAGTTCCACCCTCCCCCCTCCCCTCTTATCCCCACTCTCACCCTGTTAAACCTGGTGCAAGTTTCAGGCCGAAAAGCTATTTTACGTGCATTGGGTTCATTACCAGAAATTTGATTTTTAATGTTTTTTTTTAATAATCTTTTAAGAAAGCACGCTACAAAATTGACAAATACATTCAGCTACCTTGTTCAAAAAGCTAACACCAATCCATAAGAAAATTGATTTGAAAAATACTTCTTGGGCCCAAAGTGGTTTCCGGGGTTTTGAGAAACACATGCCTGGTCCCTGCTCAAAGTCATTCCCAGACTCTACCTTGAGATCAGCATCTTGAAGTCCTCCACTGAATAATCTGACAGCATGATGGACAGGCGACGGAACACAAGGTGAGTTAGTAAGCACACAGCACATGAGACTGTGGTACAATGCCTGCCGGCAATCAGCACTGCTGTATGGTATGGGATAAGATTGATATGGTGACTGCTGACACTGAATAATCAGCTTTATGATGCATACTTGAATTTCCTTAAAAGACGATGAAAGGAATGATCAGTATGCTTTAAGATTGTGAAAGTTGACATTTCCTGTTGTACACATGTGATCCTGAGGTGGCCAAGTCAAAATGGGCCATTTTCTAAACAAGTAAGAGCCTGGGAACAAATCCAAACTTCACTGAAAATCAATGAAATTGAACTAAATTGATTCTCACATGAAAGGGTATCTCAAAATAAGCAGTTTCAGCAAGTTTGAGTATGTTTGGTTGAAAAGCTGCCAGATAACATGCATTTAAAACTTAAAAAAAAAAGACATACAAATGTCTCTATTTCGGAAAGTGTGTCCCTCCAAACCATACAAAGTCTCTAATTTTCAAAATTTTCAAACGCATTTTCTTCAGCTCCAATTCAACTGAACAGCGTCAAAGTTGGTCAGGTAACCATTTTTGAGATGCTCTTTCATGCAGTGGAAACAATTTTTTCCAATCGATAAATTTTGAAACCTTGTTCCCAGGCCCTTACTCGTTTAGAACATGACCAATAACAGCAAAAAAAAAAAAAAATATATATATATATATATATATATATGATATTGAAATACAGCCAACTATTCCCACAGCATCTATAACCATTCCTCCTTCCTTATAACTATTCAGAGAGGAATAACTTGTGCACCATATGTCTAATTTTACATTGATACATTTCTCCTGGTATTTTGAATCATAATTTATCAGGGTTTGTACCCTTTGTGAGAAACAAACTTCTAGAACTTTTCCAGGATTTTGCTAGGAGTTTTCCAAGCCTCAAGTACAGTCGAACCTCAATTATCCAGACCTTGATTATCCGGACTTGCTTAGCTGGTCCCAGTGTTTCATGAATATTAATTAGCCATATTTAAGACCTCCAGCAAAACTTTTCCCCTTCAAATTAAGTAATGAAACTCCAGTTCAAACTGAATTTGTTTCACTTCAAAACACAAATCTGTACGCATTTTGAGCTATGTGTGCTGTCCTACTGCAATACAATTCACTGAGCTCTGATTTACTCAGGTGTTCTTTGTTTCCAAGTGAAATTTCACGGTCCGCTTGCTCAGTCATTCAGTTTTAGTTTTGGCTCATTAATATTCATAGTACCATTTTTAATGTAAACATGTCAAATTTTGACAGCTCTGCCTAAATTTGAGGCGGAGCTGTCAAAATTTGACATGTTTACGCTAAAAAACGTGATGGTTTGTCTAGACAAACTTGAATGTTTTGAGCATGTAACAAAGCGGAAAAAAGTTCAACTGTACACTGACCCTTAATACATCTTGAGGAATGTCAGTACCAACAGCAATCAAGACAGCAGATAAAGCTGTTGAAAAAGATGAAATATCAATAACTTTGCCAATAATTATTATAATTGATCTTCAGGCCTCAACCTTTCAGTGCAAATCAGCTCTCCAAACACTTCAATCTGGTTCTGAATGTAGTTGTTCATTGTGGACAGCTGGTAACTCTGTTTCTTTTTTGAAGTTTTGAGACTCATGATTTGGAACATAAAACGGTCTCTTCAATCAGCAATCTTTGGAAGTCTTGATCCTGGGGCTTGGGGTTGGGGGGGCACTTCCTAGTAATAAGCTAATGGGGATGTGCCCCTGGATGTGGTAGCACTTTCACGACTGGATTGATGATTGACTATCATTGAGTTGCATTTTCAATAGAGTTACTAGAATGGGGTTGCACATTTTCGGGATTTTGGGGGTAAATGTACCAGAACATTTGCACTGTAGGTGAAAAGTAAAGTGTTCTAGATTCACTTTAACAAATGTGTCAATTCATTTTAGGATGACCTACTTAAAAGGTTTTATAAGGTAGATGCATAAACAGAAAGTGACTACGTTGGGATCACAGAAATTATATTTGCCCAAAAGTGACACCCTTGGCAATCAAATGCTTACAATATGAAGGACAAAGAGAATTGGCTACAAATTAAAAGAAGCTAGCATGTCAGGAGCTTACTACATGTAGGCCTGCAAGACCCTGAAATCAAAGAGTCTGAAATTGAAGTAAAATTAAGCACTGTACTTGGAAATTTTCAAAGGCATTTCTTCGGAAAAGCTTGAACAGGAGTATTAATGAAAAAAATTATTAATAATATTTTACCTCTAAGAGCTCTGTACGTAACCGTCTCATTTGCCTTAATGTCAAACTTTTGTTGACCTGCAGAAACAAGAAAGGCAACTTTATACCTACAAAATAATTCTTATATTGATCTTACAAATCAAAATAAACAAGTGCACAATATTTGAACAAACAGCAACAAACATGCACCTGTGAGCAACTGGTTGACATCATCTTGCAGCTTCCGTTTCTTTGCCTAAGTTCGACAAAGCACAGTTTTTAATATGTGGCAGATTCATTTAATGTTAGGCTTTTCTTTTGATTTTATGAGCTCACAAATGTTTTCATGTTGACTGCAAGAATATCCTAGCACACCCTCTTGGAACAGAAACTAGAAGCAAAAGACTTTTGAGAAGGACTAACTGTTTATCAAAGTGTTCTCCCATTGGGCTTAAATTGATAGTGTTCTGGTAACATAGAGGTCAAGGGTTGTAGTCCATTCAAGTCTGTATCGTCTCTCAGGCTTTCCTTTTCTTAAGACACAAGTACAGTGTGACAAATCTTCAATGATCTTCTGATAGTTCACATGTGCCGATGTGACAGATATAAATGACTAGTCACCTTTTTCGACATCTGTGAATTTCCAGCATTGGTAGATGGCAAGAGCTACAACCAGCAAAACACAGAATTAGTACATAATTCAATTATTTAACAAAACATTTTGAAAGTTCTTAAATCATGATATTCTTTGGCCCAGTTTACAGCTGATGGTGAAAAAGTTTAAGAACCAAATTATTAATAACAGTAGCAAAAGAAACTACCGTAATATATCTTCATGAATTAAATCAAAATGTTGAGTGCCCTGGTGTCACATTACCTTTGTTTGAGAAATTAATGGCTTTGTGTCATCCAGAATATGTTGCATCAATTTAGGTACCACTCCACCCCCCTCAGGCAGGCTGTTTGTCAGCTGAACCCAGTGTTCAAGACACAGATACACCGAACACCTCAGATTCCTAACAACAGTGTACAAACAAAACAGACTTGGTCAAAATCAGGCCTGAAATTAAATAAGCCCCCTAGGGGCTTTTATGGTAAGTATAGCTCTAACTCTTGGGTCTGTGGATGAAGTCAGACAATGTGACCATCAAATGAAGGGTACAGGGTATGTGTTTTCCTGTAGAGCTACTGACTATGTAATAAATAAAAGCCATTTAGCAGTACTTTGTTGAGATGCTGTTTGCATTGCTGAGCAAGGTGGTTCCAAGTTTTCATTTTTTCTGGATGAAATGCTCAGGTACCTATGCCCATTCAATAGTCTCCGGCCCTATACACCCGTTCTTTGGGGAGGAGCTTTGCGTGATGACACAAAGAATGGCTGCATAGATCCAGACTACCCATTTAATAATGGAGTGCATCTCAACAGTAATCAATAATTGATGGGCTGAGAGCATAACTGACCTATGTTGAATTTTAGGTCTATTTTTTTTATTTTGCTCGGATTAGTCCAAATTTCTGCATGTGAACTGCAATTCGATTGAAAAACATTGTCTAGTATTTTTTCACCGATTTTTTTTCATTTTTGAGATATAATATAAAAACTATGTAAAAAAGCATTTTTCCCTGCATACACAAAGAAACCAACCTTCCATGAGAGTGGTTTGCAAATTGCAGTACATCTCCTTTCAATAGAATTGCAGTTCACAAGCAAAAATTTTGACAAATCCGAGCAAAATAGAAAAACGACCTAAAAGTCGACAGAAGGTCAGTTATGCTCTCAGCCTTCAATAATATTGATAGCTGCTGAGATGCACTGATTGTAACTCCCTTTGATTCAGGCATGTGCATGGGTTAAGGTGGCAACACAGTAAATTGTCTGCTGACCTGAAGGGCTTGTCATGTCCATATGAAGGATCTTGACATTTGGTCCAAGTAAGTTCTTGAACCACAACCTTCATCAGTAAGTCACAATATGGTAGCATCAAGCTTCCACACCTGTGATAAATAAATTGGGTCATCACTAATGGGTCACCATCCCAACAGTAGCTGGGGTATCCCTGTGAAAGACTATCTGGAGGAAGAAGACACATGGTGCTAATTGTCAAACTGTGTGCCTCAAGCCAAAGAACCCAAAGATGAAAAAAGGTTCAGCTGCATGGGTCACCTGTGACCCTGAATATCTGAATGGACATCCTGTGTTGCACAAACCTAGCTATTTCATCGCAGCTTATGTCAAAGTACCATATTTCCTCGAATAATAGCTGGGGGCGATTATTGTTTTTTTTGCACCAAAAGGGGGCAATTATTCGAGGGAAGGCGATTATTCGAGGGAGGCGATTATTTCAAATATTGCACACTGGAAGTGATTCCCTAAATATTTTGTTTTATTATCCCATTAAATAAAAAAATAATCACATCAAATAACTTAACACTGGTTGGTTCCTTGATTAATTTTCAATGTCAATTTTCAACAAAAGCTTGTTTGTTACCCAAGGTGTCAATTTTTAATTTGACAGGGAGGGGATACAAGAAAGAGAAGATGGCAAGAGGGTTGGGGGGGAAGGCGATTATTCGAGGGACGCAATTATTGGAAATATTTCCATCAAAGGGGGGCGATTATTTGAGGGAGGTGATTAATCAAGGGATGGCTATTATTCGAGGAAATACAGTAAGTTACAGTGGAATCCCGCTCTTGATCTACAGACACCTGCTTATAACAGACAACTTTCTGTACTGAAAACTAAAAGGGTCAAATATTTTCTCTTAAAATATACCCCACTTAATATGGACACCTGGATAATGTGGATACTTTGGCATGTCCCATTTGGTGTCTGTATTAATGGGGTTCTACTGTATAAATTAATAATAAATAAATAAATTTTGTAAAGAAAAAAAGTAACTTACCTTATTATAAGGTTTGTTAACAGATCTAATGCATTTGCATGAATTAAGGGAATACTTGCTCTAAGCAACACTGATTCCACAATGACTGCATTCTTCTACAAATGAAACAGAAAGCATAATTAATACTTATCAGGATAAGTTATAGCCCACTTGACTGAACTTGAGCATTTTCCACCAGGCAAATTTATGTGAAAATTATATTTATATTTATGGAATTTGAATTATAATATCATTGTAATTTATTCAAATTTTGTCAAGATGCAGAAGTCAAATATTATGTAAATTTATACCAATATTATGCAAATGCATGATCTAAGAAATCTAGCAAGTTCACACAAATGAAGTGGATATTTGAGTAAACAGATATAAATTAATACAAAAACAATTCTATGCAGATTTATGCAATTTCAGCCTGTCTATAGCTTCACCTACAGAAATAAACTTACCAAAGAGTTACTTGTGACAGACAATATTCTTGTTAAGAGAGCAATACTTGCATCGATAGGAACTGTAACAACTTTAAGGTAGTCTTCCCTAAATGACAACAAAATACTAAGGCTCAGAGAAGATAGCGACAAAACATGGGTAACAATGGCTAAGCCATGGTTTTTGCTTACCATAATAATAATAATAATAATAATAATAATAATAATAATAATAATTACTACTTTTTTTAAATCACATTTTTTAAATTTATTAGAAAAAAGACCAACTTATTTACAAAATCTTGCGCACTCTTAAATAATAATATTCAATAATAATAATAATAATAATAACAATAATAATAGAATGAAAACAACAACTGTTTCAGTGGTCATTGGTGCTCTTGGGCTTGTCAAGAAGGGGACTTAAAACTACATCAGTAAGATCCCAGGGAACATCAGAATTACAGAGCTTCAGAAGATTGTCCTCTGCTCACATAATTAGGAGGACCCCATCCATCAAGTAATCCAACAGACTTACGACTGCCCTAAGCTGATGGAATGAACTTGGCACCATAACAGAGAAGAGCAAGACTTCAAAGAGAATGATAAATATATGTGTGTACCTTATCATTGCAGAAAGACAGTTTAACAATGTATTACATCTGGTGACAAGTGTGTATGTTCGTCCTGGTTCAACTTGTGGAATTTCACCGAGTGGCAACATTTCTGAATTAGCCAAAGACTCCTGTGAGGGTCTCAGAGCAACTGAAATAAACATTGACAAAATATTAACCACTGACAGCAATTAAGTTGGTTATTTAAAAATTGTTTTTTGGTTATTGAAAATATTAAATATTTTCATAGGAAATCAAATTTTGATTTCCTATGAGACTCTCATAGTCACAGACAGCCTCCACATATAAAATCAGGTAAACCTCTAATGCACAAACACCCCATGACCAGCTATGATCAGATGCCTCGATAGGGTGACTCAACAGAAAATTCTAAATATAGTACAAGGGCTGGTTACACTAGTAAATACAGTGATTTCTACACCCGTACGAAAATGTCTGACCTGACAGTAACCTAATTTTGGCCTGATTTTTCAGCCTAACAAAGACCAAATTTTCATAGCCTAACATTAACCTTTTTAAGCCTCGTGTTAACCTTAAAAATGGACCTTAACTTTTTTAGGCTTGGAGCCTGACATTTTTTAGGCTCGCTGGGACGGCACGGCGGAGCGCAAATATGGCCTGAAAATGGTTATCTTTAAGGCTTACAAAGCAATATAGTAACTTTTAAAAATTTGGCTTGTTAGGCTTAAAAACATGTATGAGATAAATTACAAGAGTCGCTGCAGGAAGGTCAACATCTTTGTATAACAAAAAACTGGTATACACATTGTAAGCTTTTTTTTATTTAATATTGTGAGTTTATTAGTACAGCTATTATAAAATTACGCTTAACTGTCAACCATGGTATAAATTCGTTTGTATCGATCAGTACCGTAGTGAGTTAATTTTATTCAACTCCGAGATGACTTGAGATAAATTCAGGTTTGCTGATGACCACGCAACAAATTTTTCAACCTATTACAATCCAGTGAATTATATTAACTACAATCATCTAAGAGAATTTGCCACCAGCTGCCAAATTGCAGAATTAATACCGATGAAACACGGAACAGTTTGTTTCACGGTTGAATTTCGTTTGCCGCTATTTCTACAACAAACAGAGCAGTGAAATTTGCTCACCTAAAAGTAGATCACTCTCGATCAGTCTGCTACTCTTCTTTCTTCGGAATCCATAAAATTAGATGGGTACAAGTTTCTTGGAGGTTATCATTCACTGTTACAGCAAACAGGACAACATATCCTAAAAGCATCCTTCGCATTTTGCAGTGCCTGCCGAAAAAACACAGAATGCTGCTTGTTTCCACGGATAAACCACAACAAAGATGCCGGGAAAATCTGTCCTTTCAAATCGTATATCGTTAATTAATGTCCTGGCAAAATCCAGTAGATGTTTCCACACTTTTCTTCCCGAAATTAAGACACTCCAACTGAAATTTGCTCGCTTTTAGTTTAAACTACAACGGTCGAGTTCGACTGAATCACCGTTGTAACTGGAGATCGTCACAAAACGGCAACAATAAACATGTTGTCTCGAATGTCCCAAGGGACTTGGACTGTCACGTTCCAACTCCGTGCTGCAAGAAATTGAAACTTTTATCCACTCACCATCATAATTTTGCTTCTAAAAAAAATAATTGTGTCTTCTATCTTCTTTTCCTCGATAAAGAATATTTATTGTGGATTAATTAGGACCCCTCATGTTTTTTTCGAACGTGTTGTTTCTCAACATTGTGGAACGCGCGACTGTTATCTTTTATCTTGATGAACGACATACGCATACCAGAAAATTCAGAGAACTGCTGCACGAAAATGAAACAGTTTATTTTGTAACTCCAAACATGGTGAGACATGAAGTTGACCTTGTGGTAGACGTATCCTCATGATGCTGGACGGGAGTAAACCTAATGCCTGGCGGCACTGCGCACTTTACTGGGCTAAATCATAAACGACAGGAATCCATCTACTGTATGTGATGCTTATTTATAGTTATGTTGCTGATGAGTGTGCTACTGCAAAATTGACGGAATGAGAATCTTTGTATTAGGAAAGAAATCCTTAGGTATCATTTGGTTGATCCCAGTTATTTTGAGGACCAAACAAATGTCAGGCTTTGTAAGGCCAATAATTAGGCTACCTTCACACAGCTAAACAGCACTCAATCCCACTGTCAGAAAAAAATTACGCGATGTTAGGGTAAATCTAAGCCTAACTTTAACCTAACAAAACCTTATTTTTTTATGGTTTCACTTTCTTAACCTAACAAATTCGATGTTAGGCTTTTGTTTGGTTTGTGTAAGGCCACAATTTACTAAATCAGGTTTAATTTAGGCCTGAATAAGGCTTTGTCAGGCCAGACGTTTTCGTACGGGAGTGAGTGGTTGAAGGAGGCTAAGAGAAGTTGTTCAAGAGAGATTTCCCATGGTATTTAATGAAAACTATGTAAATTACATTTTGTCTTTTGGCAAAATAATATCAAAGATCTTGATCTCATATAATTTGTTTTACAAACCAGGTTCAACATTTTCATAGGCAGCATCAAGCAACTTGTGAATTGTGTTAAGCACTTTCTTCCACTGTTGCTCCCAAGGACACATCTGATTCTTTCCACTGCTTCCACTGCGACTGCATCGTGGCAATAAGGCATAACACTGAGAAGCACCCTGTTAGAAATAAAAATTCCATACAGTCATGTATTTATTTTTATGTTAAGAGAATCCCAAGCAGTACAGGTTAAGAAATTTTAAAACTTATTGTTACCCACCGTCCTTGTTTCCTCACAGGTGGAATTTAAGATAGGTACAAGGAAATTTTCAATTTGATTCTAGAAGTAAAAGTAATGAGGAATTAAAATCATAAATCAGCTGTCGTCTGCCTAAGTCACAATTTTGCTCGAATAGAATCTGGATGCAACTTTTTTGCTTTGTTTAGATCTGTATAAAGTTATTTAGTTTACAAAGTTATTTAATAGGTTACAAGTAAATAAACTTGATAAAATCTGTTCCCTCTATTTTTTCGACTCTTTGTTTATGCACAGCATTTTCACTCCTGTTTATTACAACTTCGTTGTCGCTCCACGTGTATTAAACGGTCACCCTCGGGGTATGGCTTAGTGACCACTTAAAACAGGTAGCACAGCCAAATATAGTCTAGTAGCTTAACGCAAACTTTGAGACGGATTGTGACATAGCGGACAAAAGTGCCAAACTTTGTATACGGTTTCCTTGGGATATGAGTATTAAATCTGGGATGGATGCCCAAGAAATAAACTTCTTGTTAACGTATAAACTGGGAAATACTTTTCAGCTTTACACTGCTGTGCTTGGTAACCAGGCTTTTTGTCTCAAAATAGTATTTTTGACAGTTTTGAAGAGTAAAATGGCTCAAAATTAATGCAAGGATTTCCCTGAATCATAATTGCTTAATATTCTCCTTTCATAAAATGTTTCAAAATTGCCTGGTTACCAAGCAATTGTTATTTATATATATATATATTATAAGCCCTTTACAAAGTTTGTTAGGCGATTAAAAGATTATATAATGAACATTTGGATTTCTGTGAAGATTTTATTTCGAAGGTCATCCAAATTATCCTCATTAATGTATATAAATGCAGATGACATAAAGGTGGGTGGTTACCAAGCTACACTTTTGAGGGGTTGTTTGCAGCAAAGGCCAACCAAGCTTATCAATTGTGCACTGAATCAAATGGTACGATCTGTATTTCATCATAATAACAAATATATGTTATTGTGAGTAGCCAGACATGGGACAGGTACTTTATTACATAAAGTTTTTGTGACACATTAATTTTGTGAATGTTGCGATTTTAAAAGATTTGCAAAATTAAAGTGATACAAACAATAAGTGTTGCGAACTTAACTGACGCAAAAATAACTGACTAGAAGTGACTCACATTATGTCAATAATCAAGAAAGAACGAGTGTATTAGCAATGAAACCTTCAGAAAATCATATTTTTAACTATTCTGAGGCAACGTCTTGATCCTCCTCATCAGTATTATTTTCTTCCTCTGCTGCAGGCAGCATTTCTTTTGAACAGTCCTCAAACCATCCATTTACTGGCTCCTTGTCGTGCTGTTCCACTGGCTGCTTAAACCTCTCAGTGGCTTTTAAGGTTGTTAATAAAATGAAGTAGTTTTATTTGATTCAAGGACAAGTTATAAATTAAGTCGTACTCAAAACCACGAAATTAAAGTGATTCAAAATCGGAAAATTTCTGCAAGATTTCGAAATCTAAGTGTTGCAAAATAAGCGCCTCGTGAAATCGCGAAATAAACATGTCGCAAAAATTTCATGTAATATTTAAGGTAAGTCAGAATTTCTCTGAGGTTTCATACACAGATCATAAATTAGTAGCTGTCCCATTTCAACTGCCAGAAACTTGGTACGTTAAAAATTTCTCATAGCAGTTAATTTACAAGTAATCAGACAAACAAGTCATTCCAAAAACTGATAGTTGAAACGGTGTAACAATTGGGGAAACAGAATTGGGTGTGCAGCAGGGGAAAATGGACAAAAACACGAGACGGAGTTATCTAACAACAACCTGTATCAACTATTTATTCCGAACTAAACATGTGACTACTGTGTTCCAAATATGGGAAGAGAAAACGGCTACAGGTGGGTGTATATTTTCATTAATAAATGCTAACAGTACAAAAAATATATATAAAAAAAATTTTGTGAGCTCACTTAAAGTATGTGTTAAAATGGCATAGACTGATAGTATAAAATCAGTCAAAGTATAAAATATTTCATACTGATAGGATAAGTCAGTCAATCAAATTCAAAATCAATCAGTCAGCTCAGAAGGTCTGTCAGTCCCATGAGGGGCACAGTGAGAAGTTTTTCAGGAAAATGGTGAAAGAGAGAAAAGAGTTCAGCAAACAAAGGAAAAACCGTTACAAATGAAATAACTGCGCAGTTTTAGTGCAGTTAAGGATAAAAACTCACTATTCATATGTTTTCAAATTCTGAGCCATATTGAAGCTGTATTCTTGATGATTACTTTGACAGAAGTCTTGATTTAGGCCCTGTTTACAAGCAGGTAGGGTAACCCTAGTACTAAGGTAATCCTAGCAGGAGGGTAACCCTAGAGCTCCCACATTTCTTTGTTTGTTTTTCTTTTTCTTTTTTATCAACGTGTTTACAAGGCAGCTAAACAGAAAACGTTTCAAGTGCAAGGTAGGTAACCATCCTTCCCTCGAATAACTTCTTCCACCAGTGATCTGTATGGCTAAGTTTTCTTCGCAATCTTCTTCATCAAATCACTCTCCTGTTTCACATGTTGCATTCAAGTCATTCCCATGAGTGAAGTATTGTATTGTAACTTGTTGTCGTTGTCTAGAATTAATAATGACACTGGAAAGGAGCAATAACAGGTTGCACGTAAGGAGAATATTAACCTTTTTGGTACAATGTTAACAGCGCTTGTTCTAAGCAAGAGCACCGTACTTTTCACATCGTCCAAAGCCAGCTGCAAGCCGAAAAGCATATTTGCATATTCCATGTTTACCTGGCGCTGTCATGGTTGTGAGAAAACTCGAAAATACAGTGTATTTGGTAGCTAAAAAAATTAACAGCAAAGAATAGTGAGCAAAATTCGAAACAAGTCTTTCTCGGGATGAAAACAGCAACTGGTTGCCATAGTGTAATACAAGGAACTCAAATAAAGGCTAACGTGAGTATTTGCATGACCCATCTTTCAATGGGAAAATAACGCCAGGGGAAAACATGCCTACCCGACCGTTCCGACTTCCCCTGATAAATTCTCGACCCCTGCTGACTATTCGCCCCTGAAAACGAATTTTAGAGTCCTTACAGTATTGTCCTTACAGTATTATCGTGCACAGGACACCAAGCGCAAGGAACACAAGGCAACCAACACGAAATTAGGTGTGCGTTCTCCTTTCTTGAACGCAATAACTATTGTCCCTTTTGAATATTTGAAATTCTGTAGATTAAAAGGGTTATTTACTATTTTCTTGACATTAATAGTAAAATTCTATCTTTTTTTATTTACACCACAGGTACCCCATCATAGCTATTACTTGAAATATTTGATTGCTTAATAAAATGACGACGATAGGCGATTGGATTGGGCACCCATCCTAGAATTGATTAACTAGTGCTAAGCTACATGTGTACAAATTTTGGCACTTTTGTCCAGTCTGTCACGATCATTCCATTTAGCCACTAGACTAATACATGTCAAACACAACAGTAACAGTGTTAAATATATCACATCTTTTCCCATTATTATTTACATCAATTTCCTCCAGTATTCTAATAGCACTGATTAACAAATAAAGCACAGTTCTGCTTGGATCAGTCATCAAATTAATGCCTTCTTTCTATGATTGAATATACTGACTGAGTGTATAATTATTTACATGCTAACGTATTTGGAACATACTCATCATTAGTTTCTTATTATGGAATAATGGACCTAAGTAATATTACTTTGATTCACTGTTTTGCAATTTATATGGATACATCAATCCTTGGGTGCATTTTTTTTGGGATGATACAGATCAGGATCAGTGATCAAAGATCACTCGGATCATGGTACATCAAAGAAATAGAGGAATCCATTCCGGGAAAGGATTTTTTGGTTCCTTTGATGCACCATTATCTGAGTGATCTTGGATCACTGATCCTGATCTGGGATAATCCCCCAAAAAACCTTCACCCCTTGTCTACTCCACAGGGAGCATATGGCCTTACCGTCAGTTTTGACTGTTGATTTGGGTAACCATTTGAAGTTTTTGCAGAAACAAACAAATGCTTCCTAACACAAAAGTTACAGCAAGTTTGGTCAGCTAAGCTTTCTCTCAGGTACCTTACCTGCTCCTTTTGCCTACTAGGTTACAACTTCTGATGTGAATGATAAAGCAGCCATTGATAATATTCACCTACCCTTAAAGGCCCAGATGGGCCAGGAAAGTAATGCATACAAGATGAGAGGATGGACAATGAACAAGACATATCCTGAAAACAAGTGAGAACAAATTAGTGGCATTTTGAAGAAAAAGCAGAGTCAGGGACATACAACATAACAAGATCAAATAATACTATACAAAGCATTTTATGGAAAAACAGGTTAGGGGTAAAACAGGTTAGGGGTAAAACACTTTAGGGGTTGGTGAACGCTACTACATGTACCTACAGCTTTTGGAAATGTTGAAGCACGATCCAAACCAAAAGCTGGGTTAGTTGCGAAAAATGAAAGTTTAAACTATTAATAAAAACAAACTGGCAATAGTTTGGATGATATGAAGGCTGTTGTCTTTCTTTTTGCTTTACTTACTGCACATTTCTTGGTCAACACAGCAGAAACAATGGTTGGGATAACAGAATTGGACAATTCCCTTGAAAGTTCTGAAAACTAAACAAGGAAAACATCAACATTAACAAGAGTTTACTTCATGCAAGTATGATGGAAAACAGACAGAAAGTGTAATTAGCACTAAAATTTTATTTACCTCAACTGCATATCGTAAAATATCATCAATAAGTTTACTACAAAACTTGATAACATTTGGTCTTCCTGACGTCTGTGAAATAAAAATGTATTAGAAAGGATTGATGGCTGTGTATGTGACAGTCACTGTCAGGTTTCCCATATGCTTGTTGTTATGTTGGTATATTGAAGTATACGTGGTGTCAGTGGACATGGGTTTTGAGCCTCATTTCTCATCCTGAATTGGAAAAAAAATTTGATTGTCTTAACCTAAACAAAGTATCAGATTTGGTTTAATGGTCACATCGCTCCACGGTGAGATCACTCTGTGTTAGATCACTCCAACCAAAAGTTAGATTGCCACACACAAGAATTAAAAGCATTCCATCAAGTAAAAATAGACAGTTAGTACAACACTTATCTGTTTTGTAATCCAAAGAACAAACAAGATTTGCAGAGAATCATCATAAACTATGCATCAACGAATTCACAATTCAGGCCGAGTTTAATATTCAACATAAATGTTAGTTTAAATAGGAGTCTGCATCTGTGATCACAGTAATCATAGTAATAAATAGGAGTCTTCATCGTGAGTGGACTACAGTATAATTTCCATCACCTTTTTGTTATCACAATACAAGGCTGGGAAGAGAGAGATTAGAGAGATTAATTAACACATTTACAGCAAATGCCATTTTTCACGTTTGCCTTTTGCCATTCACCACCACCTTGGGAAATGAACCAATGTCTTCCTTGTCTCTTCATTAGCATTACACTTAACACTTTCCTACATTTCTTGTGTGGGGCAATCTAACTTTTGGTTGGAGTGGTCTCACATGGAGTGATCTCACCATGGGGCGACGTGACCAGATTCCTCATGTTTCAGTAGGGAGGTTTGGAATGTTAAAAACCTGGGTTAGGGCAAAGACTGTCATGGAAGGAGGGGGATTCCCCATGCCATGGGACTTACCCCAATATTACTCTTATAACACTCTATTACCTGAATAAGCTGCACAATTGTCCTTATCCAGGGTGCACAATTCTTTGTGAAAGTATCAGAGTCACACTGTTCAACTGTGATTCCCAGCAGGCACATACCTAACCAACTGATGGAAACATCACAAGGTAGTAAATTTACAAAAAATATCATATAAAAAATAAATAAATAAGAAATTAAAAAAATATATAATATAAGACAGATATAGCAATAATATGCCACATGCTGTGGGTTTAGTAAGAGTCAAAAGCCAGACAGATGGCACCCCATCTACCTTGTGCTAAAAGATGGGTAAACATCACAAGGTAGTAAATTTACAAAAAATATCATATAAAAAATAAATAAATAAGAAATTAAAAAATTATATAATATAAGACAGATATAGCAATAATATGCCACATGCTGTGGGTTTAGTAAGAGTCAAAAGCCAGACAGATGGCACCCCATCTACCTTGCGCTAAAAGATGGGTCAAATTTCATTGAGGCAATACAGGGTTAAAAATTTTAAATTGAAAGTACCTGTCAGTCTTTGAGTTCAGGAAGGTATTAACCTTGCCTATCCATCCGTCGGGAATTTTCTACAGAGAGAATTTAAGGACACATGTACACTGACCCAAAATACGGTGTGCATGTCCTGTAAAAAGCACTCGGGGAAAAGCAGTATAAAGAGGTGTTCTGTGGATTGCACGTGGCAAATAAGACACAGAAGAACCATCGCGAAAACAATTGCATTGCACGAATCCAGCTCAAATACTTACCTCTGTGTTAAGATGTTGCTTTGAATTTACACAATCAAGGAAAAAAGACGCGTATATTTCTGGTTTTGAGTCCAGAAACGAACTTACCAAAGTGGACAGTTCGGCCGCCATTTTGATTTACTTTTTGGGACTCCGCTATCAACAATCAACGCAGTCTCGTGTGCTGGACCACAATGCACTCTGATCCAAAGTGCCAACATGGCGGCTCATGGAGGATTTTCTTCCTATTCTGCAGAAGTGAGGGAGAAATTAAGCTTATGGGACGTGAAAGATTCCCCGCTAGCACCTTTATCGGAGAAGCAGAGGAACAGTGTACTCGAGCTGACTACCGTTGCAAGCGATCGCCCACTTTTAGATGAGGTAAAATAGGCTTAAATTTACTTAAAAGAACTCTTAAAAACATCAAGTGAGTGTTTGTTATTGTTCGAAAGGGTACAACAGTGCACTTTAACAGTTAAATGTGGACAATGGTTTTGGTGTCAATGGGTAAGGTTTTAAAGAGGAAGGCTGCACACCCCACCAAAAATTTTTAGGAGAACCATCGGTTAATGTTGGTGCATGCACCCCGGGCATGCACCATGATATACTATTCCTGGCCAACTCACGCTTGCGGACCAAAGGCGTAGATCTCACGCATTGAGGTCAATTTCTCACGCCTGACTTAGAAATCCAAAAGACTTGTCCTTTAACACATTAACAACAAAAATTCAATTTAATATTCCCCGTAAATGTTCCAACAAACGAGTTTGAGTCCTTACTGTATCGATCTGTATTAGAACGTACTAAGATGTCGCGTTTCAGTTTGCATTTGAGGGACTGGAAACAAACTCAAATAGCTTCGGAAACGTTGAGAAGCCATCGGTCTGACGTGTCTGGTATCATTCGGAAGTCTTCTAAAAATCGTTGGAAGTTGCTGGAACATTTTGTGAAATTCCAGTTACGAGGAGACGAAAATCTCACACATTTGACTCTGAAAAAGGTGGCAGGTATAATATACCAAGTTCACGAGTGACATCACAAAGCACACAACCAAGGAGAAACAATCAGAGACAATGCACCAGAACGATACAATAAACCAAATACAATGGAAGGAAACGATAGGCAGCTTAGCTGAGTAGACTAACAATGGACTTGGTACATGGTGCACCAACCAACGTGTTTGTTCTTCTGACTAAAACTTTTAGTTACTCTGTTTTGCTGTGATTTTTAGCTACCAGATGATGACTTCACAAATCTACCGGCTAAGAGAACCCTAAGTGACAGCAGTAGAGAGACAGCCATGGACATGTCAAGAGTGGATTTAGGATCTGAGAAGATAGAAAATGCTCAGCAGGTGATTGTTTCACCATTTTGAACCCTAGCTTAATTAGCCTAGCATGGCTTATGATGTTATTTTCCTCTGGCAGTTTTTTGCTTGGTTTGCAAATGTTGAAGCACAAATGGAAGAGGAGCAAGAATCATCTTACAGGTTAATGCTTTGATAATTTGAAAAGTAATCATTACTACTTGGTCAATGTTAACCCTTCCTCAGGGGCGTAGCCAGGATTTTTCAAAAGAGGGGGGGGGGGGGGGGGGGGGTCAAACTGTGGCTTTTGCAGGCCAAGATATCATTGTGACATTTTTGCCACCTGAATGTTGTGGGTTGTTTGCTTAAAAAAAGGCTTACAAGGGGGGGGGGGGGTAATGGGCAGCCCAGGAGCCCCCTCTAGCTATGCCCTTGTTCCTGTTTCCCATTTGTTCAGCTCCGAAAAAATGAGTACACTGATCAGATATCACATAAAATCTTGCGATAGGTCAACCACAAAAGTAATAATTGTCTTAAATTTTTCCACTTTTGTTTAGAGCGTATGCTGCACAATTGAGTTCATATCGTTCTCACTGTGACAGCATTCTTCATGAGGTCGAAGCAGCGCTGCATCACCTGAAAGACTTGCAACACAAACATTTACTTGTGTCTACAAAAACTGGGGCGCTTCATGAAGCCTGTGAACAACTTCTCCAGGATCAGGTTTGACAGAAATTTATTCAGCAATTTATTTTATCTTAGCTGTTGTGCTCCCTGTGGAGTTAGGTGAAGCCCAACAACAAGTTTTATACAGAAAATAATGATATCATGTACATCTTATTTCATCCAGATGATACTATTATGGAAGTTCCAAAAAGCGATGTGCACAGGCTACCCAATGGAAGGCACATGTGTAGACTGCATTTCCTGTGGCCAAGGAATTTACCCCGGCAGTGACATCCATCTTTTTATACCATACCATAGAAAATACAGCCAATCCAAATATGAGAAAGCTGTTGTGTATTTGTCATTATTCACCAAACCTTTCTATTGTATACTGCAATGATTGTACAGGGCTATGTATTTTCTTTGGCATGGTATAAAATCGTTATCCAATGCTTTCTTCTAATATACCATGGAATATTTCAATCGTCTTTTCGTATAGCATTGCATACATGTAACAAGTATAATTGAAGGGCTCAGAGCATAACCAACCTATGTCGAATTTTGGGTCATTTTTTGATTTTGCCTGGCTTCGTCTGAATTGTTAAGAGTAAACTGCAATTTGATTGAAAGAAGATGTAATGCAGTTTGCAAACCACTCTCGTGGAAGTTTGGTTTCTTTATGTATGCAAGAAAAAATGCATTTTTTGCACACATTATATCTCCAAAATGAAAACAAAAACCAGTGAAAAAAATACCAAGCAATGTTTTTCAATTAAATTGCAGTTAATATAAGAGAAGTTAAAGATATGCATCAAATGGGAACTCGGAAAAAAATCCGAGCCCCAGATGGGATTTGAACCCACGACCCTCCGTGATCTAGTCGGATGCTCTAACCACTGAGCTACTGGAGACTCTTGTGGTGAGCAAGGGTGAAATGTGGGTATTGACTAGAACTGCATCACGCAGTTACATAGTCAAATTTTAAACGACCATATATGACTCATAACTGCATCGCGCAGTCACATTAAGGCATATCAGCGATAGCACCTCGCTAACTGCATCACGCAGTCACATTAAGGCATATCAAAGATGCAACCAACCAACCACCAAAGCGAGTAAATATAAGAGAAGTTAAAGATATGCATCAAATGGGAACTCGGAAAAAAATCCGAGCCCCAGATGGGATTTGAACCCACGACCCTCCGTGATCTAGTCGGATGCTCTAACCACTGAGCTACTGGAGACTCTTGTGGTGAGCAAGGGTGAAATGTGGGTATTGACTAGAACTGCATCACGCAGTTACATAGTCAAATTTTAAACGACCATATATGACTCATAACTGCATCGCGCAGTCACATTAAGGCATATCAGCGATAGCACCTCGCTAACTGCATCACGCAGTCACATTAAGGCATATCAAAGATGCAACCAACCAACCACCAAAGCGAGTAAATATAAGAGAAGTTAAAGATATGCATCAAATGGGAACTCGGAAAAAAATCCGAGCCCCAGATGGGATTTGAACCCACGACCCTCCGTGATCTAGTCGGATGCTCTAACCACTGAGCTACTGGAGACTCTTGTGACTGCGTGATGCAGTTAGCGAGGTGCTATCGCTGATATGCCTTAATGTGACTGCGCGATGCAGTTATGAGTCATATATGGTCGTTTAAAATTTGACTATGTAACTGCGTGATGCAGTTCTAGTCAATACCCACATTTCACCCTTGCTCACCACAAGACGACCATATATGACTCATAACTGCATCGCGCAGTCACATTAAGGCATATCAGCGATAGCACCTCGCTAACTGCATCACGCAGTCACATTAAGGCATATCAAAGATGCAACCAACCAACCACCAAAGCGAGTAAATATAAGAGAAGTTAAAGATATGCATCAAATGGGAACTCGGAAAAAAATCCGAGCCCCAGATGGGATTTGAACCCACGACCCTCCGTGATCTAGTCGGATGCTCTAACCACTGAGCTACTGGAGACTCTTGTGGTGAGCAAGGGTGAAATGTGGGTATTGACTAGAACTGCATCACGCAGTTACATAGTCAAATTTTAAACGACCATATATGACTCATAACTGCATCGCGCAGTCACATTAAGGCATATCAGCGATAGCACCTCGCTAACTGCATCACGCAGTCACAAGAGTCTCCAGTAGCTCAGTGGTTAGAGCATCCGACTAGATCACGGAGGGTCGTGGGTTCAAATCCCATCTGGGGCTCGGATTTTTTTCCGAGTTCCCATTTGATGCATATCTTTAACTTCTCTTATATTTACTCGCTTTGGTGGTTGGTTGGTTGCATCTTTGATATGCCTTAATGTGACTGCGTGATGCAGTTAGCGAGGTGCTATCGCTGATATGCCTTAATGTGACTGCGCGATGCAGTTATGAGTCATATATGGTCGTTTAAAATTTGACTATGTAACTGCGTGATGCAGTTCTAGTCAATACCCACATTTCACCCTTGCTCACCACAAGAGTCTCCAGTAGCTCAGTGGTTAGAGCATCCGACTAGATCACGGAGGGTCGTGGGTTCAAATCCCATCTGGGGCTCGGATTTTTTTTCCGAGTTCCCATTTGATGCATATCTTTAACTTCTCTTATATTTACTCGCTTTGGTGGTTGGTTGGTTGCATCTTTGATATGCCTTAATGTGACTGCGTGATGCAGTTAGCGAGGTGCTATCGCTGATATGCCTTAATGTGACTGCGCGATGCAGTTATGAGTCATATATGGTCGTTTAAAATTTGACTATGTAACTGCGTGATGCAGTTCTAGTCAATACCCACATTTCACCCTTGCTCACCACAAGAGTCTCCAGTAGCTCAGTGGTTAGAGCATCCGACTAGATCACGGAGGGTCGTGGGTTCAAATCCCATCTGGGGCTCGGATTTTTTTCCGAGTTCCCATTTGATGCATATCTTTAACTTCTCTTATATTTACTCGCTTTGGTGGTTGGTAAATTGCAGTTCACATGCAGAAATTCGGACAAATCCGAGCAAAATCAAAAAACGACCCAACATTCGACATAGGTTGGTTATGCTCCTAGGCCTTCAAATATAGTACACAAGTCAGGAATTTCTTGTTGTTGTTGTTGTTGTTAGAAGTTTTCCATAATCAACCATTACATTTGAAGTCTTCCTTATGAATAATATCCATGTATGTCACAATGTTTCATTTCAGACAAAGTTGATGAACATGGCTGAAAGTATTAACAACAAACTCTCGTACTTTAATGCCTTGGATCATCTTAGACATGTGAGTATTCATAGCTTTGGAATGAGAAATTTATTAAACAAATATGGATATTTCTTCAACAGAGGAATTACCGGTACTTTTAAACACGGTCATGTCACGTGTGTGATTCTTTTGATTACAGAAACTCAACTCTCCTACTTTCTCTGTGACAAGTGAATCCTTTGTTCCAATGTTAGCAAGACTTGACGAGTGTATTACATTTATATCCAGCAATGTAAGTTATTAATGTTAGATACTACCCCAATTATCAAGGATGTTGTTAGCACCTAGAAACTGATTGTTATGCCTAGTGACTATGTTGAAGATGACTGCCAAATTACAGTTTACAGATACATGTACCTGGAATACAGTAGACATGTGAACTTACATTATGACTGGAATGAGAATCTTCATTTCCAGTTAATCAAACATTAAATTTGAATTCTCCATCAAATTATGCAATAGTATTATGATCAAGTTGTTGCATCAAATCCCTATTTTTAAAGTAGATCCTATTTTTCTTGATGTTTTGAAAACCAATGTTTGTTTCCTTTGTCATGTGTTGTAAGTTTCTTAATCCCTTCCTTATAATACTGGAAGTATGCTTTACATTTGTTTTATACTTTGCTCTTCTTTTCCTTCCTAGCCTCAGTTCAAAGAGTGTCCTGTGTATCTTGTACGATTTAAACAGTGCCTGAACCAAGCACTTAATCAAGTGAAGTCACATGTTGTGAGCATGCTGAAAAATGCTACAGCACAAGTCTTGGCAAACAAGGTGGAGTGTCTTAATCATTGTTGTTTCGCATTTAATTTGTTGCTGTTGTAATGTATCCGTAGTGAAGAACTGAGAAGGTCATAGAAGTCTCTCTTTTCTTTGTCTTTCTTTTGCTTGATTTCAGGACAGTGCAAATACATCTGATAACTCCTTTGCTTTGTTTTATGGAAAATTCAGAACTTGTGCCCCAAGAGTAAAGGTTAGTTTATGGAAAATTCAATTTCAATAAAGTGACATGAAAATTTGTGGGATGTAAGAGAACTTCTTACCTCATTTTCTTTTTGTCTGTTGATAGAGTTTGATGGAACAAATTGAGCAGAGAAGTCACTTAACTTCAGAGTAAGTATTGCCAGTAATTATTTACTGGGGAGTTGGGGGGGGGGGGGATATTTGATAAGTGTTTGCTAAAAACTAATCAGTGCAAAAGAAGATGCAAGTGCAAATATAATGATAACTTCTTTAACAAAACAAGCCTTAGCTGACTTTTTTTATGTTGTATTTCAGGTACAGTTCTCTGCTCAGTGACTGTCAGCAATGTTACCTGTCACAGCGCTCCCAGCTCCTGACCCCCTGTGTCAGTGACGCAGTTGATAAACTGGCCAAGCAATATGAAAGGAATCCATGTTCACTAGTAAGAGTCTTGAGCCTCTAATATTTTTAGGATTAAATAAGAGTGCAACATATTATCTATTAGTTTCCTTTTAATGGCTGCAGAGACATTACGCTGTTGCCATGGTAACAAGTAAGGTACTGAGTTGTTGGACTCAAGTATCTTTTTCATTTTGTCTTCAGGTTCGTGCAGGCTGTTCGGTCTTAATTCATGTTTGTCAAGATGAATACCAGTTATACTATCACTTCTTCTCAAAGCCGAGTTCAGGTCTAGAGTAAGTGAATACTGTGGTTATAATGTGAGAGACCACTGTGAAAATGATAATGATCAAGTCATACATTTCCTAGAATATAGCACCCCGATGAGCCGCAAAATGACTAATCATAATAACAAGGCTTATAGTGATGATGATGGTGGTGGTGGTGGTGGTGGTGTTACAGCTGAAGTTTGATTTTAGGTTAAAATGTTTCAACCTACAGTAGGTTGAATCTCAATTGCCTTTGTTTTGCTACCCTTATTATGAATAATTAATGTTAGGAAACAATAGGAATTGAGATTCAACGGAACCTACTTTAGAGCAATCAAAATTAACTTGAAATCAAGTTTGACATGTAACATTAACAACAACAACGATATCAACAATCATAATACAGTGAACCTCAATTATCCGGACTTGCTTAGCTGGTCCCAGTTTTTCATGACAGTAGCCATATTTAAGATCCACAGCAAAACTTTTTCCCTTCAAATTAAGTAATGTAACTCTGGTTCAAACTGAATTTTTTTTGCTTCAAAACACAAATCTGTACACATTTTGAGCTCACATGCGCCATGCTTCACTGAACTCTGATTTGGTCAGATGTTTTTTGTTGCTAAGTGAAATTTCACGGTCCATTTGGTTCTGATTATCCAGACTCTTGATTATCTGGACTATTCAGCTCAGTCCCCACAAGTCCGATAATCAAGGTTTGACTGTAATAGTAAACATGTTTTTTTTGTAGAAGTGAAAGGCTCAGTTCAACCTCATTTGTCATTTTGTGTTATTTAATACCAACAATATTCTTGATTAATTTAATGCTTATCTTTGATTGTTACTTTCACTGATACCATATTAATGTGTCTTGTATCCATTTCAGCTCATTATTGGAAATCCTTTGTAGCCTCCTCTATGATTCACTGCGACCGGTCATCATTCACATGAACCACATGGAAACTTTAACTGAACTGTGCACGATATTAAAGGTACATTTTTGTTTTTTATGTACAAAAGGAGTCTTCCATGTGAAGTTGTATTGAACTTTCCTCTACCAGTACACTTACGATAAAGAGAAGTTAAGTAGAGGTTTTTCTCGACACTGTTTACAGTGTTTGATACGATTTTTGTGGCAACTTACATACATACTTAATTATCCTCTCCCTATCAAGGCTTTTCAGGGATAATATTGAATTAGGACAGACACTAGGGGTGGTCACAGCCAGAGATTTGTTATGTCCCTAGAGGTTCTTTTACATCCCACAGAGTCAGATTAAGTGAAAGTGCTGTGAGATGGCACATATGGTTTATCATTCTTATCTGAGAGTCTAACTATTTGTAGATGGCATTACAAAGGCAGCGCTTTCTCCTCAGTCAGTTATTTGAAGACCCTGAGTGTTGGTCCGGCCAGGGTTTGAACCCGCGACCTTCCGCACGGTAGTCCGGTGCTCTACCGACTGAGCTAATCGGTCTCCATGCATGTCATTGTTATCAGGGAATATCTAGAAATCAGCAAATAATTTGGCATAAATAATTTTTCATTTTAAACCAATTATCATACATTACTATACCCAAAAACAAAGAGAGAGAAAATTAAAAGCAAGGATAAAATTGAACCACAACATCTACAGTGGAACCCCATTAATACAGACACCAAAGGGAAATGCAGAAGTGTCTGCATTATCCCGGTGTCGGCATTAAGTGGGCTAATCTAAGAGAAAATATAATATTATGACCTTTTTAGTTGTCAGCACAAAGAAAATTGTCTGTTATAAGCGGGTGTCCTTATTAAGCAGGTGTCCGTGGAGCGGGGTTCCACTGTATATGTAGTTAAATACACCTGTGTACATTTTTGTGTCTTATTATTCTCTTCCAGGTTGAGATGATTGAGGATCACGTGCAGCAGAAAGGTGGGTGATTTGGGGTGCAAAATGCATTAAACATTGGCCAGCCATTAACTGGCTGATTGTCCTTAAACAATTGGTTCATTCGTCAGCGTGCGTTCATTGAGATATGAAGCATACGAAAAGCACACGACCAAAGTTTGGAGAGCACGAACAATGTGTATGCCTTGAGCAACTCTAGCTTCTTGATTGCTCTCTAAACTGCCCAAGTGCTTCATACCTCGATGAACTCACAGCTGACACATGAACCAATTGATTTATAACATTTTCAATGCGGTTGTTTTAAAGAGAAATTCCCTCTGCTACATCATCAATGTGCACAGTAGGAATATGGTGCAATTGAATTTGACTATACGAGTTTACCAGCTATATTATAATTCACTTCAGGTCAAGAGTTAGCTGCATTTGAAGTTGTAGTTCTACAGATGCTTGAGGATGTTCAGGAGAGACTGGTCTACAGGGCTCAGGTAATCAGTACGTGCTTAAAAGCTCATTAATAATACATGAAGGAAATACAAAAGAAATTAATTTTTAATGAGTGTCTTTATATCTGATAAAGACACAGCTAAATTTTGCATCCAATTTTCTAGGCCAAAATAACCCAAAATCTAAATTTTAGTGTAAGAATGGATAGATGTACAATAATGCTTTTTAAGCCGTTCAATGAATTCGCAATTCATGTTTTATCAAGTCCTAAAACACTTGGCTGCGCCTCGTGTTTTAAACTTAATAAAACACTCCTGCTCATTTATTAAACATAACTAAAAGTCCTTTGATTGCGTTGATGCACCACTCCTATGGAAATGCCAATTTTTAGTTAAAACTTCATCTCTCTTTTAATGTTTGTCAGAAATGAAATCCTGTACTTATTTTGTGATTAAAGGCCTGGATTCAGCAAATTAGGGTATGACTTTTGCCTAAAACGGAACCAGCTCAAAACAAAAGAATCAACCATGCATCAGATCCTTTTGTTTCTGTGTCTTGAGTTTTCCTCCATTGGCTTTTGACACCCTCCCCTCCCACCCCTCCCTCCCCACCCTCCCCTCCCCCCCTCCCTCCCCACCCTCCCCTCCCTCCCCACCCTCCCCTCCCACCCCTCCCTCCCCACCCACCCCTCCCATTTTCAATTGAGTGAACTCTTATTGCCTTCACTAATCAAATAATACTTGTTTTTATTGCTTTGACTCTGCAGGCATACATTGAGACCGACATTCAGAAATATTCACCTGCTCCTGGTGACTTGGCATACCCTGAGAAACTTATTATTGTAAGTATTTGCAAACCTTAGACAGTGTGGTGTCTGCAAAGAGCTCACAACAGCTTTGAAACCCTAATAGTCCAGTTTCAACTTTGCCATGACCGCTGAATAAAAGCATTGAGAACTCTTTTTTACTAAAGTGATTATATTCACAAATTCCAGTGAGAAAATGACCTGTCTACAATTGTGTATTGTTTAATTTTCAAATTTCAGGCACCTTCCTGCCGGTATTTGTGAATATTTTACTTGAGGTCGAGGCTAACCCTGAATCAATGTGTCATTGTAGGACCTTTCTGAAAACCATGTGATGTGATTGAAAACTTCCTAATAAAAGATTATTATTATTATTATTATTATAAATCATCATCATCATCATCATCATCATTATTGACTTAGATATTGAAAAAGGACATGCAAACATTCATTAAGGCATTGAGAATGCTATTTCTGGGGAACTCTAGCCAAAGCCAGGAATATTGAGCCAAAAAGTGTTTGTAGTGAAAATTACTAGACAAGCATTTTTAACAAAGGATTAATACAGTTTTCTCTTAGTTCGTAACTTACTAATTTTGCAGTTTATTTATTGTTTTGTAAATATTGGATGAATTGTATTATTATTATTACTATTATTATTATTATTGTTATTATTATTATTTTTATTGGCGGTGTTTGTATTCGTTAATTATTTTAAATATGAAAAGGGACTATAAGAACCTGATATTGTTGTGGGTGTACCTGTAAATATGTGCCGTTACTTTTTAGATGACAAGTGATGGTGAAAAAGAGGAGAAAAGCCCAGATGGTGAAGAGAAGAAACCTACTGGTAATTAAAAGACGCATTTTAACCTTGGTACTATCTCATTATTTGACAGATGGATGATTGATTACTGTGATGGGCCGTTTGTGTTATAGATGTAAATGCTTAACTGAAAATAAATTCTCTGCACCAATGTGAAGACCGAAAAAAAAATTTGAGCTCCTTTCGTCCATTACACGTTACTTCAGAGTACAAAAATTATTTTTTCTTGGATTTAGTTGTGTATCTGAACTTTCCAAAGAGACCCCTGCTCCCTAGGCATTGGTTAATTTTCTTTTGGGCGGGGTTGAGAAGAGGGGGGGGGGGGGATTATTCCTTTGACACATACTGGTGAATGTGGTGTTTGTTTTGTTTGTGGTGTTTGTTTTGTTTGTATTTTAGCAGAATTGCCAGCTGCTCTGGCAGACCTGCAGGGTATGTGGTACCCAACGGTCCGACGCACTCTGGTTTGTCTCTCAAAGCTATACCGCTGTATCTCGGTAAGAAAAATGATCAAGAGAGTAGATTCCCACTTGCCAAAACACTCTAAGAAATTACGAAATTACATGAAAAATTAATTGGTTTGAAATAGTTATAGGAAGACTGCTGCAACGGTAGGCAAGGGAAGGTTCGTCTGTTCATTAAGCACTTATCTACAACGACTTTAAGTTATGTCTTGAGGGTTTCTCCTCAAGCAGTTTGGAGGAAAAACCCTCTTCTCTGTCCTCTGCGTAATGCACATCCACAAGCGAAAAATGTCATTGTTCTCTTGACTCATACAGAAAGAAACTTTCGAAGGATTGTCTCAGGAAGCGCTGTCTCTGTGTGTCCAGTCTCTCAAAACAGCAAGTACACTCATCACTCAGAGAAAGGTACTCGGTGAATAAAGAATGTTTCATTCCTCTTTCCATCTTATTTTTTGTCCTGTCCCACCATCTCTTCACTTGCCTCTCAGAATTAATTCTCAGGGCTGCCTTTCATTAGTGACGGAGTCGGAGAAGGAGGCGTAACCAGATGCGCAGAGCGATGGAGAATATGTGCAAAGGAATGATGATTGGCAGGAGCCCATAACCCGTGGTTCTTCTTTGATTCCTAACTGGTGCAGAAAAGAAAACGAGTGCAAATGCAAAAACAATTCCGATACCCTCGAGGGAAAAAATCTCTATGCGATAATCCCTAAAACTACCTCTGTTCTTATACTTCTAAAATGAACCAGCTATCCTAAACCCCTCGTCATGCGGTATCCACCCCTTCCCCAACATCATTCTTCCAATTTCGTTCTTTTTTATATATCCAAGGTGTTTGTGTTTTGTTAGGATGCCATCAATGGTCACTTGTTCCTCATCAAGCACCTGCTGATCCTCAGAGAGCAGATTGCTCCCTTTGACGTGGATTTCGCTGTGAAAGAAATGTCGCTGGATTTCAGCAAAATGAAGACTGCAGCCTACGGACTGTGGAGTCACAGCAACAGATTGTTTGCCCTCAGCAGCAGCAACGCCATTTTGGAATTTCTGTTAGATGTGAGTAAACCCCCAGGGTGGGGGGGGGGTTAAGGGATGTTTGGGTGGGGGTGTGCTGCCAAGGCCTTCAAACCCTGAACCTGTTTATGGCAAAAGCCATTCATTGCGCTATCCTGTGAACCGATTAAAATTGTGTGACCCTGATTAAGATTAGTGAAATTGTATACCCTGTTGGGAGGCACATACCCTTTTAGGCCAAATTAGGCCTTTCCCTACACCAAGGTACCAAGGAAAGCCGTAAAAATCTCGAGCAAAACTTCATCTTTCAAATCGGTACTCTTACAGTGTGACCGGGAAAATAATAATAATAATAATTTACTAATTTATATAGCGCGTATTTACATATTCTGATCAATAGCGCTTTACAATCATATATTTAAGAGAAAACGAAAATACATTACCATAAAAATAAAATAAAGTTATAGATTATAAAAATACTTCTTAAAAAGATAAGTTTTAAGTCGAGATTTAAAACTGTCAAGTGATGTTGCTTGACGAAGCTCCACGGGTAGGCCATTCCAGAGTTTCGGAGCTGCTGCTGAAAATGATCTTGCTCCCAATGTTGTAAGCATCTTTCCCTTGGGATGGTCCAATAAGAGCTTACCAGTAGACCTAAGATTATATAATGAGTTCGATTTTATACTAATAAGATCGCTAAGATAAGTTGGCGCCAGGCCATAAATACATTTAAAAGTCAAAAGTAAAATCTTATAATCAATACGCAAAGAAACCGGCAGCCAATGCAGCTCGTAAAGCGCTGGTGTAATGTGAGAAAATTTTCCAATGCCACAAATAAGTCTTGCAGCTGCATTTTGTACACGCTGTAATTTAGCGATCTGCCCCTTTGGTAAGCCAAACAATAAACCATTACAATAATCAAGACGGCTGCTTATAAAAGCATGAACCATGGTAATTAAAGAATCCCTCGATAGGTATTTCTTAATACGTCTCAAGTTATGTAAATGATAAAATGCCGCATTACAAGCCTTGTTTATATGATCAGTCATGCTTAAGTTGCTGTCAAACCACGATCCAAGGTTTTTAACACATGGGCTTGGACTGATACGATTATTGCCCACAGTAATGGAACACGAATCTAATTTATCAAGCTGTTGTCGCGTACCGACCAACAAAAACTCGGTTTTTTCATCATTGATCATCAACCGATCTTGAATCATCCATTTCCTCACCGCGTCAATGCACTTTTCCATTGCTTGTATAGCATCAGCTTGAGCAGTGTTGCCGAGTGGTTTGAAACTCAGATACAGCTGCGTATCGTCCGCGAAACAATGAGCATCAGGAAGATAATGTTCCACGATCTTAAACAGCTTGGACGCATATATTATGAATAGCAGAGGCCCTAAACATGAGCCTTGAGGTACTCCGCAGTTCAAGTCAAAAGGACGAGAAAGAACGCCATGTACAGAAACGCGCTGACTTCTATCAGACAAGTACGATCTAAACCAATTCAGAGCAGTCCCACGTATGCCAACCTCGTCAGATAGCCTCTCTAAAAGTATTTGATGATCAACGGTGTCAAAGGCAGCACTCAGATCCAATAAAATTAACAAAGTGACGTGTTGAGAGTTCATCTTTAACAAAATATCGTTCATCACCTTGATAAGTGCAGTTTCAGTGCTATGGAATTTCCTGTAAGAAGATTGAAGCGCAGGAAAGATAGCATTTGAAACCATGTGATCGTAAACTTGATTAAAAACAACTTTTTCAGTCAACTTGGATATGTATTGCAAGTTACTAACTGGTCTGTAATTTTTGTACAGTAAATCCAATCCAGGTTTCTTCAAGATAGGATTAATAAGCCCGCATTTCCAGTCATCCGCAAATTCTCCAGAATTAAGAGACAGGTTGATCATTTTAGTAATGACTGGTAATAGCACATCAGCACAGCTGATTACCATAGGTGTTGACATCGGATCAAACATACAGCTCTTCTTCGGAGAGCAGCCAATCAGTTTACTGACTGCACTTTCAGTTAAAGGGATAAAGCTGTCCAGTATTCTAGTTGGTAACGTTTTCCCATAGTCAAAATGGGAATCATGCAAACAATCAGCTAGTCTGTCCAATTTGACATGGATGGCGTCAATCTTTTCAACAAAGAAGCTACCCATTTCATCGGCTAAAACCAGCTTGTCACTAGTTGGTGGGAAAGGTACTTCATGACCTTGATTTAGCAATCTCTTTATTGCTGAGAATAGGTTCCTTTGATTGGAGCCATTTTCAACAATAAAATCTGAGTAAAATTTACGACGGGCTTCATTCATCAGGTAGGTTGTAAAGTTCCTCTTCATTTTAAATTCAAGCAAATGACGGACACATCGAGATCGACGCCATTTTCTTTCAGCTCTCCGTCTTTCCCTCCTTGATTCCCTAATATCTTCACTAAACCAAGGTACCAAAGGCCTCACTGTGATAAACTTAGTGACAAGTGGCGCATGACGATCAAGAGCCGCAGATAATGTAGAATTGTAACATTTAACAAGATCATTCAGAGCATCAGGGCTGTCTGTACAAAGCGAAGTTGTAGAGAGTTCGTCACATAACAGGTTAACGTCAACAACTTTGGTCTTCCTGAAAGAGATTGTTTTTTTCGGGAGCGGTGGCTTGTCCAGGGTTAGATCACAGATCAAAGTAAAGTGATCAGAAAACAGACAGTCAGTCACAGGGTTGTTAGCCAATAAGGAGTCGCACTGTCGAGTAATGATCAGATCCAGGGTGTGTCCTGACTCGTGCGTTGACTCGTTTACATGTTGTTGAAGGCCCATTGACTCAAGCAGCTCCTTTAAACAAACACTGTCTGCATTCCCCGGAACGTCTACATGGATATTAAAATCACCTGCTATCAGTAACGGACCGGGAAAGACCGGGAAAGACCGGGAAAACCATGATCACCTATAATATGTCAGGAATGTTTATTGTCTTCAAGCCAATCACGTTCGAGGATTTCACGCGCCAAAACCGCTAACAGAATAACCGTTACAAGTCGGGTTTTCCTTGATTAAAATCAAAACAAGTTCAAACTTTGCTGAAAACGATGTTGCAAGGTACGAAACGATATTTATTTGGCCAGAAGAATCGTTTTTCCCGGGTTTTGCTTGAAGTTTTCTTTGTTTCATTCACCCAACTTGCTTTTTCTCAATCATTGACGGTTTTCTCGGTCACACTGTAATCCCCGCGCTATCAACAAGCGCCTTTCATTCAATTAATTTATTCCTGTTTTTCACGTTACCATGTTACCACCAATAGCGTAGCTCCATATTCTGTATATAAACCACACACAACCCACAATTCCTCGATTCGCTCCCACGAAGGGCCAACGCTCGAAACGTCAGCTAATCGAATCCTGTACGGTGGTCAATTTACATTATCAACTCCGTTGATAAACCAAATTTTCGTGTTTCACTCCCCCACCGACGCAGCACCACAGTTTCTTTAGAAACTAATCCCCTTTATGCATAGAGCTTATTGTTGGCTTGTTATTGGAGGGTAGCTTGCGTTCGAGATATTGGGGGGGGGGGGGGGGGGGGATTTCTTTTAGAGTGGGGTACTTTCGGAGGGCCAAATATTGGCAAAAAACCCAGCACATCAAACCAGGGGGTGCGTATTTTAGGGGTTTGGACCATATGCACGAGTCGTCGCCTAGTTTAACGCACTTTATCACTTTGTTTACAACGTCAGGGAGCCCCTCAATTAACAGAAAACTACTTGGATTCAAAGAAGGTGAGAGACACGTGTTGCGCTCTGTATGTTTATTGTGCAACCGTTTTATTACAACTTCAAGTGACAAAAAAACGTTCTGCATGGGACCGCTTCAAGGAGTTGAATTAACGCTTCTGACACCTGTTTTCTTGTTTTCAAGGATGTGGATGTTGAACTCCGAGTTGTGTGCGAGCAGTTTATCCAAAATGTGTCTGAATCACTCATCTCTCCCCTCTCAGCATTCCTGACAAAGGTACGGCTTAATCGTAATGATGAATGTGGTAAGTGGCTTTAACTCGCTTTGGTTTAGTGCCCAGTCTGGGGTTAAAAATGCACTTTTTCGTTCTGATGTTGAATATGTAGTTAAATCTGTAGTAATGGAATTAATCAAGCTTTTATAAAGCATTCGTCTGCTGTAAATCGTTGACCATGTAATAACACAAAGCAATTTTTTCTTTTCCTTAAGAAAAAAAAAACAACGTTATGCACTTTCTAAATTCAATATTATAGGTTACAGTGATAAAGAATCTTGCAGAGGAAGAAGGAAAGGATGCTAAAGCTTTTCTGAAACAGCAGCCTTTTGCAAAACCAGGTAAAATATTTGTCAGGCGTTGGTGCACATTGCTTGTCATGCCATCCGTTCACTCTCGTTCCTAGTTTCCTCTCCTCCTTCTGTGAGAGAGAGGAGAAAAGAGCCTGGAGACGAGGTTGGTTATCTGTCCTGTAAAAACACATGCCCTCCTGCTTTTCAGAAAATGTTCGCAAAGTTGTCAGTGAGACGTACATGCTGCTGAAGTCCAAATTGACAAGTACTCTACAGAGCATGGCACTGTTCCTCGCAAACAAGGACACGGAGTACATCCTGTTCAAACCTGTCAAGGTACCTGTGCTTTGTTAGCTCACAGGGTGTCCCTGTAATCATCATCATCATCATCATCATCATCATCATCATCATCAGCTTTATTTAAACACGGTATCAATTCATATGTACAAATTAAATATGCTCTTCCATCGAGCTGTGTATTTACAATTAAATCCTACAGTAAAAGAAGCACTATGTAAAATAATAAAATAAAACTAGAATGTGGAACGATTACTGTATCTTTCAGTGCGATTAATGTATCGTACGACTGAGTGGGATGTTTTCGTAGGATAGAGTGAATAGTTGCAAACCGCCACACCCACCCCTGGATTGAACTCTAGTGGGCACCTGTTGATGCTCAATTTTATCCTTGGTTCAATGTATATTTTCTTTTGTTCTTGTGTATGGTAAAGTGTGATAATGAGTACAAAACAAAGAAATAAAATTTGAACCAAGGATAAAATTGAACCACAACATACCCACCACGAAGTAACCAGTGGTGTCACCATATATGTGTGCCAAAAGAACGTGATCACCGAGAACGCAGCCTTCAATTCATAATCCCGTGCTTTCGTGTCGACGGCAACGAAAACGTCATTTCAAAATATAACTTTTCGTTTCTGTATAAACTCTTTCGCTATTATTTCAACTTGTTTAACTTGGAAAATGCTGGCGATATGTCCAGGAACTAAATTACTATGAGCGACGTCAAAGTGAGGAAAACGAAATAAAAATTTGCTGTCAGTCGCTCACATTCTCAAGAAAAATGTGGTCATTTCACGTTGTTGTTTTGCAGAGGACGGCAAAGAAGTTCACCAAAATGTAAAACGCACGTGCAGAGCGATTGTTTTTGCTCATTAAGCCTACTGTTGTATGGCGTTCTCGTTGCCGTTGCCGTCCTCGTTGCTTAAGGTCCCTAATAGTAATTGAGAACTTATATAGCGCATTTTCCATGTAAATATGATCAAATGCGCTTTACATATGATAAAATTTAAACGATTTATAATATACAAAGTAGAATAAACTGTATAACACTTAATAGAGATAAATAAAATTTTAAAAAGTGCGTTGCTAAAAAGGTACGTCTCAAGATGGCGCTTAAAAGTATTAATAGGGAGCAACGAGGACGATGACGACAACGAGAACGCCACAAAACCATAGGCTTAATGAGCAAAAACAATCGCTCTGCACGTGCGTTTTACATTTTGGTACATTTATTTGCCGTCCTCAGCAAAACAACAACGTGAAATGACCACATTTTATGTTTTCTCGAGAACGTGAACGCATGACGGCAAGTTTTTCTTTCTATTTCCTAACTTTGACGTCGTTGATAGCAGTTTAGTTCCTGGACAGTTCGCCAGCATTTTGTAAGTTCAGCAATTTGGAATAATCGTGAAAGAGTTACAAAAACGAGAAGTTATATTTCGAAATAACGTTTTCGTTGCCGCCGTCGTCGTTGCTTAAGCTCACTAATGTCAAAAAAAGGGCAGATTTCGTGCGGCAGAGCATTCCACAGTTTTGGCGTGGCTACTTAAAATGACATATCACCTAAGGTGGTTCTAGTTCGAAGAGATGGCGGTTCTAGTAGGAGATCATTAGATGATGATCTTAATCTATACGTGCCTGGCTTCTTAGAGCGGTTTTCAATTGAGTGTCGAAAGTAATTATGGTTTTGCTTTGGTTTTGCATTGCTTCGCTCTGTGATTGGCCAGAAAAACTCGCGCCACTTTCTCAAGCAATGAGAAGCAAAACCAAAACCAATCGTGACTTGCACGCGCGTATTTTCCCGCGCTTTGCGCCGGCTGTATGTAATTGCTTCGTATTCTGATTGGCTCATTGCATTGCTTACTTCTGTTGTGATTGGCTGGAGTAATTGCTTTGGCTTTGGTTTTACGACACTCAATTGAAAAGCGCTCTAAGTGAAATTAACAAGTGAACCAAAAGAACGACAGGTGGTCTCAGTCGAATATAGAATAGAGGGTTCTTGATTCCATTTCTTTCTAAATGAGTATATATGTTATAGGCAAAAGTTCAAGAGTATTATAAACAGATGAACGACTTGGTGGCAGAGACATACTCAGAAGAAGATCAGCAAATTATTGGCTGTCCTTCTATTCAACAAGTAAGTGGCGAGAAAGGAAGGATTGAAGCTGGGTGGGAGATTTAGCAATATGTTCTGTGGGAAACCGTTATATAAACTTGCTTCTGCTGTGTACCGAGGAATACATTCTTGGAAACCTTCGCGCAGATAGCCAGCTTGCGGGCGATAGTCTGTGTTGCGCGAGATTCCGGTGGCGATAGTATTCCGGTCGCCATATTGGACGATATAGTGGAGGATCTGAGACAAAGCCTTCCCTCCCTCTCCCCCTTCCCCTCGCTTTGTCACTCGTCCCAGATCTTCCATCCGTCCAATATGGCGACCGGAATCTCGCGCAACACAGACCACCGCCTGCAAGCAGGCTATCGCGCAGACTCACTTCAAAACTAAAGCCGAGTAATAAAGGAACTGAGCAAGTGTGCTCCTACCTCACTAGTGAAAATCGAGGTTCAAAAGAATGAAATAAGGGCGCCGTTTAACGCATTTTAAAGGAAGAGTGGGAGTCGCTAACTTTCATGTTAATGCTTTGTCAGATATTTGAAGGCTCTGTTTTGTTATACCGCACTGAAGGATAATTTATTGGACATGCTGATTAGCACGTTTTTCTGTCTTGTTTTCAGGTTTCTCTTCTGTTGGCCGTGTCATGAAAAGTTTCATGTTCTTTAAACTGAATAAAACTGGTTGGCTTAAGGAAAGGAGGTGGAGTCAACTGGGCAGCGTTTCGTGGAACTTGTCTGGCAATAAAATTGCGGCTCAAGATGCACAAAAAATGAACCTGGGCTTAAATTTCACAGTTTTGTGTCACCGGAATTGTTGCGAGCTGTAGAAAATACAAGGAAGGGGCATAGACGGTGTGACACCGGGTAGCACTTCTGGAACTTGACCTGGCAGCAAATCTCGCATTTTGGCGTTGCAGCAGTCGTTGCGCGTAGTAGAAAAACTTTAGGATATGTTACTGCAGGCAGTGTTGTTTTGGGACACGTTGATGTACAAAAGGGTTTTGTCTTCATTAGTTGAAGTTTTAAGTGTTAAAAGGACGAGTTTACATGTTATAAACTTAAATAGTGAACGTGAATAGCGTTGTTCCAAGGGTCAAGAAATTCTTTAATTGTAATGTATTTAAAAAAATATTTTAATGACAAAAAAAGACAATTTAGCGAACGATTACAAAGCAAATAGATTTATCACTGCACTGGGAAAGCTACACGTTATAGCCAATTATTTATTTTTGATGGTGTACGGTTTAAGGTTGTGTCAAATAAAAAAAAACCGTTCAAAGAACTGGCACCAATTCGTTGTCTGTCTCGTCAATATACAGTACAGATTCATCCCATAAAAAAACAGTCTCGTATGCATCCAAAAGATGATCGGAAACAGTTTGCATTCTCGAAGGTTCATTGTGGAAACTCCGAAGAATTTCCGAACTTCTCCCGGGCAGACCTCCGTTCCCAGGTAATCACACCCGGGTATAAATTATTCAGCGGCCGGCCCTATGGCGACGAGCCGCTTGTAGTAGTACCCTAATAGTAAGAATAGGTTTTTTGGTGGTAGCGTCGGTCACTATTCTCGAACTCCCGGCTATCGTTTTTCATTACAAAAACAATAGTATGTAAATTTGCTTCATGCGCAACTGATCGCCGATTGAGTGATTGATAATTTAGAGGAAAACATCCATTTTGCGACTGATATTTAGCTATTCCTCTTCTCGGCTCCTTAATCACCCTAATGCAAGATCGATTTTCTGACGAAGACCGCCACGCCCGCCATCTGCTTTGTCTAATACCATCCATTATAGTAAATAAGACACTGCAGCTACATGATGCACTGGAAGGCATGTTGTACTGGGAGAAAGACATTCCATTTCCCAAATCCCTTGGAAATGCCGGAGCTGTATAGACGGGAAACACTCTGGCATTCAACAGATAGGGAACTTCCAAACAACCTTTAACTAGCACTCAAATCTTGCGATGAAGATGTTTTTCCAAGCAAACATCACCTTCTGCTAATTGCCTGCACCCGACCGACCACAAGCGCAGAAGCTGAGCGGTCGTTTTCACCCATGAAATGGATCAAGAGCTTCTCTCGGTCAACTATGTCTGAAGGGCGATTCTCTGATCTCAGTTATCGCCATGCACTACTCCGAGATATTCGAGCTAGACGAGATCTGTAAAGCCTTTCAGTGTAAAGGCATACGCAGATAGAAAACGACAAATATGAATCTTTGTTCCACTTTACTTTTTATTGCCTAAAATCCCACTGGAATCAAGGTGAAAAAATCTTCATATTCCAAACTTTATTTTAAAACAGGACTTTAGAGTTCAGATCTCCCCATACCTTTGGCACTGGGACTTTTGCCTTTTCCTCTCGTACTTACAACCTCCTCTTCGAAAAAATGCTCCATCCGCCCCTGGAGCCGCTCCTGTAGTTCAAATTCACAACTTCGCAAATGGTCTAGCTGACCTTGTCGCCACTCTAAAACTTTGACAATCATCGCCAAACATCATTTCTTGGCCCATTTAAGACATACACAGGGACTAAGGGGTAAGGGATAATTATTTTAGGGCACATTAGAGATCGTAACAAAAGAATAAAAAAAATATTTCTTTTATTTTCTTTAGCTACATCAAAAATAATGTGAACACGTTTTATTCCAAGGATAATTGGATAATTGTCATGCAGTTGCAGGTAACCTGCATAGCTGTTGGAAGACACACTATTTTTTGAGCCTGCAGAGTGATCACAGCGATTAAAAAGACTACACATTATTTACTATCATTCTTCAGAACGCGTGACCTATAATTATTTTGATCGGTTCTCTAAAATTGCCGGATGGTTTGAATGAAGAAGAACATCTGTAATTGTTTTTCCATGGCAATTGGGAACCTTTCCACGACTAAATTCGCGGCTACTTCTCATGCAAATTTTAATTCTTCATTCAAAAGTAGAGACTGTCAAAAATAGACTGTGGGCAACGCAAATAAATTACACTGATTTTGAAACTAGAATTGGAAAAATTATTCATGACCAACAGCAATTCAGGCTGATGCAAACATTTCTATTTACAGTCTAGTGTATTTGCTATTTTTAAATCTTGTTTCTAATTAACTGTTTCGTGTGAATAAGGGACGGTCCCGAACCATGTTTTCAACTCTGATTGTCATAAATTTCGCTGTATTTCCTCTATTATTACAATTATTGTCACTGGGGTATGCGTTCTTCTTTCTTTGGTTGAATAAACATTACCCAACACCTTTTGCACTAGCGTCAAGAAAAATTCATCCAAAGTCATGACACGCAAATATTTGATTATTTTTCATTCGCTTGCCAGAAATATCAGACGGTAGAATTCCCTACTCTAGGCAATATACATTAGCGCGTTTTGACAATGCGCGTGTAACACTCTATTTTTTTAAATGAGTGCCAGAATCTCTTAACATTAAAAATTTTACCGACTAGTTTGGAATGATGTTTGCAAACCCCAGTCCAAGCAAAGCAAAAGGGCATTCGAGTATCTCAAACTTTCTAAATTACACTTTTCAATATATTTATCAGTTCGCACGTTAAGAAAACCCAGACACAATCAAAATTGAAGTAAACCTACCATATACCGTATTAATCTCGCTCTCACACAAATGGTCTACCAAACTCTTCAGTTCTCACGTTTCACTGAGGCACTTAAGACACTTGGTACTGACATTATTCAACAACATTTACGCAAAATTTTCTAAATATCTACACTACACTATACAACGACACGCCCAATTAATTGAATATTGACACTACATGCGAATCTTTACATAAAACAGCTATTTGTTTCAATTGGCCGCTGATGCAGTACATTGGTGTTCAGTCCCACAGTTAAATTTTTCAAAAAATCAAAAGCACTGGGCGAAAATGCCTGGCAGAATTTGTAAGAAGTAACTAGCCGTTATATCATTGTAACGATCGAACGTACGTATCAGCAATTTTGAATTGGCTATAATATCACAAATTGAAATTTATTTTTGGATATACAATTTTTTGCTGATCGATGAAATTAAGACTTCATGTCTTACCCACCTCTAAGGCCACTGTAAGCTTTTCATCCCCTGGCGCCATGGCCAAAGCTATTCCTAACGCTAGGAACGAGGAGAAGCCTGGTGAGTGTTGGGGATTCTGACGATGTTCTCTGTCAATCCTTCACTCGTGCCAGTCTCCCTGTTGTCTGCAGACTGAGGATTTCTCATGTTTCTATTCTATATCGTGTCTAATTGAATACTATCCCCTGTGAATTACCTCACCATCTATTAACTCAAGATTTAATGGCTCTTCTTTCAGAAATTGATTTTAAATAATTTATCAACCCTCGAAAAAACGATAAATAATCACCGTCTTGTTAGAAGCAGATACGAAAATCAACCGTCTTTGTTATTATTGAAGAAAACATGTTAATCTGTAATGATATCTCCCCCACAACCTAACACAGGCCTTCACTGCTGACCAGATCCTCCTTGACTGTAAGAACACCAGTGTGGAGTGTTGCCGTCAAGGACATTGTTTTACTCTTTGCATCAGTGCCCTCCTCAGAGATAGCGATTGCTATCAGCTATGATATCTGTTTGAAGCATCAATAACAGCACAAACACCAATAACGCAATGACACCAGCAAGGTATGAGCCTTGTACAGGCATGAATAACAGCTTGGCCTGCAAGAAAAAAATTATGATTCTTTTCAGCAAGCGATAGTCACCCCAACCCTCTCTCTCAGGGTTTTCCCTTGTAAAATTATTGTTGCTGCTTTATAATTATGCTATGGGGTTTTGAGTTTAAGAGTAGCTGCACATCAGAAGGGGAAATTGATGAGGACTTAAAAAATTATTTAAATGACAAAGATGAGGACAGTGATGATGACAATGATGATGGTGATGACGAAGATGATGACAATGATGAAGACAATGATGATGGCGGTGGTGATGATGATGATGATGATGATGATGGTGACAATGATGGCGGTGGTGATGATGATGATGATGGTGACAACAATGGTGGTGGTGATGATGATGATGATGGTGACAATGATGGCGGTGATGATGATGATGATGATGGTGACAATGATGGTGGTGGTGATGTTGATGATGATGTTGATCACGATGATGATGACAACGACAATGGTGATGACAATGGTGATGATGATGATGACCTCATTTGCTCACTGTCAAGTTCTTCTCTTACTTAATTCAAAGCTATTATACAACATGCAATAATAGTGGATGTACCTTCATTTCTGTACTGTGGGAAAATAAAACAAAAGAGTCAAGATCTAGCTGAGAAGCTGAAGGGTATCCAAATGCTCTCACATGTAGGCACTTCTGTTTAAAATGACGTGCAGCTGCTGTCAAGCGTGCAGCCTGCAAAAAAAAAAAAAAAACAGAGCAGTGAGCCTCTCAGGATTACTGGAAAATCTCCTTTCAGATAGCAACCACTTGAATTCCATTCCAACTCCCGAGTCTGTGGGCAAAAGTTGTGCTACTATTTACAAAAAAGCTGAGGGACCAGACACATAACCGTGCTCAAAGCTTGATTTTCTCAAGACAAAAATTCTAAAGAACCTTTTAAGTGTCAACTTTTTAATGAAATGGAACCTACAGGGTGTAATAACAATACAGATCAAAAAAATTTATGTTTAAAGAGACCGGATTTAGTAACTGTTGGCCACTTGGTTCTTCATACATTTACTCAATCATCCTCTTTGTGCAAACTGATTGTGGCTGACCAGGTTGGAAGTCCTATACTACACCTCCACCGTGACCCGGGTGCTTTTTTGTCAAGCCTCTTCTTGACAGACTAATCCAACCTGATTTACCTGCTAGAAACAGCACTGGCACAGCTCTGAGGTCGCAACAAAACCCAAGCCCCTCAGCCACATCAAGACAGCATTAGGGAAAGTAGCTCTTAAGACTTTAACTCTCAAGTCTTTTAGAATAAGTCTATGTATATCTTGCACAGAGCAATAATTATTATTGTACTTACTACAACAATGGGGAAAATAACAAAGGTCAAATCAATGATTGGTGCAAACACTCTGTACAATAGCTGCCCTGTCGAGTGTATTTGAGTAAAATACAGTGCCAGGTTACACACACCTGAAAATAAAAAGCATGAACTCAATCTCTAAGATGTCTGAATCCAGGTCAGTTACAGTTACATATAGCCTTGTGACTGAATGTAGTCTGGTCAGCAAAAACATTGAAATCTCAATAACCCTTGAGTGGGAGTCACATCATCTGTATCAAGTTCATTGCCTTTTGTCAGTTAAATGTTTCCTTATCTGGTAATTTTAGTTAATCAAATCAGTCCAAGTGAACATTAACCAGTGCTCAAGAGTGTTCTTGTACCTATGACAGCAAGTTCAAAATAGCTGAAGATAATCAGAGTTGCAATCACAGCAATCAGGCCATTCACTCTTGCAAGGTTTTTCTTCACTTCAAGGACATCCTATAAGGTAAAAACAGACAAAGTTTACACCTACACACCGAATTGGTTACATTAATGAATTATCCTGTGAAATTGCACGAAACATTGCCTGATACTTAGCCGATGAGGCCATTGGCTGAGTTGGCTAAAATCAGCAGAAATTCCACAAGATTAAGAAGGGTAATTGTTTTATTGTTCAACACATTGATGACTAAGTACAAATACAAATTTTTCAGGCTTCTTTTCGCGATTGCATAAATTGTGTTCACAACTGTGAGGATCATTCTTCATTTGAAAGTACTTACAATTCACTGAGTTTATTGCAAAAATGCTGGGAAAGCAGCTATTTTTCTCAACAGTGATGAAAACTTTCACAAGAGTAGAAACAGCGGCTTGTAGTAGATTCTTTGACAGTCATTCTTGGTTCAACCATTACCAGTAAATGTTGTGCAGTAAACTCTGCTGCCGATAGTCAGACCACCTTTCTCCTCCCATTGTAAGAAAGAATGGACAGAGCACTTATGATTCTGCATTTATCACATTCATGTTGTGAATACATGTACCTTCATAGACCGCAAGTAGTCTCTAATTTTGGTGATGGATTGTGGGGCAGGAGAAATATACACACACACATAATTTTTGGCGTTCCCCTTGCACTGCGTCTCCTTGCAATTTTGTGTGTGCGTGTATTTCTCCCGCATCACAATCCATCGCCAAAATTAAAGACTACTCGCAGTCTAGTACCTTCATAATAATACTGAGGTCTTTAGTCTTCTCTTCCATTCGCAAGCCGATCTCTCGAAGGTAGAATAGTAACAGTTCACACTGAGCACAGTAGTTCACAATAGTGACGGCACTGACACAAAACTCAACCACTTCACCCAGCACCATCAGACAAGCTACTGACCACTGGGCACTGAAACAAAGGGAAAGTAGATAGGCTAATTGTGTTTCCCCTCACATCTGATTAGTACTGTATTTCTCTGTAATGCCACAAGTATGTGCATATGGATATGGTCAATGTAATGTAATTCTGCTCACTGAGGCCCTTTTGCTAGGTTTCCCCAGGAGAGGGGGGTGGGGATTGAGAGGTGGGGCATTGGGATGATAGGATAGGATAGGGTAACTTTATTCAGATGCGACATTTTCATCAGCTTAATTAATTATCATCAACTAACTATCTATTTTAGTACCTAGTTACAATTACAAAAGGACAAAAAAATTTAAAAACACAAAGGCTGCTATTCTTGGAGGTTGTGTTTAACCAGATAGTGATAGTGACAATAAGGTGAGAATGATATCATAATTATCACGAATACCCCCCAAAATATCCATTGTCCAGTATCCAGAACGGAAGGTGATGTAAAAGAACCCACACACTGATCAAATGAGTAGGGAACATACCGTAAAAGCTCTATTAAGCCCCCCCATCTATATTAACCCCCCTTTCTAATAAGGCCCCCGTTTGGAAGTGGGATTTTGTAATAACCCCCCCCCCCCCCCCCTCCTCTCTATTAACCACCTCCCCTCTTTTGGGACATGAGATTTTACAAGTAGTTCCACCTATTCCTTCTTACAAAATCCACCTAATGCAACCCAGTTGTTTTCTTTTTTTAAACAAATATAGACTCAAACAGATAATACCGTTTGTTGATCTTTAGCAAATAATAATAATAATAAATTATTAAGAAGGGCTGAGAGCATAAGCTGCCTATGTGTAATTTTTTTGATTTTCCTCGGAAATGAAACAAAAATCAGTGAATAAAAATACCGGACAATGTTTTTGAATCAAATTGCTTGCTGGTCACATGCAAACATTTGTTTCCATTTCCGAGGAAAAAAATCGAAAAACGACCTAAAATTACACATAGGCAGTTTATGCTCCAGTTTGTGCTCGGCTAGTAAGACTTGAGACTCAAATAAAGTTGTCTATCTCTATCTATCTATCTATCTATCTATCTATCTATCTATCTATCTATCTATCTATCTATCTATCTATCTATCTATCTCTAATTGTTAAACATACCCTTTGTTATACTTGAAGCCAGTTACTGAGGACAGTGAGAAGGAATCACAAAACAAAATAAAGTTGCCAATGCCAAGAAGCACCAAAACTATGCCACCAAACAAGAAGAAACTAAAAAGCACAGAACAGCTTCAATGAGACTGTAAAATTATTGTTTTTACCACAATTGAAGGGTTGAAAGCGAAACTATCGTATGTGATGGTCTGTGTGAACATACTTTAGGCCTGGTGTTTTTTCGAAAACGAAGCGCGCAACAGCAAAAAATATACAGGGCAATGTTCTTTGACACATGTCAAAATTCAGCCAATTCCAAGCAATTTGAAATTTCGAGGCTAAATCATCATATACGATAGTTTGTTTGCATACCCGGTATATTGAATTGTGAAATTCAATCACACACAAGGTGCTGTCACACGACTTTTTTTTGTTGTTCATCTTGCGTGAAAATACTTTTTGCTGATGTTTACAAGACTCCATACAAGCAAACCTTTCTAGGTAATCAATGCAAAAGTGATTTGTATGTTAAAATCCACCAGCATGTTTATCTCTATGTGTGTTTACATAGCCAGACAGCCTATCACCACTTTTGTGCTTTTGAATATGTGCCGTGGGCAGCAATGAAACTTTTCCTTACACTGTTTCCAAGACACTCAGCTCATCGAAAACGGACCGACTTCTTGTCATGCCGATTTTCCACTCTTAAATGAATTCTCTGTAACGTTTCTGAAGCGACACTTTTTCCACCGCAGCTGAGCGAATTTCATTTCCAGTTCCCTTGAGAACTTTTCAAGGTGACAGCACACTCTTCGGTCTCGCAATGAATTATGGGTATCAAATGGCCTCTTGAATGCAGAAAACACTTCTTCAAACATCACAGTTTTTCACCTAAGTCAAAAAACAACTCTCCTTTGCCAATTTCTAGCACCACATCCTTTGGCAAATGGGCCAAGACCCTCAACTGCGGGCCGCTTTTAAGACGAGAGTTGCTTCCAGACTGTCCAGTCTGGCTCAGTACTCTGTACTGCAAAACGCTGAAATCTCTTCGCGTTTGGCAAGCACAGAGGAACACCACTTCATGGCTTCTTTCAGAAGTGTCTAACGTGCGGGTCTTCAGACTTAAAATGATGTCATTGGACCACCAGGCTGGTGAGTTTCCATTAAATTAAGCTCGCGATCGACACCTCACAGTCTCGTACCCGTCAATCGTTTCATGCGCTCCTCAGGTCATTCAATTCGCGCATGAATATTAATGGCATACAAATGAGCTTAGCTCAATTGAAGGGTTGAAAGCAAAACTATTGTTTGTGACGGTTTGTGTGAACGAAGTTTAGGCCCAGTTTTTTTTCAAAAACGAAGCGTGCAACAGCAAAAAAAATACAGGGCAATGTTCTTTGACAAAAATGGAGTCTGCATGTCAAAATTCAGCCAATTCCGAGCAATATGAAATTTCGAGGCTAAATCATCACATGATAGTTTCACTTTCAGCCCTTCAATTGCTAGTAATCTTGCAATCTGATTGGCTAATTTGCTGTTGTCGATAAGAGTCTACACAATGCTGCTCACGGCAACGTCAATGATTTTCCTTGCACTATGAAATAAACATTTCTTTGATGTTGATATTGTGGTAAAAAACAAATGGAAAGTGGTTTAGTGTTGTCTGTGCTCTTATCGACAACAATATTCGTCATCACAGTGGTAAAAACTTGTTGTGGACTCACTCGGCTTTTGATCACTGTGATGACAAATATCATTGTCGATAAGAGCACGGGCAATGCTAAACCACATGTCGATTTGTTAAGTAGCAAAGTCTGTGTCAGTGATGTTTTGTAGTAGACAATTTATAAGTTATCAAATAATATCTAAACCGCACTGTACCATAGTGTCCTAGTTATGCCTTCAACAAAAAGATTTACAATTTCTGAATAAAAACAAAAATGACACAGTCAAATACAACTACACTGTAATGATAATGTTCACATACCGTAACCTTGACACAATCTTTTTGGGAACTGAGCTAAGCAAGAAAACCTGAGAAAAAACAAGAGTTTCAAATGAAACTTTAGAAAAATATAAAATAACAAATCTATTCAATAAAATGTCAATTTACACAATCCCCCAATCACCAATATCCCTGAGCATCTCCTGTGGTGGAATGAATGACCCAATTGCCTGTACAGGTTACGAGATAATACATTTTAATATTATATTTTCACCAAAATGATTTTTTTCAATGTTCAAATTCACAGTCCCTGGCTGTATTTTCATCCAACCTGTTACAGATTTTAACAGAACCTTTAAGGAAATGAGTTGGTTATGTGAGGCGTTCCAAGGGAGGGTCTGGTGTCACGTTGTCACTCGTTTATGACTCCATCTGTGGCTTGTTTCATTAGGAACAAATGTCGCTGTTGCAAAAAAAAACAAAGAGGAATGAAAAGTGAATTGTCACTGTCGCAAACTGTCACGCATTTTCTGCCAATTTCTGTCGGTTGTCGGTGATTTGAGAGAAGATTGTCGCCTGTTTTCAAAGCCATGTCGCTTGTCGCTTCTACCGGTACTCCTTGGAAGGCCTCTTATGTGGCACAGAGACAAATTTTGGGGGGAATGGGGTAGGTTTTTTTTTAAGGTGGGTAGATGATGGAGTTAAGGGAAAAAGAATTTTCTTTTATTTGTCTTTATTCACATTTTTGTCTCATATTTCAAACACATGACCAGCATGCAATTATACCTTTTCTATTAATGCATTGAGTCCCTCACTCTCTTGAATCCTAAACAAGTAAAACCCAGTAACAAATGCCAGGAAGTGTAGAATATTTGGCACCACGTATGTGCTAAATATATGTTTGCACTCAGTGACAGCTGGTTTCCATAGAGCTGGCGACGATAAAGTGTAGAAAGGAATCACAATTGGAGTTGAATTTTTTCCGGAAACTGGAGGAACAGCTGTTGAACTAAAACTGCTTACACCTGAAGAGTGTTTCTTGTTTCTAACTGAATTCACTTCACTACTGTGAGGTGGGGTTTCTGTGGTTACATTTACAGTTGCATTTGCTCTGGTTGTTGTGGTGGTGGTAGCCTGTGTGGTTGGTTGGGCCATCTTGGTTTTGTGTGGTTCTGATGTCCCTATATCCCTCTGGCATTGGACAAAAGAAAAGACAGTCAGAAATAGGTTCTAAAAAAATATCCATACTACCATTAAAGAAGGTCATTGTAACTATGATGGATGGAAGGAAGGGATCAAAGGCCAGAAGGAATGGCGGGGAGGCGGAGAGGTGAAAAAACATCTTTTAAAGCACAGCATGCATAAACAACAGGTCCTAAGAAATTCTTAGAGGAGGGGCGACTTCAAATGACAAAGTACAAGGAATTTCCAAAGTATGAATGGAATCTTCCAAGGGGTGTGGAATCCAAACAAATTATAAAAACCTTATGTGGAGGGATATTTTCCAGAACAAGTGCAAGACATCAGAGAAAAAAGTGTATCAATCTTTTAAGGTACAATAATATTGGTTACTAGGTAACTAAAGAAACCTAACATAACAAAGTTTAGAAAATCTGACATAAACGTAGCCTGTAATGCAGGCGTTATTTTGGAATGGAATGCACAACAGACCAGGTTTTTGATGCCGCCACCTTGGATTGTTGCTTGACCAGGTCGCCCGTTTTTTCCACCTCACGCCTAATCCCTCAACAAATTTTTCCTCGCCCCAACCCTCCACAGTTACTAAATCCAAGATGGTGGCCTAATAAGAAAATTTGCGCACTCGCACGCCCAAAATACACCTGAACTGCAGGCTAACATAAATGTCATAAATATGACAGAAGTGTTCACATAATTCCTTTTTTGCCGATGAAAATGTTCTACCCTTGTCATTTCTCTACTATGAGTTGGTCTCCAGCTTAATGTATGATATTAACAATAATAATGCTCCCTCAAACATCTTGAAAGTATTTCACAAAACTTCCAGTATCCATTCATACAACATGCCATCATCCACCTCTGGCAAATTCTTCATCCAAAGCAGTAGATTAGAAAAACAAAAACACTCTTTTTCACGTTTTGGCAAATGTTCTACCCTTGTTGTTTCTCTACTATACAGAGTCCGTCTCCAGCTTAATGCATCATATCAACAATAATAGTTCGCTCCCTCAAAATTCTTGAAACTGTTTCATAAAACTTCCAGTATCCATTTATACAACATGCGATCATTAACCTCTGGCAAATTCTTCGTCCAAAGCAGTAGATTAGAAATACAAAAATGCTCTTTGTCATGTTTTGGCATACCACTTTGGAATGATATACCACACTGTGTAAGAGCCCTACCTAAGACAGCATTCAAAAGAAAAATTAACCAACTTCTCGGACATTTTGGAAAATTAAAATGATTATATTGAAATGTCTATAATAGTGCAAAAAAGTACGGCTATTTAAATAAACAAAAATCTCTGTACTTCATTCTTGTACTACCGGTATTATCGTTTTTTGCTTTTCTCGTATTACCTTACTTCTTATTAGTTCCATCTTTATTGTTTTTGAATTTCTTTCCAATTGTATTGTTAATTTATTCTTTAGTTAATCGTGAGTCTTGCCTGCCTGGATTAGCCTTTGCTACCTGCAGGTCAGCTAACTCTTTTGTACACATTTTTAAAATAAAGCTGCTATTTGTTGTTGTTGTTGTTGTAAAAATACCCACTATAAAATTGACTGTTGATTATTAATGGTCTGTTGAGAAAACAGATACGTTTCTTTTTCCTAATATCCTGGACTAACATGTACATCACCTTTGGCCACTAACTACTGCAATCATTCATTTACCCAGTAAAACAATAACACACTGGCCGCTAACTACTGCAATCATTCATTTAGCCAGTAAAACAATAACACACTGGCCGCTAACTACTACAATCATTCATTTAGCCAGTAAAACAATAACACACTGGCCGCTAACTACTGCAATCATTCATTTAGCCAGTAAAACAATAACACACTGGCCGCTAACTACTGCAATAATTCATACCATCTCTTGCGAATACATGGTCAACTTGCATAATTTGTTTCACTATCCTCTAATGAAAAACTCAATTTCAGTTTTACTCTTAGTTATGCCCCTATTCCTTCATACCTCTCTTCTGACTTCCAGTCTGGCTTGACATGCTATAATATTTGATGTATAACCAAACATAACCAGTATAAATATGAATAGTGTATACAGGATATTAAGAATCTTCCGTGTTGTGCATCCTTGGTAACGGAAAGACTGAATGTGAAATGGACGCCAGGCAATCTGAAAATAAATGTTACATATCTGCAATTTACTAATAATTTCTTTAAAAAAGAAAAGTGTAATACATTACAATGAATTTTAATTTAAGTGCACATGAACCAAAATTTCAAAGCCAGTTTTTTTCTCCAATATGAAAACAGGTGTTTTAAAATATTTTGAGTGGAAAATAATTTACTAAAAGTGGCAGGAACTTATTTTAATATGCAGCAAAAGTTGGGCCTTTCTCACTAAAATTCTAGACAAGAACCTGGGGTCTGGTGAATAGTCGTGATGTCAATCATGTGTACTCAGTCAAGTATTTCACTCTGTTTTTACGAGTTCCATGGAACAAAAATGTGAGAGAACTAACAAGATTTACTATCGGGGCCGAAAGCTTCGAAAAAAGTTCCAGGTTTACACTTTTTCCTTTCTCTGCCATGTTTCAAGCCTGAGCATATGAGTGATGTCAGAGACCTTTTGGCCACAAGCAACATGTCTCAAATTTTAGGCCAGAACAGGAATTTTGGAACCCCTACAAATAGCGAATCCTCTTCAGGAAAAGGAGGAACATGACTGAAAATGAAATATGGGGAATATAAGCTATGTGAAAACGTAAAAAAGATTGGTAGTTAACTTTCGATTCATGTGCACTTTAAGGAGAGATCATGTGGTGGTTTTGTATGTCAAACTTGTGACTGCAATAATTATTGATTAGTTGCATAATCAGTAGGTCAGTCAGTTTTGAGAAATTCATAACTCCTTGGGCAAGAAATCTTTTAGTTATTATTTAATATTCTATTTACAAATTTTTAAATGGAAGGTTAACAGATAACAAGACTACGTTGGAAGTCCCTTAAGGTGCGTTCTACTATGCACAATTTAACTTTTGTTTTTAAGTGTCTCCATAACATTGCTCCAGATCTTTTTAAGAATTATTTTATCAAGTCCTCACATGTTTATTCCACTAGGCGTAATGGTTTAGATGTTGTAATTCCTAAAGTCCATACAGAATCTGCCAAGAAAGGAATATTTTATACTGGAGCCCAGGCTTTTAATAACTTGCCACCCCATGTAAAGGAAGTTGACTCCATAGTGATTTTTAAAACACAGCTGGAAGGTATTATTTTTTAGAGTTTTGGTAAATCTTTTGGAGTTTGTAGGGTCTTCATTTACTTAGTTATATAATTCTTAGTTTTTATCCATGATATTGTACATAGTTTTTACATTTTCCTGATTATTCATCTGTTATAGCTATTTTTCTTTTAATTGTTCATTTTTGTTATTTTTATTTTTTTTGTTTGTTTTTTTTTTTTTAATTGCCCAGGGCACCCATTTATAACAGCTTCAGCTGATGGGTTTACCCTGGTTAAATATGTTATTATTATTATTATTATAATTATTATTGCATCTTTACTGACACTGCATTATTACTTTCTTTGCCTGAGAATGTGTTGCCTCTTAAGACCATGTATTATCTTTCACTCTACTAGTTGTAGAAATGGATATTACTTACTAAACCATTAAGAAAATTATGAAAATACCGGTAATGGAAAAGTGAGCAGTGTGTGTACATTTTGTTTTTGAAGGGGGGGGGGGGGGGGGGGGGGGGGTTGGGGGTGGGGGGAAGAATAACCTCCCACTGGACTAGCATCATACCCAGGGGGCAGTAAACGATGGATCTGGTTTCAGTATGAGCAATTTGAGCAGGGTTGGCTCAGTGGTGAGAGCACTCGCCTTCCACCAATGTGTCCCAGGTTCGATTCCCGGACTCAGCATCATAAGTGGGCTGAGTTTGTTGGTTCTCTACTCTGCTCCGAGAGGTTTTTCCCTGGGTACTCAGGTTTTCCCCTCTCCCCAAAAACCATTTAATTTGATTTATTTAGAGTTGATTTGATTTAGTCTCCCCAATTAGTAGAGCATGTGTGCTCAGCTAAATAGATTTGAGACTTAACCCATTGGCACCCGTGCCGGCCAAAACTGGCTGTAAAAAACTCCCATGCTTCAAAACATTGCAACTTTCTCAATCGCATGAATATTGGCTTAACTGTTAGTTGTGAGCACAAAATGGAATGCCCTTTAAATTTGGATATCCAATAAATGCAAGAAACGTAGTGATTTTTACCAAATATGGCCTTTTGAGTTTGGACAAGAACGAAACTGACCGTTTTTAACGTAGAAGAGAAACAACAAAAATGCCCCTTTTTGCTTTCATGTTTTTTAAGGAAATCATCGCCGAAAAACCAAACCTCAACCATCATAACGAAATTCAGTCCTTTTTCTAGCTTAGAAATGACTTTTTTTGTTCATATTCTTCTCCCGAGCGTAGATACAGCCTTTTGTTCCACTGCATTCGTGCCTTTCTGCCATTTTCAACATCTAGACCACATTGCATGCTGGGAAATGACGAGAATTTTTGACAGCACCTGTTCCTTCTCCCAATTCTTTCACACAGCCACTCCGACCTACTGCCAAAAATTCCTGCTTGTGGTCATCTTCAGTACTCAGAAATTCCAAAATATGTGGCGGTAGGTCGAGAAATTCATCAATAGTCGAGTCCCAAAGGTACTAAGTGTTCGACCGGCCAAATTCCCAGTTCGTTGAGTAACAAGCCAAATTCAACAACAAAGTACATCACCTTGCTCGATTCTTTGAGAAAGTGGACTCTTAGCTACCGTCACGCTTAATGATGCTCATCAGGCAGCCACTAAAGATGAAAAATGGCTGTAAATTTAGCAGAAATCGCAAGCAAACCGACTTGGGCCATTGTTGTCGCTTCACGGATAAAAAATAGCTACGTCAAAATGACATTTTCAGAAACCTTGAGCCTCCAGTGGCTTAGGACAGCACCACTTTTCCCTGGTAGTTCAAATAAAGAGTCACGAATTGCTATTCATCGTTTGTAGGGGAAAATCACTCCGAAAATGTAAAAACAGCCGGTAGTCAATGGGTTAAATAAAGTGATTATTAAATTATTATTATTATTATTATTATTATTATTATTATTATTATTATTATATCGTGGATAAGGGCAAGAACTTCCTTTGCCTTATTGAGATCTGCGCTGATCTGCTTAAGAGGGTCAAGAACAATCAGAAGACGTAAAATGGACTTAACTAATGCAGACATTGATATACAAAATTCAGAGGCAGCCATTTCATAAACATTTTATTGATGAGACATTTTTGTTTATTGGGAATAGTTTTTTTAGATTTGTGATTGTTTTACATACTTATAGATAATATTTGTAAACATTTTTATTCGACTTTTTGTCACATTTTTTCGAAGCCAACCCATTACTTTTTTCAAATATTTTAAAGCTTTGTGTTAAACATGAACACAACAATTTCGAAATACGAAAATTTTAGTTTTGCTGAAAGTGTACATAAAAATTTGAGTGTTTTCTTTTAAAACAGCATTTATCCTTGTAAACAGTTTTGTTGTAAATATGTTCTTCATGATATTCTTGAATAAATTATTATTATTATTATTATTATTATTATTATTATTGTTGTTGTTGTTGTTATTATTATTAGTATCAACAGAGTTGACAAGGTAAATTGGCCAACAGGAAGAGATTCAAGTGCTGACATTTCAAATACAGATACCAGTAATGTCTTTGTCAAAACGAATCCAGGTGCTTTGCTTTGACAAATGGCTAACACTTGAAATGTTAGTGCTTCAAACCTCGTTATGGTGACCAATGTTAATATTTAACTTATCAACTTGATCTGTTGATAAAACCAAATTTGTTTTCATACGACCCCACCGGTGCAGCACCGCAGTTTCTTTAGAAATGAACCCCTTGGTGATAAATGACTACCAATAAGCAGATGCATGTAAATTGATTCCATAACTTACCAAGGATAAAATGTAGAAATATGGATAAATGACTTGACTTTTACAGGTCTGGAGCAGGTTGGTTGTTGCATTGAAATCTCCCCTTGGATGAGAGCCATCTCTGATCTGTCAAAATGCAGTGATAGGAACTTTAGATGACAGAGAAAGGACTTAGCATGTTTTAGGTCCAATTAAACCAATTGTTATAAAATCCAAATCACAGTGTTTAAAAGCAGCCAATCAAATCTCAAGGCAAAACAATGACGACAGCCGAAAAATAGGGAAATGAGCTGCATGCAACATCGTCACTGGTTCCTGTTTTGGCATGACTGGCCATACAAAAATAACATGTTAATTCCACTGGTTTGGGACATGTTGCATCCTATAAACCAATACAAAAAAGTGGGATCTAAAGCAATTAAAAAAACAATTATTAACTTGCCAAGATTTTCTCTGTCAAAAACAAGAATACTGTAAGAATATGGCAAAATAACGAACTCTTCTGGAAGCCCCCTATTACGACATTATTTTGTACTACAATATTGTTATGTAAGATCATGTCATTTAGCTTAATTATAAAACGAAAACAGTAAGGCTTACAAGTCCAGTAGTTCGCCAGTCTTTTCTTCAAAACGCGATTGTTAAAATTTAACCTGACGTAAAGATTAATGAGTAAAAAACTAAACAAAAACGCCCCATGCTATAGGAAAATAAATAATTAGCTTCAAATGGATAACGCTTGAGAAAAGCAGGTAACTGGTAGTTTAATCTCGTTACATCCGTACTTTGCAGGTTCGTGCGTGAGCACATAAGTTCGAGAACATCGCACAATCGGTACTTAATGTCGGAATCGCATTACAAACTGTTTCGCACTTTCAAATCAAGACGCAAGATATTCTCATAAACAATTCCAGCTCTCACCTCGATACTTGTGCTATCCCAAATGTCCGCAAATGACGATCTGCTACTTCCAACTGTATCGTCAAGTTCATTAAAATGGCTCCCTTTAATACCACCTTCACTGTTTATGCTGACACAATCTTGATTTCCCAACATTGCCCGCGGAAAAAGCCTACGCAAAGCAGACCTCTGAATGACAAAAGTGTATGGCTTGCTTTAGTGCGAATTCTGTGATACTCAGAAACGCATAAGGCTTGGAATTACCAGAGTTTGTCCACTGTATACTGCATCCCAGTCCTGTCTTAGTTGAACTCGCTCAGCTGAAGCCAGGTACACTTGTTTGTCTTGCATTTTTATGTGGCGGAAGTCGGCTCATGTTCTTCAGGGGCTTGGTGATGAACCTTCAAGAAGTACCCCTGGAGATCCCACTCGGCTCCTCCCGTAGCGGCCGTGGACCGTGCCTTTTCTCAATTATTAGGGAGCTTTAGCAATGACGACGGCAACGGCAACGAGAACGCCACAAAACAATAGGCTTAATGAGCGATAACAATGGCTCTGCACGTGCGTTTTACATTTTGATACATTTCTTTCCCGTCCTCTGCAAAACAACAACGTGAAATGGCCAAATTTTAGGTTTTCTCGAGAACGGGAGCGTGTGACTGTAAAGTTTTCTTTCTTTTTCCTTACTTTAACGGCATTCATAACAATTTAGTCCCTGAATAGTTCGCCAGTATTTTCCAAGTTAAACAAATTGGAATAATAGCGAAAGCGTTACAAAAATGAGAAGTTGTATTTTGAAGTGACGTTCTCGTTGCCGTCGCCGTCGTCGTTGCTAAAGCTCCCTAATACTCGGGCTGCGCGCGTCTCGCGCGTCGCCCGGGTCTAAGATTACCGACGGTTCTTCTTTTTCGTCGAGTATCATCCACAAAGCTCACTTCCGGCGTTTCTGCGCAAGCGCTAACTATTTTTAACAGAGTGATGCCTGTTAGCACGTATCGGAAAATGTCGATTCACCTTGTGTGTTTTGAAGTCTGAACAAACAATATGTTAAGAGAAGTGTCTATGCGAATGTTTGCAAGTTCAACGGCGAGAAGAAAGCTTTTAACATGAGTAAACTTAGCTCCAGATGGACTGCCGTGTTTCCTCGTGTCTGCTTCAGTAGACTGCGAGTAGTCTCTAATTTTGGCGATGGATTGTGGGGCGGGCGAAAGACACGTGCCTGACGTGCGCGCGCGAAGTTGCGAGGAGACGCGACGCGAGGGGAGCGCCAAAAATTAGAGACTACAGACAAAGGGAGTTTGACCTTTCACGGCCGAGTGATTCGGAAGTGTAAATCTCATATCAACAGCAAGAATGATGCCTGTTGTCACGTATCGGAAAACGTCGATTCACCTTGTGTCTTTGAAGTCTGAACAACTAATATGTTAAGAGAAGTGTCTATACGAATGTTTGCAAGTTCAACAGTGAGAAGAAAGCTTTTAACATGACCAAAATTTAACTCCAGATGGACTGCCGTGTTCCCTATCCGCTCCATTGAGATGTACATTTTGTTGAATAACTCAAGTACGGGATATCACACACCCCTGAGACTTTGACAGGTAGTTTATTTACTACTATATTTTCCCACAATATCTCAATTTATGGACTTTAATTTTTGAATGATAAGCGATTAGTTTTTACAAATGTACTAGCGTCACTTGAAACTGTCCATTAACGTTACTTTCTTGTGTTTCAAATGACCCTGGATTGACGTATTTGTAAACAGTTTCACTCTGCTAATTACTTTTCTACTCACATTTCACCGAGACTCCATTAACGTTTATGCGAATAAATCCTACATCGTTCGATAAGCGTTTCCTTCCATCGAAGCGAAAACAAGTGTGCTTAGTTACTCGGGATACTGTAAGTATACCGAGTTATAAAATGTGTCAGATTTCAGTCTTTTTTTTTTTTTTTTCTGTGCAGCAAAATGCACAATACAATTACGTTCCGGTGTTTGGATTGGCCAATGCACAATAGCAGGCACGTGGCGATGTGTTCATTGGTTAAAGCAAACCACATAGTCCAAAGGTCGAAAGGCTAACATCACGCGACGCTTGTTTACAAGTTATGCAAATTCATCGTGTTTGAGTTGTGAAGCTAGATATTTTAAGACAGCACAGTCTGTCCCCGTGAAAAGGTTTGCCGAGTGTTAAGAAAAAGTTGGAAGCCTCGCACGTGTGATCGATATCACAAGTCGAAATCGAATGCTGTGACAGAAAAGTTACAGGTTTGCACAAAGTTGTTTTCGTAATGTGATACCTTCGATTTAATACGTGACCGCAAGTGAACTATCAACGTGAAATAATCCACTTCGACCGCGGAACAAATTTTCCTGCACATATCTTTGTAAAGTTGTGAAACTGGATTTTAATACAATACAGACTGTCCGTGTGAAAAGGTTTGCCGAATTTAAGACAATGTTGGAAGCCTCGCACGTGCGTATCGACTCGAATTAGAACGTTGTGACAGTTCTATATTTAGATAATCGCAAAGTTGTTTTGATGTAATTTGATCCGGGTTATACCACAACTCAATCGCTGTGACAGATCTATATTTAGAGACAAGTTTGCGAATTTTTGGTTTTCACGTGCGTCAGAAAAGAAACTAAAATTAAACATTTAGATTTTTTACCTTCATCAGGTAAATGACATTTAAGCCAAGTAACACGCTTTGTTTTGAAAATAGAGCAGTTTGAATTTCAAGTGCTTTTTAAAATGCGTGACATCTGGACATGTCACATACACGGAAACGATTCGCCTTGTGTTTTCAAGTTTGTTTTCAAGCTTCGCAGAGAGAAAAAACTCCAGATGTTGCCACTTAATCTAGAAGTAAACAACAACAGCTGACAAGGAATATTGATGGCAACTCTCAAAACGGTTTAACGAGCTTTGCTCGAACGTGAACAAAAAGGTCTTACGTGAACCCAAAACGGATAGTTTCGAGAATCAGAAAGCGTGCGTCCGGCTTCTGGAACAAAAAAGTATCCCGAGTTAACGCTCATAGAGCGTCTTGTTTTTTTGGAATCAATACACTATTTTTATCACCTTGCATAACGATAAACCTCTGTGGCCTAAAGGTCATTGTTCCTGCCTGTGACGCAGTTAACCCGGGTTCGATGTTTTTTAGTGGTATATATCACGGGCTTTATTTTTTCTGTTTCTCTTTTTTTTGTTCTTTTAGAAATATTTTTTACAAGTGTTATAATTATTGTTCTCAATGGTTGAGCTGTATTTTAGAAGAATATATGTTGATAGGGGTCTAAAGAAATAGACTCCAACACAAGCTAAGCACAATGCGTCTGATGTAAGAAAGACAGACTTCCCTCTATTCTTTTGTTTAGCGCTAAGTTAGGGATACAATACTGTTTTTTGCAAGCCCGAGTTTAGGCTAATTGTAGCCTCTTGTTTTCATTTTTACCACTACAAGACGCTCTATGAGCGTTTACTCGGGATACGTTTGTGATGCAGAAGCCGGACGCACGCTTTCTGATTCTCGAAAACTATCCGGCTACGGGTTTGCTTTTGGGTTCGCACAAAGCCTTTTTGTTCACGTACGAGAAAAGCGCGTTAAACTGTTTTGAGAGGTGCTACCATATTCGTTGTCAGCTGTCGTTGTTTACCTCCAAATTAAGTGGCAACATCTGTAGTCTACTCTGGCTCTCTCGAAGCATTTTTTCTCCCTGCTAAGCTTGAAAACATTCGCACAGACACTTCTCTTAACATATTGTTCAGAACTTGAAAACACAAGGCGAATCTTTTCTGCGTATGTGACATGTTTCTCAGAAGCAATCCAGATGTCACGCATTGTAAAAAGCTCGAAATTCAAACTGCTCTATTTTCAAAACAAAGCGTGCTACTTGGCTGAAAACAGGCCAGCAGATATATCCTTAAAATATCATTTACCTGATGAACATAAAAAAAAATGTTTAATTTTAGTGTTTCCTGACTTCACGTGAAAACCAAGAATTCGCAAACTTATCTAAATATAGAACCGTCACAGCCATCGAGATAAGATATCACCCGGATCAAATTACATCAAAACAACTTTGCGATTTCCTAAATATAGAACTGTTACAACGTGCTAATTCCAGTCGATACTCACAGCACGTGCTGCCAACCTTTTCTTAGGCTATGTCTACACTATACCGGATAGCTCTTGTGCCGGCACGAAAACCATATCGGATAGGGCTTTTGTTCACATTCAAAACGGTGATTTCGGCACGATTTTTGCGTCGGAGCGATGCTGGGCCGCTGCGGTCTAGAAAGTGAATCGTCACATATCGCGACACTTTCGTGACACTTTCTGGAGTAGTGTGAACAAAGAATCGAACCGAAACGGAAATCAACAACGAAGAGCAAAAATTGGATTCTAGTGGAAAGATAGCGGCGGTTTTGGGCCACTGCCGTTCACACCAGGCCGTAGTATTTTTCACAACGGCATAAAATGCTATCCGGCATAGTGTAGACATAGCCTTAAACTCGGCAAACCTTTTCACGCGGACAAACTGTACTGTATTAAAATCTAGCTTCAAAAACTTTACAAAGATATGTGCAGGAAAATTTGTTCAGACGGTCGAAGTGAATTGTTTAACCTTGAGTGTTTTTCTTACGGTCACGTATTAAGTGGAAAGTATCACATTACAAAAACAAGTTTAAGCAAATTTGCGATTTCTCTAAATATAGAACTGTCACAGCGTTTGGATTCAAGTTGTGATATCTTTGAGATCGATAAGCTGATAACCACTGCATGTGCGAGGCTTCCAACCTTTTCTTAAACTCGGCTAACCTTTTCACGGGGACAGACTGTACTGTATTAAAATATCTAGCTTCACAACTCAAACACGATAAATTTACATAACGTCAAAACAACTGTTTGGACTATTTGGTTTGCTTTAACCAATGAACACACCGCCACGTGCCTGCTATTGTTCATTGGCCAATCAAAACACCGGAACGTAATTGTATTATGCATTTTGCTGCACAGGAAAAAAAAGAAAAACAAAAGAAAAAAAAAAGACTGAAATCTAACACATTTTATAACTCGTGATACTTACAGTATCCCGAGTAATTAACAACAACAACAACAACAACAACAACAACAACAACAAGGTTTATTTGAACTGTAAAATTAAATTAAGTACAAATTAAACAGGAAAGAAATTAAAAATACATACAGTTGCTGGTCACCCAAAATAACTAAAAAGCTAAACTAGTTGGGTGACCACCATATATTAATTGAAAACAAGACGCTCTATGAGCCTTAACTCGGGATACTTTTTTGTTCCAGAAGCCGGACGCACGCTTTCTGATTCTCGAAACTATCCGGCTAATGGTTTGCTTTTGGGTTCACGTAAGACCTTTTTGTTCACGTTCGAGCAAAGCTCGTTAAACCGTTTTGAGAGTTGCCATCCATATTCCTTGTCAGCTGTTGTTGTTTACTTCTAGATTAAGTGGCAACATCTGGAGTTTTTTCTCTCTGCGAAGCTTGAAAACAAACTTGAAAACACAAGGCTAATCGTTTCCGTGTATGTGACATGTCCAGATGTAGCGCATTGTAAAAAGCACTTGAAATTCAAACTGCTCTATTTTCAAAACAAAGCGTGTTACTTGGCTTAAATGTCATTTACCTGATGAAGGTAAAAAATCTAAATGTTTAATTTTAGTTTTTTTTTCTGACGCACATCAAAACCAAAAATTCGCAAACTTGTTTCTAAATATAGATCTGTCACAGCGATTGAGTTGTGGTATAATCCGGATCAAATTACATCAAAACAACTTTGCGATTATCTAAATATAGAACTGTCACAACGTTCTAATTCGAGTCGATACTCACAGCACGTGCGAGCTTCCAACCTTGTCTTAAATTCGGCAAACCTTTTCACACGGACAGTCTGTACTGTATTAAAATCCAGTTTCACAACTGCAGGAAAATTTGTTCCGCGGTCGAAGTGTGTTATTTAACCTTGAGTGTTCACTTGCGGTCACGTATTAAATCGAAGGTATCACATTACGAAAACAACTTTGTGCAAATCTGTAATTTTTCTGTCACAGCATTCGATTTCGACTTGTGATATCGATTACATGTGCGAGGCTTCCAACTTTTTCTTAACACTCGGCAAACCTTTTCACGGGGACAGACTGTGCTGTCTTAAAATATCTAGCTTCACAACTCAAACACGATGAATTTGCATAACTTGTAAACAAGCGTCGCGTGATGTTAGCCTTTCGACCTTTGGACTATGTGGTTTGCTTTAACCATTGAACACACCGCCATGTGCCTGCTATTGTGCATTGGCCAATCCAAACACCGGAACGT
>JAEMWC010001215.1:75000-102500 GCA_016490735.1 Pachyseris speciosa | reverse complement strand
AGATAATTAACACTAGGACCATACGAAATACTAAAAACCGAAAAACTGAAACAAAAAGCTAAAAACAAAAACAAATCATCACACTTGTCAAAACTAAGGATGCCGTACGTTCTTACAAATGAAGGCCTCGGTGCATAACCATCCTATGTCGAATTTTGGGTTGTTTTTCGATTTTGCCGGGATTTGCCCGAATTGTTGCATGCAAACTGCAATTCGATTGAAAGAAGATGTAATGCAACTTGCAAACCACTCCCATGGAAGGTTGGTTTCTTGGTGTACGTAAGAAATAATGCATTTCTGGATTCTGGATGAATCAGTCAAAAAAATACCATACAATGTTTTTCCATCGAATTGCAGTTCACATGCAGAAATTCAGACAAATCCAAGCAAAATCGAAAAACGACTCAAAATTCGACATAGGATGGTTATGCTCCGAGGCCTTCAATAGTATGGTGGAGTATGCTAATTAACAATGCCCATGGGTATTCTTTGCGTGAAAGACTAAGCGCCAAATGCTCGTAACCGATTTAAGAGAACACAGAACGTTTCTGTTCAGTTAGACGTAATGCGCAATGTGTCGTTTTTGCTGAATCATAACACTCGACAAGCTCGCTTGGCACGAAAACAGTGCACAATATTCGTGGTTGACTTAAAAAAACAGCACACAGTAGCCTTGGTTAATCTCAGGTCAGCGCGCAAAGATTTTGTCCGACCTGAAAACAGCACTCACTCCGAAGAGATTCAGGGTTATTGTTGGGTTTAGGTTGGACTTAACAGTAGGGCTAGAGCGTCGGCTAGGGCTAGGGATAGGGTTAGGGATAGGGTTAGGGACATGGTTAGGGTTAGTGTTGATGTTAACGTCAACGCTAGCGTTAAAGCGCGGTTGTTTGAGTCCGAATCAGCTTGACTTAAGGGTTCGTCCGAGTCGAAAACAGCGCCTAGTTGCCTTGGTTCACTGTTCGTTGACTCTAAGTTCTTTCGGAAAGGCTTTGGCCGATATAACACAGCGCTAAAGTCGGTTGTTTGTCTTAAATACAGCGTACATCTTAAATCCAGCGTACAAAAACCTCGGTTGATTCTAAATCAGTGCGCAAAAAGCTTGCCGACGGCTGAAAAATCACAAAATATTAAAGACGGCTGTTTTGACTTGAAGAAACTTTTTGCCAAGACAACTCCTATTGGTGACCTACAGCAAAAATTTGAGTTAATCAGATGTTCTAGAGCAGAAATTAAGAGTCCTAAGAGTACGCTGTTTTCCGTCATGTTTCGTTTACTCAGAACGTTGTGTTGCGTAGTAAATTAAAACTTGCGCGTGGTTTCGTCAGTTGAAACGTTTTTGATGGATTCATTTTCATCGTCAAGTGGAAAACAATGGAATGAAAATCTTATAAAAATTAACGTAAATGACGACAGTGAAAGAATTTGACGGAAATACTTAACTCTTTTGTGAAATTAACTTGGCTCCAAAACGTATAAAAATTTGCATGAAATTCAATCCCTTTATCACGCGTGATGGAGTCTCATCACAATGACTGTAGTCGCGCACAAATGTTTATCTCGCGTGAGAATACTTTTTGCTGTACTTTATTAGCCTCCATAGAAGCAAAAAACCGAGGCGATCAACGCAAAAGTGATTTCTGTGTTAAAATTCGGCAGCGTGTTTACCAAATATTCATTCTCACTTGTTCATCAGTCACGGATATGTCACGAACCAACAAGCGCGGATGTTACGGCAATTCACCGGTTTCGCAGAGGTTGTTGGTTCGAATCCCGTATAAGCGGTTTTTTTTCCGTTTTGTTTTGTTTTGTTTTTGCTTGTTTGTTTTTTTTTTTGGTTTCATTACTACTTAAGTTGTGTTCCTAACTGCGGCGATCGTTCACGTTATAATCCGTTGTTTACGTACATCTGATTCACACAGACGAATCGCGAGGAGTATCGCTTAATATTGCTTTGAATGTTTGCCGTGCGCGCCAATGCAACTCTTTTCCATGGATTGTGTTCAAGATACTCATCGAAAACGGGCAGACTTCACTTCGAGCCGAATGAATTTTCGGTAGCGTTTCCGAAGTTCGACCAACTATTTCACGGCTAACAGTAAAAGCAAGCTGCGATTTCATGTCACGATTGGTTTCAAAAAATGCGCTCTTCAAAATTAATGAACAATGGAAACCTCGGTGCAGCAGCTAGACAGTTTTCAAAGTTATTTTATAAGGTAGAGTTTTTACTGAAAACAAGTAATAATCTGCCCCAACCCACCGCCCCCCGCGAGAGGTTTTGACTTCAGACAGCGCCCTGTTTGACCGCAATGAATTGTGGGATCATTGTCTGCTCCAAGTGCGAAGAACAAGAACTCTTCAAACATACACTTTTCGCCTATAAGTCCAAAAACCACTCTCGCTTTCCCAGCTTTTAGCACCGCAACCTTTGAGAAATGGAACAAGACTAGCAACGACGCGCCGCTTTTGAGGCGAGAGTTGTTTTCAGACTTTTTCCGCCTGGCTTCTACTCTGTACCCCAAAACGCTAATATCTCATCGTGATTTGGTAAGCACAGAGAAAACGCTAACTGGATTCTTTCAGAAGCGTTAAGAACTTGCGGATCTCCAGCTTTTCATGACGTCTTTCGATCACCAAGCGGGAAGGCAAACCGATAATGCAGTTAATACGTAGCGATCCGCAGCTCCAGCACTCACGTAAGTTTCGTATCCGATGAGCTTAACCCATTGGCACCCGTGCCGGCCAAAACCGGCCGTAAAAAACTCCCATGCTTCAAAACATTGCAACTTTCTCAATCGCACGAATATTGCCTTAACTGTTAGTTGTGAGCACGAAATGGAATGCCCTTTAAATTTGGATATCCAATAAATGCAAGAAACGTAGCGATTTTTACCAATATGGCCTTTTGAGTTTGGACAAGAACGAAACTGGCCGTTTTTAACGTCAAAGAGAAACAACAAAAATGCCCCTTTTTGTCTTCATGTTTTTTAGAGAAAGTCATCGTCGAAAAACCAAAATTCAACCATCATAACGAAATTCAGTCCTTTTTCTAGCTTAGAAATGACTTTTTTTGTTCATATTCTTCTCCCGAGCGTAGATACAGCCTTTTGTTCCAGTGCATTCGGGCCTTCCCGACATTTTCAACATCTTGAGCGCATTGCATGCTGGGAACTAACGAGAATTTTTGACAGCGCCCGTTCCTTCCCCAATTCTTTCACATATACAGCCTTCAGTCTACAGCCACTCCGACCTACCGCCAAAATTTCCTGCTCCTGGTCATCTTCAGTACAAAGAAATTCCAAAATATGTGGCGGTAGGTCGAGAAATTCATCAATAGTCGAGTCCCAAAGGTACTAAGTGTTCGACCGGCCAAATTGCCAGTTCGTCGAGTAACAAGCCAAATTCAACAACAAAGTACATCACCTTGCTCGATTCTTTGAGAAAGTGGACTCTTAGCTACCGTCACGCTTAATGATGCTCATCAGGCAGCCGCTAAAGATGAAAAATGGCTGTAAATTTAGCAGAAATCGCAAGCAAACCGAACTTGGGCCATTGTTGTCGTTTCACGGATAAAAAATAGCTACGTCAAAATGACGTTTTCAGAAACCTTGAGCCTCCAGTAGCTTAGGACAGCACCACTTTTCCCTGGTAGTTCAAATAAAGAGTCACGAATTGCTATTCATCGTTTATAGGTGGAAAATCACTCCGAAAATGTAAAAACCTGCGGTAGTCAATGGGTTAATCGATGTTTTAACCGCCAAATTTATAGTCTACGTCACACTATCAAACAATCCTTTCTACCCGTCAATCATTTCACGTCCAGTTTTAGTTGTACTCCTCACAAATGTTCACATAATTCACGTATGAATATTAATACGGTACGCATACAAATGAGCTTCACTTCAATTGAAGGCCTCGGTGCATAACCATCCTATGTCGAATTTTGGGTTGTTTTTCGATTTTGCCGGGATTTGCCCGAATTGTTGCATGTAAACTGCAATTCGATTGAAAGAAGATGTAATGCAACTTGCAAACCACTCCCATGGAAGGTTGGTTTCTTGGTGTACGTAAGAAAAAAATGCATTTCTGGATTCTGGATGAATCAGTCAAAAAAATACCATACAATGTTTTTCCATCGAATTGCAGTTCACATGCAGAAATTCAGACAAATCCAAGCAAAATCGAAAAACGACTCAAAATTCGACATAGGATGGTTATGCTCCGAGGCCTTCAAATAATTTATAAAATAACTCGTGCGCCCACGAAATGGACAGCAGTTATCTATCTAACGGGCACTTACATCCAGCGGTTATTCGCTCCAACAATAGAGCTTCCCGCCCGCCATCTTATTAGGGAGCTTTAGCAACGACGACGGCGACGGCAATGAAAACGTCACTTCAAAATAGAACTTCTCGTTTTTGTAACGCTTTCGCTATTATTCCAATTTGTTTAACTTGGAAAATACTGGCGAACTATTCAGGGACTAAATTGCTATGAACGCCGTTAAAGTAAGGAAAAAGAAAGCAAACATTACAGTCACACGCTCCCGTTGTCGAGAAAACCTAAAATTTGGTCATTTCACGTTGTTGTTTTGCTGAGGACGGCAAAGAAATGTACCAAAATGTAAAACGCACGTGCAGAGCTATTGTTTTTGCTCATTAAGCCCATTGTTTTGTGACGTTCTCGTTGCCGTTGCCGTCGTCGTTGCTAAAGCTCCCTAGTATTTGCTGCAGTGCGAGGCATCACAATTAGAAGCAGAAATGGCTGACGAGGAAAATCAAAATAATACAGATACTGGCCCTACTGAGGTTACCAAAGCCGCTGGGGCAACTCTTAGTAGTCAGAACTATGATGTCTATTGAAAACATTGTGATCTTTACTTATTAGAAACGTCTTTAGAAAATACTTTCTATTATTAGTTACGTTGAGCTTAAAGATTATATTGATCACAACAAATGATGTTAAATTACACATACAAAAGTAAGCAACTTTTCTAAATTTGGGTGGCAACTTTAAAATTTTTGACTTTTGGGTGTATTGTTAAGCAACTTTTGCTGGATTTACTAGCACAATCTATTCATGCCTAATGATTGTATAGGATTATGCATTTTCTGCGGCGCGGTATGAAATAGTCATGCAACGGTTTCTCGTAATCAGTGCCCCCGCTACAATAGAGAATAGGCCTTGGCGGATTGTGCTCCTAAAAGTGGCATATTATGCTACTAGCAGTGCTCGAAATTTTTCCAAATTATGCCAAAATTATGCCAGAATTCCCAAATTATGCTCCTGATTTCCGAAATCATGCTCACAAAATGACGTACGACACCAAATTATGATGTTTTTCAAATGAACTGTTGTTGTAAATTTATTTGTGTTTTATGGCAGTTTGTCTCGGCCCTCCGCTGTCCAAATTAGCTGCTCGCATCTCTGAACCGTTTGTAAAATGCCTTCAACGACTTAACGATCACGCTTGTATATACTGACTGAACCAAAAGAATATAGTACTCTCTTGATTTAAACTAGCTAACTCAAACTATAGCGAACTGTAACGTTGAAAGTATCAAGCCACGAGATAAATCAACTTGTCTAGACAGTCCTGAGTTCTTTCAGTACCAATAATTGCTTGAACAAACATGGATAAGAATAGTATACACAAGTCAACATCAGCGCTTATTGTACTGCAACATTACGCTGGCCTGGAGATAGTCTGCAAGAGCACCATGTTAGAGCCGGATAGGAAACCAGAGTACCAGACTCCTCCAAAAGGTTAACTCGCCAAAAGAGGTCTAGTAACTAAATATGTCAGAACGAAGTCAATAGTACTATTAGCGTAGCTAAAACACGCATTGCAAGAACATACTACCTAAATTTAATTTAGTTCTGTAGAAAATACACCATATTTACTAAATTTTATGAATTTATGCTCCAAAAAGTGCTAATATTTGCAAATTATGTTGTGGCAGTGCTCGTTTAAAAAATTATGCTTTTTTGCTCCAATTATGCCAAAAATTATACTAGCACAAGGCCTAATAGAGAATCCGAAGGGGTAGTACGTTTTAAGTTCGGAGATTTGGATCCAAATTCCATTAGAAATACGCAAAAAAAAAACAGTATTAATGCCTTTAAATCTTAGTTTTGTGCGTACGTTTCTTAACTTTTAGGATTTTTATGCAGTATATACTTACACTTTTCTCTTATCTTTGTAATATGTTTTTAGATGGCCACTAGTTTGTCAGTTTGTACTGTTACGTTCTGCCTCGGCTCTATAATTAACAATTATTGGATGAGGTTGAACTTGACAGCGAGAATTATCATGGCCTAGGTTTGTGTCATCTTCCGAAGCCGAAGGCTGAGGCGGATTATAACCGTAAACCGAGGCCATGAAAATTCTCGCTACCATGCGAAAGCCGAATCCAATAATTGTTTTATTATGCATAAACTTGAGCTTTGTAAAAACAAGAGCGCGTACAAGAAACTGAACATGCTACGCCAACTTGTAAACAAGTTGTAAGCTTACAACCTAAAAGTTTCAGCACAGTCCGAAAGTTTCCAGTAAAATTTTACAAAACATGTTTTAAAACTTAAAATTAAACTTTTGACCCAACTCAGAACCGTTTTGATAAAAACTACTGCAATACAATTCCAGAAAAGCTTCAGCAAAACAAACGTGTTTTCGCGAGTGTAAAACTATTGTCTGTAAAATGACGTCACTTCTGCATGTATAAAACCTATTGTCTGTAGGTATGACGTCACTTCTGCCTGTAAAAATCCTATTGTCTGTAGATGACGTAACGACAGTACCAGCAGTAATTAGCCGCGTGTTTTTAGCCAATCAAAATTGAGATAGTGATTCCAGTGCATAATAAATAAAGTTTGTAGTTACTTACTTACTAATAAAAGGCGAGTGTGTATACCAAGAAAATACACGTGGCTTGAGGATATTTAATTATTATCCTGCGAAATCGCACGGAACATCGCCTGATTCTTAGCCGACAAAGCCGTAGGCCGAGTTGGCTAAAATCAGGGATATTCCGCAAGATTGAACAGGATACTTGTTTTATTATTCAACACATTAGTGATAAAGCGCAATTGTCTGCGTTTATTTGCGAAAAAAAAGTTAGAAACGTCGACCTTTTCCTCCGCGACACACAAAATTGCGTATATCGCAGGATATCTGTTGAGTACGCATGACGAATATTGAGCACGCTATGACCATATTTGGACATTTTCACAATGCGTTGAATAATAATTCATTGTATAGAGTGTTTTCACATGACGTCACGGCGGCCATGTTAGTGTCCCAAAACAAAGAAACGGCAGCCATGTTGGTGTCCCAAACTAAACCTCTGGGAATTGAACTCTATTTTTATGCAAGTACTTTCTTTTGTTTCAGTGAACCAAATGGCCGGGATCACGTGAATGAAAACACTCTATACCCCTCGAAAGCATTGCATAACAAGTATGACGTTTGTTTCTTTCTTGTCCCTGTCAAGTCTTGCTTCTCGTGATTCTTCATTTTGTGTTTGTTAAATTGGGAGAGTTACAAAAATACGTAAAAGAATTTTTAAAGAGAAATTTCCTAGAATTAAAAAAAAATTAAAAGAATTTTAGACCTTTTTTTGGGGGGGGGAGGGGGGAATTCCGTTAAGTATTGTGGGCGATTTGGGAGGAATTTTTGCAGCTAAACCTATGCCACACACTGCCTGACTGACGGATTATAACACATACTTTACCGCCCAGAATTGCGCAATCAAATGGCCGGTTTTAAAACGTTTCTATGGAGATCAATGACGCCGTACTGCAAGGTGTTTGTTAAGGACAATTTTCTTCGCCTCCTGGCACGCAATTTAATTTTGAGAATTGATTTAGCCAATCACACGTCCTCCTTTTCTCGCTTCTAGTGGAATGCAACTTGGTTATATTTTCTAAACTTCCTCAGTTTATTCATTTCAGCCAAGTATCCCGTGGACTGTCAGACAGAGCAGAACTCTACGTAACGTTTTTCAAATATTTCAGCTTTTCACTTTGGCTGTGAGATTCCTTTGCAGAAGTGGAAAAAATACAGCTCTCATTGTATAAGGTTCGTTATTCAGACGACAATTATCTAGAACATTACAGTGTTATGGAGCAAAATCCAGGTAACAATTTGTAACAATTAACAAAAATACAACATGATAGAAATGCATATAACATCAAATGGAAACTCGGAAAAAAATCCGAGTTCCAGATGGGATTTGAACCCACGACCCTCCGCGATCTAGACAGACGCTCTAACCACTGAGCTACTGGAGACTCTATGGTGAGCAAGGGTGAAATGCGGGCTTTTGACTGGAACCGCATCACGCGCGTGGAGGTTTAATTAACAAAAAGTCACTTTTATTGTTCATTCATTCCATTACACCAATTATTTCTTCGTTCACCCAAAGGTACAGCCTGTTGTTTTGATTTTGTTTTTTCTTTGTATTTGGCTTAAGATAATAGCTCCAGAGTCTTCCTGCCGACTTTGTGATTTAAATTTCATGTCGCATGTTATGCAACATACTACAGTTAACACACTACAGTCGGCACAGTTTTAAGCGGTCTGTTGTCAAAGTCCCAAAAATCAATCATTCAGATATAGTACCAATACTGACTGTAGGAACTTGGCGTAGCTGTTTTGTTGGTTTTGGTTTTTACACTATAGTGAAACTGGCCAGCAATGTTGCCCATTTCAAGAGTGAACTGAGAAAATTAGACTTTAAACTTTTTGCGCACTTCATTCCACCTACACCATTATTTTGTTAGGTTTTCTGATTCTTCTGTATGTTGAGATGATTCATAGTGTTGATGTTTAGTGAATATGTAGTTATTTAGCTGTTGCAGTTAATAGTACTCATATATATCAGATTTTAGTATAAATCTACTAGGGTTCTATCACGAATGCCGTTCTCTGATTGGCTACGCTACTCGCTATCTGTTCTGTGATAGATGATGAGTAGCAGTTGTCAACCAAATGGCGGCCGCTTCTTCGCGTTTTTGAAGTGTCTGCGAGGAGGATTTAGATAATTTACTTGTTTGGTTTTGAACGACTAGTAGATTTATACTAAAACAATTAGATTATTCGCTCTCGATTTCTATGCGTGATAGCTGATTCGGGCTGCGCCCTCATCAGCTACCACGCGATATAAATCTCGAGCTCATAATCTAATTGTTAAATAGTAATTTTCTGAGTTTTAGATTTTTAACTTTGTAACATAAGTATTTTTTTAATATTTATTTTTAGGAATACACGTTCGTATTTCGAACGAGCTTATATAGCTCCAAGACGTTACATGTTTAAATAAAGTATTGTATTGAATTGAATTGTATTTGTCATACCATTCTATTCGGTGCAGGAGATCTTAACCGAGTACGTGTTTGTTTTTATGGCCTTTGAGCAAAAGCTGTTAAAAAATGGCATTTTGTGTTTGACATGTATTCTGTGCAAACTGTATTAAGCGGTAAGTCTGTATTAAGTCGCCCGAGGGTGATACAGGTCGACTGATAACTCTCAACATACGTGTAGGACATCACCACCAGTGTTTGCCTTTGCCAAGATCGATGCTAAGCGAGATTCCTCGACCAATTTACTACATACTTCAAAAGCAAGGAGGGTGAGTACGAAAACAATTTTTTTAAAAAGAGGCTTTGATAATGAAGGATGTATATATATTCGTTACTAACACAAACAACTGATAAACCCAAAATTTGGTTTATCAACGGAGTTGATAATGAAATTTTTGTTTGGAATGGTTATGGAAATTAAAATGCCGAGCGACAGGTTTGAATGCGTCTTTGTCATCTTTCTCAACATCACGAAAATGTTCTCGGATGATGTTGAGAAAGATGACAAAGACGCATCCAAACCTGTCGCTCTGCATTTTAATCTCCCTAACCATTCCAAACAATACATGTCGATCTCCGGCCTTTCCCTACATCAAGGTACCACGGAAAGCCGTAAAAATCTCGAGCAAAAACTGATCTTTCAAATTGGCTCTCTTAATCCCCACGGTATCAACGAGCGCTTTTCATTCAATTAATTTATTCCTGTTTTTCACGTTACCATGTTATCCCTAATAGCGTAGCTCCATTTTCTGTTATAAACCATACACAACCCACAATTCCTCGATTCGCTCCGACGAAGGGCTAACGCTCGAAACGTCAGCTAATCGAATCCCTGTAAGGTGGTCAATTTACATTATCAACTCCGTTGATAAACCAAATTTTCGTGTTTCACTCCCCCCCCCCCCCCCCCCCCCTCGCGCAGCACCACAGTCTCTTTAGAAACTAATCCCCTTTATTCAATTGATAAACCCAGATTTTTTTGTTTTGTTTTCGGTGAAAAAAAAGCAAACGTTTTCAGACTGTTTTAATAGTTCATGCTTATTTTCTATTTGCACATGAACACCTGAAGCACATCCGGGATATTTATGTTATTATTTACCGCACTTTATTTATTTATTTATTTATTTATTTATTTATTTATTTACACACATTATTCAAATATAAACGAATGGAAAACAGTTACAAACTGGACTGATCCGTAAGGCTGCTGTAATTTGGGAGATAACGAGAGCATGATGTATATTTTAAGTTCGCCCGAGAAATAAGAAAAATGCAATGTTTATGGTATTTCGAGCATGAACAAAAGGCAAAATCCTGAGTGATCCGAGGTACTGAAAGATTTAGCGTGGTACCGAAACGCCGGTACGTTTGTGCGGTTTTGGTTTAACGGTCGGGGAGTATAGTCATTGAGCTATTAGGAGATCGTGGTTGTATCGTCTGTACATACGAGAAAGGCGGCTTTTGACAACTCTATAGCATCTCATTTAAAAATCGTCTGTCTCCTGAGCCCTCAACGTCTATTGCCAAGGCTGCGCCAGTGTCACAGTGATATGTGTATCGCCGTGATATGTGTATCCCCATTCACATATCACTAGTTATATGTGTATCTCCTCATATTACTTCAGTGTTTTGTGTATCCCCTTGTACCCTCCCAGGATACACAAATCCCTAGTGTTTTGGGTATCCCCTCCAAAACAAATCAGGATTTCGCGGGAAATTCGCAAAGAAATAAAACACGAAGGGCGGAGATAAACATTGTAAACCATCGCATTTTATGTAGACTTGACGATTAGGATTTCGCGGGAAATTCGCAAATTGACGGCGAGTGATGGATTCCGCAAAATATGGAAACCGTTTGCAAGATGTGAAAAACCAGGTTTACCCTGAAGGGTTTACGAAACAAGACAAAATGATCTTGCGAAGAATTGCCAGAAGTTCGAGTATGACTTGGTGTTAGACTCCATGTTTTACTACCTTTCCACACGTAACGCTTTTGGAGGTCAAGAATAATAATGATAATAATAACCTTTCTTTACTCTCGGAAGCATTTATAGCACAAGGCTAGTGGGGCCGAGCAAATACAGAAACAAATAATCCAAATAAACATAACATGATAAGAATCCCACTGAACTGGCTGGAGGCAAACCAGTTGGCTATTTACAAGGATGATCGAGGAGTTGAACCAGGGACTACCCAGAACAACCCGGGACAACCGCATTGAAATCCAGCGCCCCAAACCACTCGGCCATCCTGCAGACGCCCGAGTTTCAAATTCCGTGCATAATTTAATATCGCTAAACACACAACTCACACAGACTGTGACTAAACACAGTTTTGTTTGCCAGTTGTTTTTTTCGCTGCTCTTTACCGCCGGAGATTGTGGCACGGCGACTGTAAACACTTTTAATTACGCGCTGTTCAACCTTTGAAATGTTGTTCAGCAGCGATATTATACGGTTGCATGTTTTCATTTCGCTCACGTTTTGAGCGAACTTTTATTATACCAGGGGATTTCTTTACGTGCAACATAAACCAACCAAACGAGACCGACGATGTAACTCTAACATAAATCTACACTTCTTAGCCGTAAAATTCGCTATTGACAATCCGACTCTCGCCTCAGTCTAATGTATTTGACGCCATTTTGCAAGCAATCAGTGTTTTGTGTATCTCCACCGGGGATACACATATATGTCTATGGGGATACACATATCACGGGGATACACATATCACTGTGACACCGGCTGAGAAATTCGAAGGGATCTGGGGGAACATGACCCATATATGCTGAGCTTTCTCGTCCCCAGTGCCCTCTGCATCTCTTAGCCGGTGAGTCGTTCGTAGATGCGAAGAGGTTTTCATGCAGTGTATAAACAGCGAGCCCATACCGTCTCCTTCACTCGAGCCTTCTGTCATGAAAAACTTCTTTTTGCTCGGCTTCGCCTGGTGTCGCAGCGTGATCACGTGACAAAGACGACTTCGCTTAATTTTGGCCGATCAAAACCGAAGCGAAATAGGAGAAGCATGGAAGCAACTTCAAGTGCACGTTGATGTTAATATTCTTTGGATACGTAAGAAATGGCTTATTTAATTTAACAGTTGTGGGTTATAATCAGTAATGGAGCAATTCCCAATCCCCTGTAGAGCTGCCAGTTATATCTAAGCTGCCAAGAGACATGGAAGATGAAACTGTAGTCTTAAATGCTAATTGGATGCCGTTAAAGTATTTCTATTGTTTCCGAATTCTAACTATTGCTCATAAAGCTTTTTATAATCTAGATTTAGATGAAATAAATAGATTAGTTGTTAAGACCCCTTCCAATTATACTCTTAGGAAATCTCTAATATCGATGTATCTCAGTAGACCAAGCACCAAATTGGGACGTATATCATTTACACATAGAGCAGCAGTCGCTTGGAACACGCTACCTGATGTCATCAAACAACATGACAACCCGGAGACCTTTAAAAGGAAAATCAAATCGATTAAAAATATAATAAGGGACATCAACTTTGGAAAAGAGTGCTCTGTAATGTATAATAAAGACTCAAATTTTAGGTATTTTTAAATTTTTAGTTCTACAATTTATGTAATTTATTTAGGTATTTTTAATATTGCTTTAGCGTACAAGTGCCTTAATGGCTTGGCACCAACTTACCTGTCTGAACTTTTACACTACCATAATAGCCCACGTTTACTTCGTTCTAGTTCTCAGAATCTTTTAGCTGTGCCTAAATCCAGGCTAAAGACGTATGGTGATAGAGCTTTTTCTGTAGTTGCTCCTAGGCTATGGAATCAATTGCCTCTTGAACTCAGGAATGTTACCACTGTTGACCAGTTTAAGACGCAGTTGAAGACATATTTATTTAAATTTGCTTATGATTTATAGTTATTAGTAGTTTAGTTAATTTCATCATAATAGTTATTAGGTTTGTATCTTATAGTTTTACCATTGATGTACAGCGCTTTGAGCAATTAGTGGACACAGCGCTCTATAAATTATTATTATCATTATTATTATTATTATTAATTTTTTAGTTCTCCAATTTATGTAATTTATTTCGGTATTTTTTTTAAAATCTATCTTCTTGTACATGCAATTCGCTATTTATTCTTATTTGATTGCATGTTGTACTATAAATTGTCTTAGGTAGATAACAGGTCCATATCAGCTATATAGTTGCCTACTTATTAACCTGCTTTATCAAATAAATGTATTGTATGTAGGTTCCTAACCGAACGGTTGCAGTTTGGGAAATATTATTCGCAAATTCATTAATTATTCACGAAGACAAAACGAAGGAAAATTATTCACATATTTAATCATTAATCCACAGTTCAAATATATGATTTTCATTTATTCATTCTCATATATTCACCACTCACAGGTATATTACGAACCAACAAAATGACCAACTCCCAGATGGCTTGTTAGCTCAGTCGGTAGAGCGCTGTACCGGTATCGCAGAGGTCGTGGGTTCGAATCCCGTACAAGCCTGAATTATTTTTCAGGCTTTATTTTCACTGCTACTTAAGTAGTGTTCATAACTGTGATGATCATTCACATATTTAATCAATATTCCGCAGTTCAAACATATGATTTTCATATATTCATTCTCATATACTCGAATCAGTTATCCAAACACCTCGAAGACGGTTAAAAAAGCTCAGCTGCGCCTGGCTTTTTCAACCCACTTCTCAGTGGCTGCCGGGATATCTGATGAAACAGTCTTCCTCGTGTTTCAGATATAACTTGTATTGATCATGATGGTTTTGAGCGCTTGAGTGTGCTATAGTGGTTTAACTCAACAAAGAAGTATTGTCATACACAATTAATTAAAAAACCAGCTCTTTTTTCAAAAGAGGGGAAAACATGGAAGTTCTACTCGCTGAAAATATTAATAGTCGCAACATTGTTTATGATATCAGTGTTATACAAAGGTATTGAAGAGATTAAAGGTTTGCTTAATGCGAACTTTCATAATAATTCCTAATTCCTCTGCTCCCAAATGTAAAAGATATATGTTTTTTAATCCAAATTAGCTCCAGTTTCATTTAAAATATTTGAGTCGCTTTTAACCACCTTCCTGTTAACATTGCTCCAAGACTCTGACGAGCCTCTTAGCAAGATTTCAGTCTCTAAAATTTTCTTCTACCAGTATACGCAGTTAAGTAGTAAAAGATGCACTAAGAAATTTCACGCTCGTCAATGTATCCCAAACTTAAGCAGGTGGCTGAAGTAGCGGCCTTAAAACTAATTTGATTGTCTTAAGAAAACAACGAAGATAAACAAATGGCACATTAAATGTCGTGATAAGAACAGCTGAGAGACGCGTGTTCGATGATCCGAAAATTGAATGGTGGATACACTGCTAAGAAACAAAACGCATTCCTCGATACACGCTATCAAATAACCTATTAACTAACATTGCTTGAGTGTTTTCTAGTATTCTATCATTTGAAATTCTGTTTTTGCTTAAGTGAATCGTTGTCTACAATTCACATGTTTCTGTTACTCGTTAGCAGCGAGTCCCTGAAAATCTCAATTTCCTTCATCAGTCTCACGCTCAAGTAGAGCGATATAAGAAGCTATTTATTTTATTTTATTTTATTAGCTTCGCCAGAGACCTGGCAGGGACACTACAACAGCGTGCGCCAATTACTGTAGGCCCGTAACTGCAAATCCCTTCCCCGTAACCACATTCTAGTAGAGATAGACCACCACACACCACGCGTCTCTCAGCTGTTCTTATCACGACATTTAATGTGCCATTTGTTTATCTTCGTTGTTTTCTTAAGACAATCAAATTAGTTTTAAGGCCGCTACTTCAGCCACCTGCTTAAGTAGAGATAGACCACCACACACTTCTTTAACGTCCCACAGAATCAATTAGGAAGAGTTTTGAGACGGGGCCTACGGTTTATCGTCCTTATCCGAGAAGACTAGAAAGTCTAACCATTTGCAGATATCATTACAAAGGCAGCACTTTCTCCTCAATTATTTAAAGACCCCGAGTGTTGGTCCGGCCGGGGTTTAAACCCGCGACCTCCCGCACGGTAGTCCGGTGCTCTACCACTGAGCTAACCGGTCGGCTGTTAAATCTTAAAAGATACAAGGATTATTCTTCGCAACTATAGGTTACTGGAGTAAATATCCTAAACAGACTACAATGTCTCCTTCTAAAGGCAATTAACGATCTCAACCTGAATGTGTAAAAACAAAATAATTCAAAAAGATATAGTTTGTCTTTGAGTAATTTCATCGTCTCATGGAACCCTCTTAAAAGTTGATGGTACTCATAGATCAAACATCCCGCAAATAGAGCTTGGCTTTTCTCATAACTTCCTCGCCTGGGGCTAGCTGCTGTTATATCTGCAGATAGCTGGCCGGCTCCTTAACAGCTAATGTAAGTCGACATATATAAAGTGAGACACTGTTATGGGTGGCGGAAGAAAACGTATTCAGTAAAAATACTTTTCGTGTCAACTTACATTTATCATGCCGAAACCATAAGACTGCTTGCTTTTGGTTTCTAATTGACGAAAAATCGAGGACAAAATGTCTCGCTGTATTAGCATAAACAGTTTCTGATGAATTCAAGAGAGAACGTGCTCGGAAGTATACAAGTTATTGGACCTGTTTGCGATCGTTTCATTGTTCATCGCCACGCACTTGACCCCAGCAGAAGTTGCCATGTGAACTCGTTTGATCTGAATTAACGGAACTGCATGGGCACCTTCAAACAATGGAATTCCAATCGTAGTTCTTCAGAAAACCATCCAAATAAATAGGAAATAAAAAAAGAAACGGCTTAAGCAGAAAATAGAAGACGCTCCGTGATAAAAGGAAAACTTTGTATGAACAACAAGAAAATTATTATGCAGATCACATGGTCAAAGTGCTTGAAACAAATTCCACTGAATTCGTTTTCGCGAGGTTTCTCAAACCCCACATTTCTGTCTATTTTATTTTTAAAAGCAATAAGTGAGTTGCTTGAATTTGAGATGATGGTCTTAGTTTGACGAAAAAAGGTGGTTTATGGATGTAGTTAGAAAGGACTTCTTTTCCAAATTAAGTAGTCGTATTATCGAAAAGGAGCGAAGCTTTTTTGCAATAGATCACCAATGGCAACTGAAGGTATTGTTCAATTACAGAAAGCAGTGTATATAATTGAAAACTAAGTCCGCCGCGAGAGAATGTACATGGCATGGATCGGTCTTTGAAAATGCATTTCGACTATCCCACTATGATGCAGCGGCCAGTTCCTCGTGGTCTTGAACCAAATGAGATAATAAGGTATGAACTCAAGTTTTTTTAAATTGCTACATTTTATTTAAAAAGAAAGTGGCCCTTTTCACTCTTGAAAACAATTTCAAATGTTTCAAATGCTAAATCTGGATGATCTTTTCTGACAAGTTATGCAACGTCAGTGTTTGTCGCTCTCCAAATACGTTTCCCTCAAATAGCATCAAAACTTTTCTTACTCGGGTGGAAACGTTCGTAAAATGAAAAGTTAAAAAGAAAGAAAGGCACACAGATGTTTGATAACTGATGACTGCTTGTTTTTCAGAATTTCGTGAAAAATGGATTGCTTTGTTATTTGCTGGAACTATATCATTCTTAGAGAGAAAGAAATATTAGACATACATACTATGCGAAGTTGTCCAATGTTTAGAAATTCAGTGTTGCTGAGTAGAACCTCGCTTTCTGTTCAGAAGCATGGTATTTCTCACCACAGTCTTTACATGTTTTGTGTTGTAGGTTTGGCAGCGAGATGGCTACGCTACCAGATATGAACACAGAACGACATTATAGATCGTGAGTTTAAAACTTCTCATGGAATTTTTTCCGTATTTTAGTATGTTCATAATCCAAAGATAAACCTTTTGGGAACGTTTTAAAGAGCTAGGATCAAACTCTGATTTTATCAGGACTCCGCTCCTGTTTAATCCCAAGTTGTTTTACCCACAGCAGGTTACTCACTTCAGCTTATAATGGAACAAAGAATAGTGAAGGCGTGTTTATTTGTCCATTAAAGCTCCATTTTACGAGATAATAAGAAATGTTTGCTGTCTTATGAAAGGAGAGCAAATATCCTGAGAAATGCGACAAGAAGGTCTCTAATAGGAACAACAATGCTTCATTTGTTCTTCATGTATTCTGCGTCGGAAGCTTGGATAAAGCGAGAAGCAGTTCAGAAAACTTACTTTCGTGAGATGCATGCGCACTCTATAAGAAGACCAATGGATAAAACCATTCAGGCTATTTTGGGTTAGAATATTGTGGAAAGTGCTTAAAAAGCTGCAATTAGGGCCACATCATACAAGAAAGTAAAGATCGAAAAAAGGTTTCTTTCACCTATTCTCACCTAATCTCATCGCAAAGTTAAAAACATCTACCTTTTTGGGGAGCAGGGATGGCGTAGTGGTGAGAGCACTCGCCTTCCACCAATGTGGCCCGGGTTCGATTCCCGGACTCGGCGTCATATGTGGGTTGAGTTTGTTGTTGGTTCTCTTCTCTGCTCCGAGAGGTTTTTCTCCGGGTTCTCCGGTTTTCCCCTTTCCACAAAAACCAACATTTCCAAATTCCAATTTCATCTGCTTGTAAAGCGCATTTGATCATATACACATGGAAAATGCGCTATATAAGTTCTAAATTATTATTTTTTCCTTTATACTTTTCTTTATAGCGGTCTACTGAGGTAGCTAAAGTAACTAAGAAATACTGCCAAATCCCCTATAGGCTGGCAAATTTGTTAATCAGACTAGGATTAGTAGTTGTATTTGAGGAAATTATATTACATTGATCACCATGGTTGTTATTTGAACGTGGCTCTAGTTTGGACGATTTCAAGTTACTCGTTGATAATAAAAGGTGGACACTCCGTCTTGTCGTTGAACTCAACAAAGAAATATAGCGATACACAATTAAATATCCAGTGCCTTTTTCATGATAAATTGAAAGAATCGATTTGAAATTAGAAACAAATTACCAAAAAGGGGAGAAAGAATGGAAGTTCTGCTCGACTGAAAATTTTAATAGTCGTAATATTCCATAATGTCAGTGTTAAACAAAGGTATTGAAAGAAAAAAACAGCGGTTCACGGCTTAATGAGAACTTTGATGCCTGAGGGAAGGAGATTAAATGGTGTGTCACATGTGCACATGTGGCCAATTAAGACAACCTTCCTGCCACGCGAAAAAGCAAAATAGACTTATTATCACTTTTCAGATGAATTTTAAAGATCGTTCAAAAGTGAAATGGGATTAAAGGTCTACCTGTTTTTATTCTCGCTGGACTTCTCACATCTTGGCCCATTGTTGCGACATGACTTAGTACAAAGGCTATTAGGCTTGCGTTGTCTCAAAAGCAGAGAAAACAAAATAATTGTTTAGTCATTATTTAGTCACAGCATGGATGAGAAAGGCTTCCGTTTGCAAACCAGTTAAATCCTTAACAATCTGAACCAGAACTACTCCTGGTCTGGGAGTTGGCGAGTGCTGACGTCGTCAGCTTTATTGATGCGAGTTGTTTTTTTCTGTTGTAAACTGTATGTTACCGACTGAACGATATAACGTCGACTGTGGAGTTTAAAGACTGGTGAATTTCACCTTCTTCATTTTTTACACTCGAAACCATTCCCTTACCGGCCCTCTGTGATATCGAAGGGTGTTGTGTTGTTTGATTGCGGGTATCCATGCTCCTCGGAAAACCCAATTTTGTTACATTTATTGGTGTTATTGGGGTTAAGTATTACCCGAATGGTTTATTTTTATTTTATCCTACAACTATGCCAATTCCGCAGTCACAATAAATTTAACCTCGTCCCAAAGCGTCATTAGCACGTTCAGAAGCTGTAGAGGTGTGAGTGCGATCAAGCCCTGTGTCTCTTTCGTGTTCCTTAAAGGCGGGGGTACCGTTTTCAGCTCGCTTTACATGGATTTAATGTTAATAACTCGTTCGCGTTTCAAGTAAATAAAATCCTCCACTCATTACACAAAGCTATGTTTGTGGTGATTTTTGGGTATATTTGGGAAGAGATAATTTTTCTCAAAGGATTAGTTAAATTGAAGGAAATAGGAAATATTGAAGATTTAATGAGGGTATAAAATTGGGATTTGAAATTAGAAATTAGTAGACGGACACCAAATATTCCTCCAGCAGCCTGTGGTGCCCTTGTGCGGTGTCAACTGTCTGGTAGTGTTTCAAAACATTTTTACTCCATTACAATCCCTTCTTCAAACTCCTTAAACTTTCACTCAAATTCACTGTGTACCCCCACCTTAACCCATTAAGACATTAATGTGTTTCATTACTATTCATGTTTTAACAAGGTGTTATGTAATCAGTTTTCTGGAGGATCCTTTGCCGGTTAAGTGACTCGTGTCGGGGATGAAGCACTGAGCTAGTCAACTCAAAAATCTACCACAGCATGCATTCAGACAATGCCTTGTTATTAATAGAATATCTTTTTGAATCCACTCTTACTCTTTCAGAAATATAGTCAGTATTCCCTCAGGCAAACACGTTTGAACCAATCTTAAAGGAATTAATTCTACTAGGGGACGTTCCTCTGTTATATTACATCGTGTTTACCCTAAGTTGGAAATTTAGATACTGCTCTTGAGCTCGTTGCTCTGGCAGTCGGTTTCACAAAACATCTACTTTGGAAAACACGTTAAAACTTTGAAAGAAGCTACTGGAAGCTCGAGGGCACTATTTTAATTGAAAGAATAAAATGAAAAATTTTAATGTGATCAATAAATCTTATGGGCCAATTTTGATAGATCAACGCCCATAGTTGTCTCTTGGGGGCACCTTGTGTGATGCAGATAGCTTAATCAATCACCCCGTTTTATAAATGTTAAACAAAGAATCACCCCACAAATAACAGTTTGACAACAGTTTCTGTAGTGCTTTCATTGTGACCGATAACATTAGTTTAAAATAATACTGAAAAAAAGACAATCAGTGCTTCAAATTTGCACGTGTGGGCTGTCCACATTGTCTTAGTATTTCCAATATTACGCTTATGCGAAATAAAAACACTCCTCTTTTATACAGCCTAGATTTCACCTTCATGCTACAAAACAAGGTCCTACTGAAGTGTTTGCGAGCGCAGAGATGTTAGTTGTTTGTAGCAAAACAGCCTCCCATTAATTTTGGGGTCCCGTGTGTGTGCAAATGCCGAAGAGAACAATACAGAAGTGGGCTACAATTGCAAGTTCTTATTGAATATGGCTTGTTACCGAGACGAAACAAACTCTCTTCACGATGGTCGTGCATGGTTTTACAATCAGGATGAGGGTTTCATAGGCGCTTCGCCTCTTCTCGAAAATCCTTAAATTAAATGGTTCTCCAAACAACAAAACTTTTCTGTCAGTTTTGTACCCCGGATAAGATCGCTTAGTCTTTGGCAGCTCGATGCTGAATCGTTCAGCCAACAGCATTACATTCAGTACACCATGAGGTTTTTGCTACTCGCCGATAGTTCAATAGTTTTAAGCCGATATTCTCACATTAATTCCATAAGAAATTATGAGAGACCAGAGAAGAGAAACTACATGGTGATGCAAAGGCTTGAAGGGTTAAACACCATGGAAGTAAACACTTAAAGAAAAGCATAAAGATGCTCATAAAGTATAATGTATATTGTTACAGATCACATGGCGTCCCTGCCTTTCATATCAACATGCCTGTTCCAAATAATATGTCCCAGCCAAAGAAAGACACCCGCCAACGTCCCAGGTGCCACATATGTCTGAAGACGTATTCCAAATCTGGTGCTCTGAAGGTATGTTGTACTAATCTCTCCACTTTAAATATTACTCGTAGTCCAGATTTATGTTCTCCTAAAAATATTCTGGGCCTACATTGGTTAATTGAAGTGTGCAAAAGCCACTCGGAGCCCTGTTGTTCCAAGTGCGACTTAGCTGCTTTAGTCTCCCCAATTAGTAGAGCACTTGTGCTCGGATATCAAGACTGAGACTTAAATAAAGTTATCTATCTATCTATGACCCAGAATTAGAACTTTGAGTCTCGTTTACTCGCCTCTTCAGGTTTGAATCCGGCGTTTCTTCGCTACTGGCTTGAAATTACCTTTAGAAACAGTGTAAAGGGGAGCGATGAAGTCTTCCTTTACATTTGAATACTGGAATAACGTTAATCATGTTTTGAACAACCATGACCTGCGATGTGAAAGTTACCAAAGTGAGACTTTGAAATCAACTATAGCAGCAGTGCGGGCTACTATATAACAAACGGAATCCTGTATGCCCGCCAGGATTACGTTTCCGAGTTCAGTCCACTTTGCTGCATCTTTGACCTGAGTAACTTACTTAAAGAACTCGAAAATGCGAGTTATCGATGGAACTGACAACTTTCGCCCTAGAAATGAGACCGCCGATTCTCTGGGAGAAGATGAACAAAAAATTGAAAACTTTCGCGAAAAAATTAAGCGAAAAGCTAGCGGAGGTTCATTAAACCCAGCTGTAGAGTTTAGTAATCTTAGTAATTTAAATAGTAACTTGGAATTATGTTTTTATTTTTGTTTTATTTGGCATCGTTTGTCAAGTTCTTGAACACGATCACACAAGCGAAGCACTGTATTTTCAAGCGTGTGTAAATAGGACGGTACTGTATTGTCTGCTGTTGGAAGGAAAGTTCCGCTCGGAGGGTTTCCGGATTGGAATGGTCCGTCACGCTTTTGCTCGCTCGAACACTCTATGAAAGCTACCGTGAAACCATCAACCTCAATCGTGGAAAACTAAATCTTAGTAATTTGGATACGTTTTTTAGAAATTGCTATCTCTATATCTTTATTTTTTTGGCATCGTTTTTCAGTCGTGTGTAAACAAGCCTATTCAGCAGGTATTGTATTGTATTGAATTTTGTAGGAAAGTTCCGCTCAAACTTGATTCTACTCATGCCCTATTACTATGCAAATTTAAATCTTCCCACTCAGCTCGTTTTTGAGAAGGTTTGTTTTGGCTAAATGAGTTATGTGCCGTCGGCTTCGTGACTTTTGCGGTGTTCAACCAGAAGAAATTTTCTGCAACTTTGGTCACCTTAGACGTGTACCTTTAAATCTTTTCTTTCACCGCACACTTTATTCCTTTGTCACGGCATGGTTTAATTTGTTTTTCTTTACCCTAATTTCTCCTTTTACAAGATAAATTGTGTGTAAATACTGAATTGGATCAGTGATTATTTCACACCTCAGGGCAGTTGGAAACACTCCCTTAGTGCATTTTAATAAGCTCCACTTGACAGTGCTGCTTTGTGCTTTCATTTCAATAGTCACATCTTAATTTTCCCCGCATCACTCTCAAGAGATAGAACCACATTGCCTCACTCATGTCTTTCGACTTCAAACCTCTGCCCCTAAAGTTCTGTTAAAATTTTCTGTGACTCTTTGACTTTTAAATGCAATAACATGAGAGCGCTTTGTTTTTTCTAAAGAATATATATTTTAATTACGCCTCAGAAGACACCACCACTAAAAGGGGAATTAAAGTTCGTGGAACAGTGTTGAGAGCTTTAGCAACGACAACGGCAACGGCGACAACATCGTCAATTTAATTCAGAATGTAACTTCTCGTTATTGTAACTCTTTCGCGATTTTTCCAACTTGTTTTACTTGCAAAATGTGGGCGATCTTTCCTGGAGCTAATTAGTATTAAACAGCATATGTATTGAAGTTGGAAAAAGAAAGAGAAGTTCACCGTTATACGTTCACGTTCTCCACAAAACCTAAAATTTGGTCAATTCACGTTGCTGTTTTGCAGAGGACGGGAAAGAAATGTACCAAAATGTAAAACGCACGTGCAGAGCAATTGTTTTTGCTCATTAAGCCTGTTGTTTTGTGGTGTTCTCGTTGCCGTCGCGGCCGTCATTGCTTAAGCTCTCTAATATTTACAAAAAGCCGTGCTACGTTTACAAATTTTGAAATGAATGACGTGATTTAATGACGACTGTCAAACGCAGACTCCGAGTTTTTTCTGACAGGACTCGAACCAATCTCACGATTACTGGTTCGGATGTTCTTCTATTGAGCTACAGGAGACTCGTAGGAGCCGAAGCCACAATAGCCCAGTTTACAGTTGTTCAGTGACCTGGCCTTTGAATGTAAGTGAGGCTGGAGGTGACCTTGTTTTGATCATCCTCGGAGACCCAGGGGCAGAGAGTCGGGTTGGGACGAAGATTCGAGACGAGCGAAAGTTTACAAGACGGACTGTCTTGTAAACTTTAGCTCGTCCCGAATCTTTGTCCCGTCCCGACTATCTGCCCCTGGATCTCCGAGGATGTGTTTTGATACAAACCCGTCTTTCTCATGCATGATTTACATGAGAAAAGCAGTGAGGTCTGTATCAAAACAAGGTCACCGCCAGTCTCGTTTTCAGTCATACGCCAGATCGCTGAGCATGCAATTGTAAAATGGGCTATTTCAAATCACATCTTTCAGTCATTTACCACGCTAGAGATTCACCATCTCACTCCAAAGCAAATTTTAAAATAATAATAATAATAACTTAATAATAACAATAAAAAATTAAAATATAATTAAAATATACCGCGAAAGTAGTAGGATCGAGTGTAAAGGGGACTTCAAGATTGTTTAAAGTAAAGTGGACAAATTAATAGGCTCACTTTTCATGTTGTCGTTGTTTTTTTTCCTGTCAGGTGCACATGCGTATTCACACTGGTGAGAAGCCATTCCAGTGCCGGTTCTGCCCTAAAGCGTTTGCTCAATCCGGGAACCTTGCTGCGCATGAGCGAATCCACACCGGTGAAAAGCCATACCGGTGTGAGAAGTGTGGGAAACGTTTTACCCAGTCCTCCGCGTACAAGAATCACATGTATACTCATTACAAAAGAAGTCAAAATGAAATGATTTCTCCTCCGCCCCCATCTCTCCCATCTTACTTCCGGTTTCCAGAAACCGGAAACGAGGGCTGCCAGAAGGGAAAGGTACCTTTTCCCTTTTTCTGAATCAGCAAATCCAAAAAAATAAAAAAGGTTTTGTCTCTCTTTAAAGACTCGTCATTAGTCTAAGGTTTAAGGGTCACTCAGCGTTAAAATGCGTTCTATTTAGATTCGTATTAGTTTTATTTTTAGCCGGCAAATCAACTACATTCATGAAAGAAAGGGTACATTACTTGCCAAACATTTCGGACGATTTTAATATCGGACACAAAGTGTCCGAAAATAAAACCGTCCGAAATTTTAAAAGTCCGAAATTTTTACAGTACAGTGTAAAACGTTTAAGTACTTTCTTGGGCGACGCCATCACATGTATTCAAGGCCACTATACATAATAAAGCTAGAACTCGGATTCGGCTTTGCTCGTTCTTTTTGACTGGAATAGAAAATTTTCACGTATGTTGTTTCAGTTTAATTCCTGTTTTGTAGGCGTAAATTTACTTTAGCTCTGTTTCAGCAAATTGTCCGAAATTTGTTCGAACTTAGAAAAAAAATGTCCGAAATTTTTGGCAAGTAACTATTATAGGCCGCGTGAATACTAAAACTGTGAAATTGTAATAAGTCGCATTGTAAATTATAATTACGCAACGTATTGTATCCTAACAAGAGAGATTCTCTCTTGATCCTGAGTACAATTTGCACTGTTTCGTTCTAAAAGTACTGTATGTATTGTATCACGTATTGAAGGTGAAGTAACAGTTGTAAACAGAGTTGTTTCAAAATAGTAAAGGAGGCAAAGTTACGCTAAGCTACGTAGTTTAAAGATAACAAAACAAACATCGGTCATATCTGCGATCTTCCGCAGAAAAAGCGCGAAAACAGGGGGTGAGGTGCATGATGGGTAGGATGCAAAACGCGATCTCCACAATACCATGCGCACGACGGTCGACGGAAGGCAAGAGATCTGGGAACCAAGCAGGTTATTTTTTGCAGACATCATGAAAAGTTGACAACAGTAGTGATGATTGCTTTAGTTTTGTAAGCTAGATCACCAAACTGATGAAGTTGTACCGGTTTTTCTTCTGAAAAACGTGATTGCTCATCTGTGCAAATAAATAACTAAACGAAAAAGTGTGTTATCATGGATCTGCAGCCACTTGCAAATATGTTGACGCACTCCCAATAAACTCACTTTTCTTTTAAAACTCTCCCTTGACAGTTACTGCATGACAGGCAAGACTCCCCTCCCCCCTCTCCCTTGACAGTTACTGCATGACAGGCAAGACTCCCCTCCCCCTCTCCCTTGACAGTTACTGCATGACAGGCAAGACTCCCCTCCTCCCCCTCCCTTGACAGTTACTGCATGACAGGCAAGACTCCCCTCCTCCCCCTCCCTTGACAGTTACTGTACGAAAGGCAAGACTCCCCTCCTCCCCCTCCTTGACAGTTACTGTACGACAGGCAAGATTCCCCTCCCCCCTCCCTTAATCAATGTTGTTGGATCACATTTTTACAAACAGAAAATGTGGTCCAACAACGTTGATAAGGACAGGGGAGGGGGAACTCGTTTCAGTCGGAATTAAGTGTACCGTCTCAAGTATTTTTGCAACTGATTGTAGCTTCTCACTACCCAATGGGCCCTTTGCAGGATGTCAGTCACATGGTACAAAGACGCCATGCTGGGACGCAAGCAACGCACTGGGACAAGACAAACAAAGAAAATTACCATTTTCAATGATGTAAGCTCTTTGTTTATCTTGTCCCAGGGCGTTGCTTGCGTCCCACCACGTGACTGATATCCTGCAAAAGGCCCATTTTTGTGCTGACAGAAGATGGATACCCTCAGCGCTACATTCAATGAAAACTAAGCATTCTAAAAAAGGTGTCAGAAAAGTTCGACTTTATTTCAAATACTGGTAACGTAAAAAAATATCAACACTCTATATCTTCACAATAAATAACAAAAATCAACAAAATGGCGGTACAAAAATAATGAATTTTCCTAGGTATGCGACCACTTACTACAATGATCACAAAACACAGTTTTACGTGCTTTATATTTCAATGGATTAAGAACTACTATGAGCTATTAACAATGTATCAAGTTAAGCGAGGTAATCTCGACTGTGAAATGTTTTCATATTCAACTATAAATACGAACGGTTTTAATAAATACCACAAAATGCGATTCTAACATTGTACAATCTTTCGATTCTTTCGGTTTCGGTCGGTTTAAGCCAGCTAAATACCTGCTTATTTACACAAAAAATATCGTAAACCTACCACAGTTAGTTATTCTATTTAAAAAGATTTTGATACCACAAAAAATATTATCCTACAGCTAATTACATATCATGCAAAACAAACGTTATAAATGTGTCTCAGGAGCCCGCGATACCTTGTCCAGAGGTAACGCCAGGAGCTCAATTCAAAGCCTTCAATTCCTTGGTTTTCTTTACAATCTCCTCTTCCAAGTGATCCACTTTCATCAAGAGATTGTCTTTGCGTTGCTCGGTGTTGGATAGCTGTTGTCGCATGAGATCAAGTCTGTCTTCAGGTATATTATTGTCTTGTTCCATCTCGTTCACAGTGAAGTTCAGATCAGACTCTGTTTTTAGCACTTGTGCCAGCTCTGCGTTCAGACTGTCAACTCTCCCCTCAAGATCGTTTATCTGCCGCTCAAGGAGTTCCTTTGGAGATTTCAAACCCATTTTCACGCCAGCAATACGAGACTTGGGTCTGAAAATGATAATCAGCGATTAAATAACTTATTACACCCATTTTAAAATCACTGGTGATCCTTGCAATCTAATTGGCTCTCAACAGTGTAATTTATTCACGAATCGCACTATTTTTGCGCTAAATCGCATCCTTTTTTAACCCATCAAAATGAAAATTAAACGATACTAAGTATAAATATTGACAAAAAACTGATTTTCAAAATGGGGGTCATAAAGTGATAACTGAACTTCGTATCGTACAATTTTGGACTGATTTCAGACCAAATGGCACTCCATTCAGTTCAATTACCATTATATATCAACTTTCGTAGGTGTCAGCAGATATAAAATTGCATAATAGTATAATAAACCGCGCGTTGATGCTGCTCCACTCACCTTTGTTCGTCCCCAGCCTTCTCGCCTCTAAGCTCCTTCAGCCTCGTCATCGCGAATTCCTCTTTCCTCGCCGAGGGCGCATGCGCAGACGAGAGATATT